>CAMRHE010000371.1:1560000-1942795 GCA_947044405.1 Leptodactylus fallax | reverse complement strand
CACTGATTTACACTCCATTGCTAACCGAATGGACACGCTGGAGAATGACCATGACACTACCAGAGACTATGTTGCCTCACTGCATGATACTACCACTGAACAGGGTTCAGCTATACGGGACATGCAACGCCACTTGGAGGATCTTGACAACAGGGGCCGGCGCAACAATATACGCATCAAGGGACTCCCAGAGGCTGACCAATCTGAGGATCTGCCTGTTCTGCTGGAGGCTGTCTTCAACACTATACTGCAGGAGCCCCCGTCCCACAAAATTAAGTTTGATAGGGCACATCGAGCCCTTCGACCCAGAGGATCTTCCGCCACACCCCGTGATGTCATCTGCTGCCTCCACGACTTCACCCTTAAAGAGGCTATAATGAGCAAAGTGCGCAAACTCAAAGACTTCGAGTTTCAGGGAGCTCCACTACAATTCTATCAGGATCTGTCGCTAATCACCCTCCAGAAACGCCGCCATCTCCGACCCCTCCTCCAGATTCTTCAGGAGCACCAAATTCCTTACCGGTGGGGATTTCCGTTTGCTCTCATTGCTCGTAGGGATGGTCGCTCCGCTACGCTTCGCTCCTTTGCGGATTTGCCTCTCTTCTGTGACCTATTGGATGTTCCCCTGCCGGATTTAACAGACTGGGAGCTATTCTCTCCACCCCCTCCCCCACCACCGGTTTGGCAACGATTGGAGCCCAGACGACGTCATGCATCCTCCGCGGTGGTGACCACTCGGAGGCCCCGGCTGGAGACTGATCCCTGAGGAGGCTGCCCCCCCCTTGAGACGTTCTCCCTTTTCTCGGTGGTGCTTTGGAATCTGCATGCCTTAATGTTATGTTTGCTTCTTTTTTTTTTCTTTTTTAGGTCTACGGGTCTCATCTATTATGCTTATTATTGGATTGTTTTAGCGGAGTGGGGGCGGGGTGGGGTTCCGGTGACTCCCCTTCCTTCCTTCTTTTTACTGGTGGTTGGGGATCCACCGCCTCCCCTCCGACCTCCTGTCCACGCTCTCCCCCCTAAGGGGATACTTGGACTGTGCGGCCATTGATCCTGATTGGACCTCTGGCTGCCCTCATTGGTCCCCAGGCGAGTGACTTAGCCTCGCCCACAAAGTATTGTTTAACTGTTTTTATTTTTACTTTGTCATTTATGATGTCTTTTGCCTCCCTCCCTCCCTCTCTTTCCCCCCCCTCCCTGATCTAGAGACCCTGCCTCGACTTTGGGTTCCTGTTTGTGGATTGCCCTTTTGCCTCTCCGAGGGAAACTTGCCAGCGTCATGTGAGATGGGTGAGCTTATTGCAATCCGCCACTGTCCTCCAATCCTGGGTCCCAATGGTTAGGTGCGTGACAATTAATGTCAAGGGCCTGGGTTCCAACATTAAAAGGCGCCATGTCCTTAGAGAACTCCGCTCCTTACGAGCGGATGTGGCGTTTCTTCAGGAGACTCATTTTGACCGCGCTGGTACTTTTGCCTTCGCTAAGCATTATTTTCCCGTAGCTTTTTCAGCCTTCCACAATCGACGCAGAGCTGGGGTGGCTATCCTTCTTTCTCGATCCTGCCCAATTACAGTGACGACTTCCCACATAGACCCAGGTGGCCGGTTTGTTATCTTGGAGGGGCTCCTTTATGGTGCCCCGATTGTTTTATGCAATGTCTATGCCCCCAATTCAGCACAGATCCCGTTCTTGCGCCGGGTATTCTCCCGTCTGCGCGCTCTCCCACCATCAGCTTGGCTGGTGGGGGGAGACTTTAACATGGTCTTCTCTGAACGGGCGGATCGTCTGGCGTTACCCCAGGGCCCAACCCCCCATAGGTTGGCCCAACTTGCAAGGGAGTTCCGCAGGCTGATCCGCGCCCACTCTTTGTATGACCTTTGGCGAGTGGACAATCCTACGGCGCGCTCCTACACCTTCTTTTCTCACCCTCATAACACTCACACCCGCATTGACTACTTCTTTGGAAATGCTCCCGCTCTTCGTTTGCTTAGGGACACGAACATTGGCCCTCTCACCTGGTCTGATCATGCCCCAGTCGTGGTTACCTTATCTACGACTCCAGTGCCTACTCGCCAATGTCATTGGCGTCTTAACGAAACACTGCTCAATTCGCCGACCTCCCTCGAGACCCTGCGCACACACTTGATAGATTATTTTAGGGACAACTTAGGCTCGGTAGACTCTCTTGCCATTCTCTGGGAAGCCCATAAGGCGGTCATGAGAGGATGCTGTATCGCATTGGCTTCTAGGCTTAAAAGGGACAGACAGGCCCAGGAACAGCTCCTCCAAGCCCGTATTCGGTCCCTTACGACGACTTTGGCAGCGCATCCATCCCTGGGGGTTCTTCGCCGTTTGGTCCTGGCCCGGGCGGACCTCCGTGATTTGGAGACCCGCCATGTGGAACGACTTCTCCTTTATACCCGTCAGCGGTTTTTTGAACGAGGTAATAAATCTCATACCCTCCTGGCAGGAACCCTCAGGGATCATCGGGCCTCTTCCACACCACACTCTGTCCGTGACCCCGCGGGTACTCTTCAACATCACCCTGATGCTGTGGCGCTGGCGTTCCACTCTTACTACTCTAAGCTGTATGACTTACCCCCCCCACGAGCACTACTCCCTGGGGATGACTCAACACTACTGGAAGACTATTTAAAGGATTGTTGTCTCCCACGCCTTCCTCCTGAGGCCCTAACCTCCCTGAACACCCCCATCACCAGGGAGGAACTAGAAGGGGTCCTGAGGGACCTCCCAAATGGGAAAGCCCCAGGCCCAGATGGGTTCACTTACAATTATTATAAGGTTTTCCAGGGTGAACTCTCTGCTCATCTATTGTCCCTCTTCAATTCCTTCCTTTCAGGTTCCCCTATACCCCCGACTATGCTCTCTTCACTACTCACATTGGTCCCTAAACCGGGTAAGGACTTGCAGGATTGTGCTAACTACCGACCGATTGCTTTGCTGAACACGGACCTGAAACTTTTCACCAAACTCTTAGCCAATAGACTGAATGCTTGGCTCCCTCTGCTTGTCCATAAGGACCAGGTGGGATTCATCCCCTGTCGTCAGGGTGGTGACAACACCAGGAGGACTGTGGATTTGGTGGAGGTGGCCAATCATTATTCTACCCCGGCCCTTCTCTTGAGCCTGGACGCTGAAAAGGCTTTTGACCGCATAAATTGGTCGTTTATGCATACTACGCTTAAGGCGTTCGGGCTTACGGGACCTTTTCTCACAGCTATCCAGGCCCTTTACTCCTTACCCTCAGCAGCAATCAAGCTTCCCCATGCATCTTCGCCCTCCTTCCCTATTCGAAATGGCACTAGGCAGGGTTGCCCCCTGTCACCCATCATATTTGCCCTCTGCATTGAACCGCTAGCGTCCAAGATTAGGCGAGACCCTAATATCAAGGGCATCATGGTCCAAGATAAGGAATTTAAGATATCTCTCTTTGCGGACGATGTACTCCTCACTCTCACCTCCCCCTCATACTACCCTTCCAAACTTGCTGCGCTCGCTAGAGACCTATGGTGATCTCTCAGGGTATAAGGTGAACCCCGCGAAGACTGAGGCACTCCCACTTAACATCCCACGGGACCTTCTCCTTCTCCTCCGCAGTAATTACGATTTCCAGTGGCAGGAGTCCTCTATCCGCTACCTGGGAGTCCATATATCCACTTCCTATGCGACCCTCTACTCGGCAAACTACCCGCGGTTGTTTTGTGAGCTAAGAGCCCTATTGGACAAATGGCAACCCTTGCCTATCTCCCTTTTGGGGAGAATTGCTGCGGTCAAGATGACTCTCCTCCCGAAGCTACTGTATTTTTTCGAGACTCTCCCAGTCGCGATACCTCGGGGAGAATTACGGAACCTACAGAAAGCTATCTTCCAGTTTATCTGGAAAGCAAAACGACACCGAATACCTAGATCTGTTATGCTGGCGGATAGGGGGTCTGGGGGTATGGCTGTCCCACATCTGTTACATTATTACTGGGCGGCCCACTTACGCCATATCCCATTCTGGGCGGCTATGCCAGCATACACCAGATGGGTGCAGGTAGAGAAGCTATGGCTGGCACCCATGCATCCTAACGCGCTTCTGTGGGTCAGCTCCCCCCCCCCCCCCCTGCCTCGTACCTGTTGGGCCCCATTCGGTTTACTAGATCTATCTGGTCTACCTGTTGTGCTAGATTCTCCCTGATGTCCCCGCGCTCATCTATGGTCTCCATACTATACAACCCCCTTCTCCCAGAGAGCCTGACTTCTGCCATGACTAAAGTGTGGTCTGAAGCTGGCCTTTACCGGATTGCTGATATGGTTGACCCTGGAACCTTGGAACTCAGGTCCTTTGCTTATCTTACAGCTAATCAAAACCTGCCAAGTACTGAATGGTTCCATTACTTGCAGGTGGTTCACTTTGTCCGCTCCCTCCATGGGTCTCTTAAGGTGTCACTCCCCACCGCTTTTGAAAAGATTTGCCGTGCAGGCACGTCCACTAGGGGCTTTATATCCTCTATTTACCAACTTCTTAACTCACAAACTACAGGCTCTCCTGTTAATCATCGCTATATGCTTAAATGGGAGGAGGCGGTGGGTAAACCCATCTCCCAGGAACAGTGGCGGATTGTATGGTCTCGGGCCCAGAAATCATCTCAGTGCATTACGTTTAGGGAAACGCAGTATAAGCTGTTGATGCATTGGTATCATACTCCGGCTCTCCTTCATACTTTAAACCCATTAGTTCCCCCATGGTGCTGGCGCTGTGGAGCTGCGGTGGGTACCCTGCACCATATCTTTTGGACGTGCCCTCTCATCCTCGGTTTTTGGAGGGAGGTCAGGACTCTGACGACTGCTCTCTTTTTGCAAGAGGTTCCTCTTGACCCTCTTCTTTATCTCCTGAACCTTCCCCCCAGACACCTGAGCAATAAGTCATCCAGGCTTTTCTTGCATCTTTGTACTGCAGCTAAAACTCTCATAGCTAGAAACTGGAAGAAGGTGAGTCCCCCATCTAGTCTTGAGCTTGTGGCTAGAATGAAGGATGTGAGGAGTCTTGAATACCTGACTGCTGGCCTACATAATTCACGGGAAGCCTTTGGGGCTATTTGGGCACCCTGGGACATGTATTGTACATTACAGGGTCTCTGATCTCTAGTCCTCTCCTTCCCTCCCCCCCCCTTCCCTTTGGTCCTACCCTTGTCTTCTTAACCCCTCCATTCCCCCCCTCCCTTGTTCACTGCTTAATTTAAATGCATATTGCTTAAGGGGGAGGAGGCAGATAGCCTCTATTTACCTCAATGCTTCCTGTTTGTTTGATTATTATTGTTTTTTTGTTTTTTTCTTTATTCCTTGTTAATGAAAAATTTTTCAATAAAATTACAGTTATATAAAAAAAATAATAAGCTGGACTGGACAGATCATATGGAGGCCCTGTACAGGAAGGGCCACAGCAGGCTCTACCTGATTAGGAAGCTGAGAGCCTTTGGAATCCGGGGGGCACTTCTTAGGACTTTCTTCAGCTCGGTAGTGGCATCAGCCATCTTCTTTGGAGTGGCCTGCTGGGGGAGCAGTATATCAACTAGGGACAGAAATAAACTTGACAAGCTGATTAGAATGGCCAGCTCTGTCCTGGGGAGCCCACTGGACCCAGTGCAGGTGGTGGGTGACAGAAGGATACTGTCCGCGGTGAGCTCCATGCAGAAGAAGAAGTCCCATCCCATGCATGAGACTGTGATTGCGCTGGGCAGTACTGTCAGTGACCGACTGCTCCACCCTAAGTGTGAGAAGGAGCGCTATCGGAAGTCTTTCCTCCCCACCGCGGTTAGGCTGTACAACCAACACCGACCTAAGCGGAGATCATTACATACAGAGAACTGAAATATCTCTCTGCCTGTTAAATTCCCCCCCCCTCTGCTACGTCCTATCTGTCTGTCTGCTATTAATGTAATGCCTCTTACCTTGGAACATTCCTGTACATGTTGTATTTGTATTTGTATCTGCTTATCTTATCTTATCTTTGCTGCTGTAACACACTGAATTTCCCCATTGTGGGACTATTAAAGGACTATTATTATTATTATTATTATTTTGAGCGTAAAAATGCTTCCTGAAAATTAATGTACAAATTGAAAATTGAAATTTTTAAAGAAATATCCAATTTCAGTGCCCAATACGTTGCGGCCACTTTATGGCATTGGAGACATGCACTCCTAAAACTATTGAGTGGGCTATCCCAGGGACAAAAAAATGATATACTGTATGTGGGTGTAAACTGCTGCTTGGGCACACAGCAGGGCTCAGAAGGGAAGGAGCACTGTGTTTTTTAGCTTTTGGAGTATAGATTTACAGGGATTTTCTGGACTCCATGTTGTTTTTGCAGAGCCCTGGAGGTGCCAGTAAATTGGAATTTCCCAAGAAGTGACCCCCATTTTGTAGGGGAAATTTTAGGGTCTCTTCAAATGTGACATGGCATCCAAAAACCAACAATCTAAATATACGCTCCAAAAGCACATAGGGCTCATTGATATCTGCACCCTCCTGTGTGCCCAAACGGCAGTTTATGCCCACATGTATGACACTGGTGTATCCAGGGTAATGTACTTAACGCCATATGTGGGTATAAACTGCTGTTTGGGCACAGAAGGGAAGGAGCGCTATTTTGGTTTTTGGAGCACAGTTTGGTTTTTGGACACCATGCCACTTTTGCAGAGCCCATGAATTGCCAGTAAAGTGGAATCTGCAGACTTGTGACCCCATTTTGGAAACTACACCCTTCAAGGGATTTATCAAGTGGGGTAATGAGCATTTTTAACCCTTGAGTGTTGCATTAATTTAATTTCCAGAAATGAATGCGCAGCTGATAATGAAAAGTGAAAAATGAAATTTTCCCATATATACGCCATTTCAGTGCCTGATATGTTGTGCCCAGCTTGTGTCAGCAGAGACACACACTCCAAAAACTGTTAAGCGGGGATCCCGGGCACAACAGCTTTTGGAGCGTTCATCTCTGATGCAAGCCAGGCACAACATATTACACACTGAAATTACGTATTCCTGGAAAAATTGTCATTTTCACCATCATCTGCATATTCATTTATGGATAATAAATTATAGCAATGCTTGGCGGTTAAATATGCTCACTGTACCCCTAGATTATTTCCTTCAGGGGTGTAGTTTCCAAAATGGGGTCACATGTCAGGAGATTTCACTTTACTGGCGTTTCAGCTCTGCAAAAGTGTAATGGCGTCCAAAAACCAAACCGTCTAAATCTGTGCTCCAAAAACCAAATAGCGCTCTTGCCCTTCTGCGCCTGGTTGTGCCCAAACAGCAGTTTATACTCACATATGGCATTACGTACGTTACCCTGGGTACACCAGTGTCATACATGTGGGCATAAACTGCAGTTTGGGCACACAGCAGGGCGCAGAAGAGAAGGAGCGCTATGTGGCTTTTGGAGTGCAGATTTAGATGTTTGGGATCTGAACGACATGTCATGTTTGCAGAACCTCTAACTAGAAAAGTTGATTCCCCAAAGGAGTGACCCCATTTTGAAAATTGCACCCCTCAAAGAATTTACAGTGGAAAAAAAAAGTATTTAGTCATCCACCAATTGTGCAAGTTCTCCCACATAAAAAGATGAGGCCGGCCTGTAATTGTCATCATAGGTAGACCTCAACTATGAGAGACAAAATGAGAAAACAAATCCAGAAAATCACATTGTCTGATTTTTAAAGAATTTATTTGCAAATTATGGTGGAAAATAAGTATTTGGTCACCTACAAACAAGCAAGATTTCTGGCTCTCACAGACCTGTAACTTCTTCTTTAAGAGGCTCCTCTGTCCTCCACTCATTACCTGTAGTAATGGCTCCTGTGTGACATTGTTATCAGTATAAAAGACACCTGTCCACAACCTCAAACAGTCACACTCCAAACTCCACTATGGTGAAGACCAAAGAGCTGTGGAAGGACCAGAAACAAAATTGTAGACCTGCACCAGGCTGGGAAGACTGAATCTGCAATAGGCAAGCAGCTTGGTGTGAAGAAATCACCTGTGGGAGCAATAATTAGAAAATGGAAGACATACAAGACCACTGATAATCTCCCTCCATCAGGGGCTCCACGCAAGATCTCACCCCGTGGGGTCAAAATGATCACAAGAACGGTGAGCAAAAATCCCAGAACCACACGGGGGGACCTAGTGAATGACCTGCAGAAAGCTGGGACTAACGTAACAAAGGCTACCATCAGTAACACACTACGCCGCCAGGGACTCAGATCCTGCAGTGCCAGACGTGTCCCCCTGCTTAAGCCAGTACATATCCGGGCCCGTCTGAAGTTTGCTAGAGAGCATTTGGATGTTCCAGAAGAGTATTGGGAGAATGTCATATGGTCAGATGAAACCAAAGTAGAACTGTTTGGTAGAAACACAACTCGTCGTGTTTGGAGGAGAGTGAATGCTGAGTTGCATCCAAAGAACACCATACCTACTGTGAAGCATGGGGGGGCAACATCATGCTTTGGGGCTGTTTCTCTGCAAAGGGACCAGGACGATTGATCCGTGTACATGAAAGAATGAATGGGGCCATATATCGTGAGATTCTGAGTGCAAACCTCCTTCCATCAGCAAGAAGAAGAAGAAGACGAAACATGGCTGGGTCTCAGCATGACAATGATCCCAAGCACACCGCCAGGTCAACGAAGGAGCGGCTTCGTAAGAAGCATTTCAAGGTCCTGGAGTGGCCTAGCCAGTCTCCAGATCTCAACCCCATAGAAAACCTTTGGAGGGAGTTGAAAGTCCGTGTTGTCCAGCGACAGCCCCAAAACATCCCTGCTCTAGAAGAGATCTGCATGGAGGAATGGGCCAACATACCAGCAACAGTGTGTGCCAACGTTGTGAAGACTTACAGAAAACGTTTCACCTCTGTCATTGCCAACAAAGGATATAGAACAAAGTATTGAGATGAACTTTTGTTATTGACCAAATACTTATTTTCCACCATAATTTGCAAATAAATTCTTTAAAAATCAGACAATGTGATTTTCTAGATATGTTTTCTCATTTTGTCTCTCATAGTTGAGGTCTACCTATGATGTCAATTACAGGCCAGCCTCATCTTTTTAAGTGGGAGAACTTGCACAATTGATGGCTGACTAAATACTTTTTTTTTTCCCCACTGTGTCAAGCGGTGTTGAAGAGAAATTATTAAAAAGATATGTATATCCACTTGTAGTGCCATATTATCACATTAGATAATGCAATGTAATGAAGTCTTTGTGTTCTAATGTATACATGTATTCTCATACTGGGTGATTGTAACCATATATTTTTAAGAAATATTATATCCTGTGAGACATTCTAAGTTGGGGGTAGCCATTAGCTGATGTCAAGGGTTATCTTTGTCTAGTGAAATGTTGGACAGGCCTTAGAAAGGATCGAGAGATGATAAATATCTGTCTGAGCTCATGTGTAAGCCTTTGTTTAAGAATCATACTAATGTTTATAGGGATTGATGTTAAACTTCATCCAATAGGAAGTTAGAATGATGTCATAGATGGGGATTTTATTGAATAAAGGAGAGACAAGCCCTGGATGTCTCTGAGATTTTGATAACATCCTACTGCCGATTGTACATGTATCATTTTCTCCCACCTCGAGGTGAATAAAGACTTATACTTCTTGAAGATTTGAGGTCTGAAGTGGTATTTCCTACAACAGTGTAGTGAGCATTTAGTATCTCAGATGGGAATGCACAGCGTATGGTGAAGAGTGAATATGTAAGCTGTGCGGAGTACATTGGGAACACCAAATTCCCTCCTGTTACATACTAGCTTCTATGATTGGGGGGGGTCACTCTGGGGGTCACTTCTGGTTTCTTTTCCCTCGTAATCTCTAAATCTGGGGTGTCCCCTGATATACGCTCGCACAGCTTATACATTCCCTTCCTGACGCAGCCAGTTATGCTCTAATGATTTGGCGATTTTTGTGGTTTTTGTATTCACATTGTACAAGTTATATTTTCTTTATTTTCCTGGTGATGTGGCCATATGAGGGCTGTTTTTTTGCGGGATGAGATGCGTTTTGTAATGACATCATCTTTGGGCGCCTATAACTTATTGAATTAATTTTATTAACTCTTTCTTGGTGGATTTAAAAAAAAACAAAAAAAAACATTAATTCTGGCATTGCATTTTACCTTTTATATTTTTCGTAATGCAGCGTACAGCGTAAGTAACATGTTACCTTTATGCTGCGGGTTGGCACGATTATGGCAATACCTCATTTATATTTTTTTATTTTATTGTTTTTTTGTTTTGCAGAATAAAAACCCATTTGTGGACATAAATCAATTGTTTTTGCATCACCATCTTCTGAGATGCGTAACATTTTTATTTTTCGGTTGACAGAGTTGTTTGAGGCTTATTTTTTTGTGGGAGGACATGTGCTTTTTATTGGTATTGTTTTGAGGTACATATGAGATTTTGATCAATTTTTATAGCATTTTTTTTGTAAGCGAAATCATTATTTCCGGCTTTTTTTTTTTTCGACATTCACCTTGTACATTAAATATTGTTTCAGATTTATTGTAGAGGTTGTTACGGACACGGTGATACCAAATATGTATTGTTTTTATAAATTTTTAGGGTTTTTTTATAATTCATTTTATATTGGAAGAGGGAATTTTTGTGGCTTTATTAATTTTTTTTTTTCACACACTTGAATTTTTTTTTTTTCACTTTTTTTTTTACTTTTTGATATGTCCCACTAGGGGACCTGAACCAGCAATGCAATCGCTGGTTCGGTACTATAGACTGCAGTACATGAGCATACATGTGTATTGCAGTCTATAGAGGAAGTAAGCCGATGCGTCACAGGCAGGATCAACCAGGTACTAGGGACTTATAGCAGCCTAGGGTCACTGGCCAGACCCCGGGCAGCAGAAAATAGAAAATGGCACCCCCCGATCTCGCCGCGGGGTGTGCCGATTGAGGTCAGAAACAAAGCAGAACCGCTTGGATGCATCAGCTCCAACCGGGGCTTATTGAGCAGGGTGTTAGCCCACTCAGATAGTGAGCAGGCGGCCGGCCGGCCACGGGCGTAATAGTACGCCCATGTGCACGAAGTACCTAGCGCCCAGGACGTAATAGTATGACCAAGGTTGCTAAGGGGTTAAAAAAAAACAAAAAAACCTTATACACTTGCGAGCAAAAGGGTAACAATGTTTAGAACTTGTGACTTTCACACTCCATATCTCAGTATCCACTACAGCTTGGAACGTGAGACTACCACAATTTTATAGACAATCATCTTGGCTATCTTCTACATAAATGTGATTTGTCACTATTTAGCATATGATTAGTTATACAGATTCTTGTCGTGTAACTGCATTGTTACTGTTTTGCTCCTGGTGGTGGAAACATATTTTTCTTCTTGTACACTACCCATTACAACCTGTTCTTACATTCCCTAATAGAGCAGAGTGATATTAGGTGATTCCCAAGTGAAAGGTCACTGGTTCAAATCGAGGATCATCCAAGAAGAAGATTTCCCAAGAAAAAGAGAAACTGCATCATCCAGCTCATCGATAGCAGTCTCTTGTCCAAGAAAATTGCTAAACTGCATCATGTGCCATGACAGTTGGAAGAATACGATTATACTCATAATAGTGATCTCACAGACGTACCCGTAAGCACTGTGCAATGCAAGTTACACAAGTCTGGAATGGTGGCCCAAAAGAAGACGTAGAAGTCTCGACTTCAATATTGTCATAAGAAGTTTGCAAAAAAGTACGAAGAGTGGACAATAGAAGATTGGAAACAGGTGATTTGGAGCAATGAGACAAAAGTCAATAGACTGGGTGCAAATAGATCTGGAAGAAACAAGGGCTAACAGATCGAGAAACTGAAGGAACTGTCAAGTTTGGTGGAGGAAACCTGATGATATGGGGATGTTTCACAGCCAAAGGTGTTGGATACTTGACCAGGATCAATGGTGGCCTCAATGCTGAGCTGTATGTGAGTATCCTATGAGACGAGTTACTTCGTACACTTGAGTACTATGGGTATGAAAAGGACAACATAGTGTCGAGAATCTGAAGCATATGTTGAGATTAGCAAAGAAATAGTTCAATGACAATGAAGAAGAGGTGCTGGATTAGCCCCCATAGTCCCCAGACCTCAACCCAATTGTGGGTAGAGTTGAAGAAAAATCTGTATACATAACCAAGTGGGTCGACCAGTATGTACCAACATTGGTAAAGTATAGAAAAGACCTGGGATGAGATTTTGGTCGAGACGTGCTTGAATCTGATCGAGAACGTGTCCAGATGGATTCAGGCAGTATTTTCAGGAGCAACACAGTAACAATGTAGTTACATGACAAGAATCTGCATAACTAATCATATGCTAAAAAGTTGTAAGTCACATTTATGTATGAGATAGCCAAGATGATTGTCTATAAAATGATGGTAGTCTCACATGCGAAGCTGTAGTGGATGGTGAGATATGGAGCCTGAAAGTCACAAGTTCTAAACATTGAAACATTAGATACAAGGTATGCAATACAGTTCTCTGCTAGAAGGAAAAAAAATCTTTTCCTCAAATAAGACTTATAGGTGGCACCAGAGAAACACATTTTTTTTTTTCTTAAGAGCTATTTTGCATACCCTTTATCCATAGAGCATTGGCTTAAAGATTTCCTATTAGTTGAATCTCCTCATGAGTACCATCCATGAAATTCACAGGAGTTATACCTTTTGCAAAACTGGAAGGTGGAGAGGGTGGAATTGATGCCTACTGACTCAAGTCCACCAGTGCCCACTCCCATCGTCTCACTTTCTTCTACACTTCCATTTTAGGTTTACATTTTGTTGCTCTGCTAGATGTAGTGTAGTTACAGGACTGATCCTATTATGTAGAATGCTCAAACATAAAAAAGTGGACATCTGATGCTAAGAGTGGCTCCCACTTTGAAGGGACTGGTTTAAGGGCAAGAGTATCTACATGAAGCCACCCAGTAGCAGCACTTTGAAATGTATCCCCATTCTCAGGCCGAATATTCACATTTTAGGAGGTCACTGTTCAACTTAGGCCAGACAGCAATGTCCCAGAGGAGCAGCACAATAATGTCACTGCTGGACAAATAAGGAGCTCAGATTGGGCAGGAAACTTAAGAGACAAGCTAGGGTTGGGAGAAGTCTTCATGGGTGTCTGGGCCAGGCAGAAAAGAAAGAACAACTGAAATTCCTGGAACCTCCAACAATAACTAGAAAGAGGCTTACAAATTTCCTGTTCTCCTACCCGTATGATAGTGGTGGCAAGTTTGAAAGGCGTGGTGGTCAAGTTTGTGTGTGGCCGCTCCATTTAAAGTGTATGGAACTGACAGAGACAGCCAATCCCTGTTGTACTTGGGGAAGAAAGTAAATTCCTTTTGCCACCCGTACAGAGATAAAATCAGAGAAAAGTACGTGTGTTGTTAGTGATGTGATTTATATGCTCAAACGCCCATGTACTGTTCATACTATTTTTATATACCGTATATACTGGCGTATAAGACGACTTTTTAACCCCTTAAAATAATGGCTACAGTGGGGGGTCGTCTTATACGCCGGATATACGGGGGGCCGCACTGTGTGAGGTGTTTTTTTCCCCGTCAGCGCGTAGAGAGCCGCTTCCTGGGACCGCCGCGCATGCGCGGCAATCCGCCTCTCACAGTCATTAGAAGAGGCTTAGTACGCGCTGACGGGGCGGCGCGCTGTATGCTAGTGCAGCCGCCCCGTCACAGCGGTCGGCGTCACAGAGCTGGGGGTCACAGGCGGCACTTACAGAAGCATGTCGGATCTTCATTAATATCACAGCATGGATGCGAGGGGAAAGCTGGCGGTGCAGTAACGCCAGATTCCCCTCGCATCCATGCTGTGATATTAATGAAGAGCTTACATGCTGGTGTAAGTGTGCATATTGCTACAATAAGTGCCGACCCCGCCCCCCTTCTCCTCCCGGTGACTCCCCGCCCCTGCACTAATCCTATTGGTTATACCTCACACAGTGCGGCTCCCTGCTCTTAGCATACTGAATATGTAAAAATATGTAAAATATGTAAAATATGTAAAGAATATGTAAAAATACATATACACATACATAAAAGTTGAAAAATCACTTTACTAAGCTATATGGAGGGTTAACAACAGATTACTATCGTTTAGTAAGCTGTTTTTAACCCTCCATATAGCAATTTGGCCATGTCAGTATCCCTTTAAGTAATTACAGTTTAAGAAAGATGGCTGGGCAAGCAGGGAGAGCTGACCAATCCAAGCAGGATTTATACAACAAGCAGCCAATCACTGGTATAGCACTGTACATACCATAGCTTGCAGCGATTGGCTGCTTGTTGTACAAATCCTGCTTGGATTGGTCAGCTCTCCCTGCTTGCCCAGCCATCTTTCTTAAACTGTAATTACTGTAATAACACTGGGTACCGCATACAGTAATATTACAGTGGCAGTATTATCTGTACCTGTTCACACAGTAGCAACAGTACGGTACACACAGTACAGTATAAAAATGTCCAACAGTCAAAACCCCATCATGGCTCCACAAGCAAGAAGAAAGAAATATGAAGCCAGTTTCAAACTTAAAGTTATAAATTTTGCCAGGGAGCATAATAACTGTGCTGCTGCAAGACAGTATGGAGTTACAGAAAAGATGGTTCGGGACTGGAAAGCAAATGAAAAAGCTTTAAAGAGTATGCCAAGAGGTAAGTGTGCATTAAGAAGAGGCACCGCACACTGGCCAGAACTTGAAAAAATTGTAGCCGATATGGTGGATAAGCATCGCCAAAGCGGTTATGTAGTGACACGCAATCAAATACGCCTGTTTGCACTTCAGTGGGCCAAATCTAACCCAGATCACAGCAACAGATTTAAGGCCACTGCATCCTGGTGTACTAGATTCATGGCAAGACATAATATGGTACTGAGGCAAAAGACAAAAATTGCCCAAAAGTTGCCTGCTGATCTTGATGCCAAAGTGAATAATTTTCATCGCTACATAATAAAACAGCGCACTAAACACGGCTATCCGTTAAGTAGCATTGGAAACATGGATGAAACTCCAATGAATTTTGACATGGTTGGAAATAAAACCGTTCATCAGAAAGGTGAAAAAACTGTTTTAATTAAAACAACAGGGCATGAGAAGTCCAGTTTCACAGTCGTATTAGCATGCACAGCTGATGGCGCCAAACTGAGACCAATGATCATTTTCAAAAGAAAAACAATGCCAA
Organism: Leptodactylus fallax; assembly: GCA_947044405.1. Classification (NCBI taxonomy): domain Eukaryota; kingdom Metazoa; phylum Chordata; class Amphibia; order Anura; family Leptodactylidae; genus Leptodactylus; species Leptodactylus fallax. The sequence goes on along the minus strand of CAMRHE010000371.1, from coordinate 1,927,516 downwards.
AGCTCAAGTTCCCTCCTGGTTGTTTTGTGAATGTGAATGAAAAAGGCTGGATGGATGAAGAAGGGGTAAAGCTATGGCTTAAGATTGTGTGGAGCAGGCGACCAGGTGGACTTCTTAAAAAATCTAGTCTACTGGTGTGGGATATGTTCAGGGCTCATTTAACTCCAAGCACCAAGCAAAGGCTTGCAAGATTAAACACCCATTCCGCAGTTATTCCTGGAGGATTAACATCGCTGGTACAGCCGCTGGATGTGTGCCTAAACAAGCCATTTAAAGATCGCATTCGAGAACAATGGAATGAGTGGATGGTTAGCGGCGAAAAGTCATTCACAAAAGGAGGAAACATGCGTGCTCCACAGCTGGATGTTTTGTGCCAGTTTGTCATAAAAGCCTGGAATGATATTGATGAAGAAACCGTCATCAAGTCTTTCAAGAAGTGTGGCATATCAAATTCATTAGATGGCATGGAGGACGACTACTTGTGGCAAGATGAAGAGGAAGTAGAAGAAGCTGGAGCTGAGAGCGTACCATCTGATACGGAATTTGATCCATACGATGATTGCCTTACAAATGTATCACAAGATGTCATTGATGTACTTATGATATCAGATGACGAACAGGAGGATTTTGAAGGCTTTTAAAGGGAAACTGTCATGCCAGCAAGACCTGTTACAATATCGCAGCTTACAGTTATGATCACCAGGCACTTGCTCTCTTGTTTGTTTTGCAAAGTTTTAGCTTTACCGTACATGTTTGAAACAACCTTATGTTTATAAGTGAAAGTTTTGCTGCTATATACAGTACCTGCATGTCATATGCATTTGAATTAAAATTAACATGTTGAAATCAAAGCAGACTTTTTTTCATTTGGGAGAGGGGTAGTCTTATACAGTGAGTATATACCAAATTCTATATTTTTAGGGCAGAAGTTGGGGGTCGTCTTATACGCCCAGTCGTCTTATACGCCGGCATATACGGTACCCAGCTTTGTGCTATTTTTATTCACTTCAATGACCATGTAGTATTTGTGATATTTTGATATAGTTGAATGGCCATGACAATGTCTGTAAAGCACTGTGGAATACATTGACAATATACAAGTAAGAGAAATTAATAAATAGAATAAATGTAAAATTTGTATTTTCATATACTCGAATGCCATGTGGTGTTTGTACTATTTTTATATATTCAAATGCCCATATCGTATTTATACTACTTTTATATACTCAAAAAAACGATTCAAGTATTTGTACACTGTTTTTATACTTGAATGGCCGTGCATTATTTGTACTATTGGTATTTACTGGAATGTCCATATAGTATCTGTATTTGTAGAATTTTTATATTCTCAAATGCCATGTAGGGCGTGGGGAAAGTAGCTCGGTAGCAGCTATGGTGCGGACCCAAACAGTTAGAGACAGGGACACAAAATCTGTAGCAAACAGGTTTATTTAGAAAAACAACAAAAATAAATTTACTTTACTTTACTTCAGGTACAGAATAAGCAAAATAAAATACAGCCTTAACTTCAGGCAGTAAAAAAAAAAAAAAGCGTCAAACAAAACCCTGCTCGTCCGAGCACTATCTAAACAGTAAAGAACTAACTATACATGTGGCTTACTACCAACCACACGAACAAACAAAGTAGCACAGTTAGGTCTCACCAGACTGTGTGTCAGGACATATCCAGGCGGCTCCTCTCCCTCTCGCTCCCAGGATCTGCCCTGAAGTGCAGGCTCTGCAGCCTTTATGGCCCAGTATTGAGGACCTACACAAGCCGCACCTGGGCTGAGGCCTACACAAGACCCGCCCTGGACCACACATATGTCATAAATCTGGGGGAGATATACCGAGAATCCAGCACTCTGCCTGTCACCTTCTCACATACCCTCCGACCTTTGTTTGGATCTGTAGGGGCGGACACTTCTAGCCATCATAAAATGGGTCCTAGATAGGGCATCCGCATTCCCCTGCAGCTTGCCTGCCCTGTGTTTCACAGTGAATTTAAAATTTTGTAGGGTCAGAAACCACCTGGTGACTCTGGCGTTTCTCTCCTTGGCGTCAGTCTGAACTACAAATTCTTTCGTAAAGTCAGGTGTGACCAGAACCGGATGTTTACAGAGAATTGACTTCAACTGCTGGAATGCCCCCTCAGCCTCCTCACTCCACTTGACCATTACGGAATTAGTCCCCTTATTCAGGTCTGTCAGTGGGGCTACAATAGTTGTGAAGTTTGGAATGAACCTGCGATAATAACCAACAATTCCCAGAAAAGCTCTCACTTGCTTTTTAAGTAAGGGCCAATTTTGAATGGCCTCCACTTTGTTAATCTGGGGTTTTATTACCTCTCTTCCTATTATATACCCAAGGTATCTGGCCTCTTCAAGACCCAAAGCACACTTTTTTGGGTTGGCTGTTAAACCGGGTGCCCGGAGGGAATTTAGAATGGCTTGAACTTTTGGCAAGTGACTTTCCCACTCCGTACTAAAGATGACAATGTCATCTAGGTAAGCTGAAGCATATCTTCGATGGGGCTTAAGACCTCTGTCCATCAACCTCTGGAAGGTTGCTGGAGCCCCATGTAAACCAAACGGCATAGTCACATTTTGGAATAGGCCATCTGGTGTGACAAATACAGTTTTTTTTCCCTGGCCTTTTTAGTGGCACCTGCCAGTACCCTTTGGTTAAATCAAGGGTGGAGAAATAACTAGCATGTCCCAACCACTCAATTAACTCATCGACTCTGGGCATTGGGTAGGCATCAATCTTTGACATTTCATTCAGCTTACGAAAATCATTACAGAACCTTATGGTACCATCTGGCTTAGGAATCAGAACAATGGGATTCGACCAGTCACTCTTGGACTCCTCAATTACCCCATGTGCCAACATATTTTTGACCTCCTCAGATAAGGCTTGTCTACGAGCTTCAGGTACCCGGTACGGTTTTAGATTAACCTGTACCTGCGCCTCGGTGATCATGTCATGTTCTATCACATTGGTGCGTCCAGGCAATTCAGAAAACACATCATTATTTTTCTGTACAAATTCTTTTGTCTCCGGTTTCTGTGCCTTAGATAGAGACTCCAATATTTGCACCTCGGGGGAAGCCTTACCAGGAGTCTTTACCCTTTCAGTAGTAGCCTTGCTAGGGGTACCTACTGCAGTCAATGTATCCCTGTCCTTCCGGTGTTTTAGTAAATTTATATGGTATATTTATTTGGGTTTCCTCTTGCCCGGCTGGTATACCGATAATTCACTTCTCCCACTCTTTCAATAATTTCATATGGCCCTTGCCATTTGGCCAGAAATTTACTTTCCACCATGGGAACCAATACCAACACCCGATCACCTGGACTAAAGGTCCTAAGTTTAGCCGTTCTGTTATAGACACGGCTCTGAGCCATTTGGGCCTGCTCCATATGTTCCTTCACAATAGGCATTACTGCTGCAATTCTGTCCTGCATCAGGGTAATGTGTTCAATTACACTCCTTAAGGGGTTTGCTCTTGTTCCCAGGTTTCCTTAGCTATGTCTAGGAGACCACGTCGGTGTCTACCATACACCAACTCAAATGGGGAAAAACCTGTGGAGGACTGGGGTACCTCCTGGATTGCAAACATTAAATAGGGCAGTAGGCAATCCCAATCTTTGGATCCTTGCTAGCCACTCTCTTTAACATACCCTTAAGGGTTTTATCTCCACTAGGCCATCTGTCTGGGGGTGATACACAGAGGTTCTCAGGTGTTTGATTTTTAGGAGCTTACACATTTCTTTCATTACCTTGGATATACAAGGAGTCCCTTGGTCAGTCCAGATCTTCTTGGGTATACCTGTCCGAGACAACATATAAAGAGCTCCATGGCAATTAGCTTAGCCGAAGTATGTCTCAAGGGTACGGCCTCAGGATATCATGTAGCATAATCTAACACCACTAGTATATACTGATGCCCCCTGGCAGATTTTACAACAGGACCTAACAAGTCCATGGCCACTCTTTCAAATGGTACCTCTATAATGGGTAGGGGTACCAAAGGACTCCTGAAGTGTGACACAGGAGTGGTTAGTTGACACTTTGGACAGGAGTTACAATACTTTTGAATTTGCTTATCAATTCCTGGCCAATAGAAACTCTGTATAATGCGCTCTTTGGTCTTTTCGTACCCCAGGTGTCCTCCTAACACATGCTTATGTGCCAAATCTAAAACCGCTCTTTGAAAAGGCTGGGGCACCACCAATTGTTCAACAATTTCTCCTCATATTTGGTTCACCCTATACAGTAGGTCCTGGTTCATGGACATATAGGAGAACTCCTTCTCAGCCCCTGGATACTGGGGTTCCCCATTTATCACCTTTACATTTTCTCTGGCATGAGACAGATTAGGATCTCTAATTTGAACAGTCCCAAAATTGTCACGGGACCTGACCTTCAGCAACACCAGCTAACACAGACAGGGGGAAATCATTATCATCTTGGGTCACCCCTACAGCTGGTGTTTCCCTGTCAGGATCAAAGGGTTCAGGGTTTACCTTAGGCAAGCAATTTTAGGACAGAGAGCCTTTGCTTTTTCCACATATCCCAAAACAGAGGAAAATCCCTCCCTATAATCACACTATGGAACAGGGACTTAACCACACCCACTTTGTGACAGGCGGTGCCAGAGGTAGTTTTTATGGTGACCTCTGCAATAGGATACTCTCTAGTTTCACTATGTATGCACAAGACCCCAATAGTTTGTCCACTGTACAGTGCAGGGTCGACCAGATCATGGTGCACCAGGGTTACCAGGCTCCCAGAGTCCAGGAGAGCCAGTACAGCTTGCCCTGCTACAGTCACAGTACACATCTATGGTTCAGTCGTAGTTTATGCCGAACAAGCGGGTTGAGCAAACATGGATACCCGCCTGGAACTGCTGCAGTCCATGGGCTCAGTCGTCAGGGGACAGTATGCAGCAACATGATTCAGTTCATGGCACCGCCAACACCTGCGGCGGTAATAGTCTCCATTTTGAAATCTGGGCTTAACGCTTTCAGTTCCAGCTGCCTATTGCCCCTCTGAGAGTCCTCCCCTCACAACCTTCCTCACCTCCACAGTAGTAGGTTAGTAGATCCGGGAGACATCTGCAGTAGTTCCTCGGTGACTCGGTATCATTCCTCCAGACATACCAGCTGGTCAGTTGTTGTAGGTTTCGCTTGTCCAACCCAGCGCTGAATCTTAGGTGGAAGTGATCTGGTATACTTGTCAAGTACCACTCCCTCCATCATCTGTGCTGGAGTGGCCTCCTCAGGCCGAAGCCATTTCTTTACCAGATACACCAGGTCACGCATCTGCGATCGGGTGGGAGACTCTCAGAGAAAGTCCAGTGGCGCACTCTGCCGGCACGTACATGCATGTTCACACAGACGTGCCAAAATCTCACTTCTCAGCTTGGGGTAGTCCTTAGCCTCCTGTTCACACAGGTCAAAGTAGGCCTTCTGAGGTTCCCCGGTGAGAAAAGTTGCCACTACATCAGCCCACTGATGCTTTGGCAATTTCTCTCAATCGGCCACTCACTCAAAAACCCGAAGATATGCCTCCACGTCGTCTGTGGATGTCATCTTTTGCAGGGTACTCCGTACGGCGTTTCTTATGCTTTAAAAGGCTGGCTCCGCTACTCCTTCTTACGGCCATGCATTAGTGCCGAGGGGGAGCAGGGGAAACTATAGCTCTCTGTAAACAGACTTAAACTACCGTTCAAAAGTTTAGGGTCACTTAGAAATTTCCTTATTTTTGAAAGCAAAGCACAATTTTTTTCAATGAAGATAAACATTAAATGAATCAGAAATACACTCTATACATTGCTAATGTGGTAAATGACTATTCTAGCTGCAAACGTCTGGTTTTTAATGCAATCTCTACATAGGTGTATAGAGGCCCATTTCCAGCAACCATCATTCCAGTGTTCTAATGGTACATTGTGTTTGCTAACTGTGTAAGAAGGCTAATGGATGTTTAGAAAACCCTTGAAAACCCTTGTGCAAATATGTTAGCACAGCTGAAAACAGTTTTGCTGGTTAGAGAAGCTATAAAACTGACCTTCCTTTGAGCTAGTTGAGAATCTGGAGCATTACATTTGTTGGTTAGATTAAACTCTCAAAATGGCCAGAAAAAGAGAACTTTCATGTGAAACTCAACAGCCTATTCTTGTTCTTAGAAATGAACGCTATTCCATGCGAGAAATTATTGAAAGAGTGGGAGAAGTGAATTATAAGGTGTACCAGCCGGGCAAGAGGAAGCCCGAACAAATTTACCATATAAATTTACTAAAACCCTGGAAGGACAGGGAAACATTGTCCACAGTAGGTACCCCTAGCAAGGTTACTACTGAAGGGGTAAATACTCCTGGTAAGGCTTCACCCGAGGTACAAATAGCAGCGACCCTATCTAAAGCACAGAAACAAGAGACAAAAGAATTTGTACAGAAAAATGATGTGCTTTCTGAGTTGCCTGGAGGCACAAATGTGTTAGAACATGACATTGTCATTGAGCTGCAGGTACAGGTTAAACTAAAACCGTACCGGGTACCTGAAGCTCGTAGACAAGCCATATCTGAAGAGGTCAAAGATATGTTGGCATTTGGGGTAATTGAGGAGTCCAAGAGTGACTGGTCGAATCCCATTGTTCTGATTCCTAAGCCAGATGGTACCATAAGGTTCTGTAATGATTTTCGTAAACTGAATGAAGTGTCAAAGATTGATGCCTACCCAATGCCCAGAGTCGATGAGTTAATTGAGAGGTTGGGACATGCTAGGTATTCCTCCACCCTCCACTTAACCAAAGGGTACTGGAAGGTGCCGCTCACTAAAAAGGCCAGAGAAAAAACTGCATTCGGCACACCCCGTGGCGAGATCGGGGGGTGCCATTTTCTATTTTCTGCAGCCAGGGGTCTGGCCAGTGATCCTGCCTGAGACGTATCAGCTGACTTCCTCTTTACAGTAGACTGCAATATACGTGTTTGCTCGTGTACTGCAGTCTATAGTACTGAACCAGCGATTGCATTGCTGGTCAAGGTCCCCTAGTGGGACATATCAAAAAGTAAAAAAAAGTGTGAAAAAAAAAAAAATTAAAGTGTGTGAAAAAATGAATAAATGAATAAAGCCCCAAAAATTCCCTTTTCCAATATAAAATGAATTATAAAAAAATTAAAATGAATAAAAACAATACATATTTGGTATCACCGCGTGCGTAACAACCTGTACAATAAAACTGAAACAATATTTAACCTACACAGTGAACACTGGAAAAAAAAAAAACTGAAAAAAAAGTCGGAAGTAATGATTTTTCATCATCTCACCTTACAAAATATGCTATAAAAAGTGATCAAAAAGTCACATGTACCCAGAAACAGTACCCATAAAAAGCACAGGTTGTCCCGCAAAAAATAAGCCCTCAACCAACTCTGTAAACCAAAAAAGAAAAATGTTACGCCTCTCAGAAGGTGGTGATGCAAAAATAATTGATTTCTTTCCCCAAATGGGTTTTTGTTCTGCAAAATTAGTATTGCATAAAAAAAACAATATAAATGAGGTACCGCCGTAATCGTTATGACCAGCAGAATAAAGGTAAAATGTTACTTATGCTGTACGCTGCTGCATGGCGAAAAATATAAAAGGTAAAATGCAGTGGCAGAATTGATGTTTTGGTTTTTTTTTTTAAATCCACCAAGAAAGAGTTAATAAAATGAATTCAATAAGTTATAGGCGCCCAAAGATGATGTCATTACAAAACGCATCTCATCCCGCAAAAAAACAGCCCTCATATGGCTACATCACCAGGAAAATAAGGAAAATATAGCTTGTACAATGTGAGGACAAAAACCACAAAAATCATTAGAACATAACTGGCTGAGGCAGGAGGGGAATGTATAAACTGTACGCACGTATATTAGGGTATAAACCAGATTTAGAGATTACGAGGGAAAAGAAACCAAAAGTGACCCCCCCAATCATAGAAGCTAGTATGTAACAGGAGGGAATTTGGTGTTCCCAATGCGCTCTGCACAGCTTACATATTCACTCTTCACCATCCGCTGTGCATATACGTTTGGGATACTAAATGCTCACTACACCGCTTGATAAGTTCTTTGAGGGGTGCAATTTTCAAAATGGGGTCACTCCTTTGGGGAATCAACTTTTCTAGTTAGAGGTTCTGCAAACATGACATGTCATTCAGATACCGAACATCTAAATCTGCACTCCATAAGCCACATAGCGCTCCTTCACATCTGTGCCCTGCTGTGTGCCCAAACGGCAGTTTATATCCACATATGACATTAAATACGTTATCCTGGGTACACCAGTGTCATATATGTGGGAATAAACTGCCGTTTGGGCACACAGGAGGGTGCAGATATCAAGGAGCGCTATGTGGCTTTTGGAGCGCATATTTACAGTGGGGAAAAAAGTATTTAATCAGCCACCAATTGTGCAAGTTCTCCCACTTAAAAAGATGAGGCCGGCCTGTAATTGACATCATAGGTAGACCTCAACTATGAGAGACAAAATGAGAAAACAAATCCAGAAAATCACATTGTCTGATTTTTTAAGAATTTATTTGCAAATTATGGTGGAAAATAAGTATTTGGTCAATAACAAAAGTTCATCTCAATACTTTGTTATATATCCTTTGTTGGCAATGACAGAGGTCAAACGTTCTCTGTAAGTCGTCACAAGGTTGGCACACACTGTTGCTGGTATGTTGGCCCATTCCTCCATGCAGATCTCCTCTAGAGCAGGGATGTTTTGGGGCTGTCGCTGGGCAACACGGACTTTCAACTCCCTCCAAAGGTTTTCTATGGGGTTGAGATCTGGAGACTGGTTAGGCCACTCCAGGACCTTGAAATGCTTCTTACGAAGCCGCTCCTTCGTTGTTCTGGCGGTGTGCTTGGGATCATTGTCATGCTGAAAGACCCAGCCACGTTTCATCTTCAATGCCCTTGCTGATGGAAGGAGGTTTGCACTCACAATCTCACCATACATGGCCCCATTCATTCTTTCATGTACACGGATCAGTCGTCCTGGTCCCTTTGCAGAGAAACAGCCCCAAAGCATGATGTTGCCCCCCCCATGCTTCACAGTAGGTATGGTGTTCTTTGGATGCAACTCAGCATTCACTTTCCTCCAAACACGACGAGTTGTGTTTCTACCAAACAGTTCTACTTTGGTTTCATCTGACCATATGACATTCTCCCAATACTCTTCTGGAACATCCAAATGCTCTCTAGCAAACTTCAGACGGGCCCGGATATGTACTGGCTTAAGCAGGGGGACACTGCAGGATCTGAGTCCCTGGCGGCGTAGTGTGTTACTGACGGTAGCCTTTGTTACGTTAGTCCCAGCTTTCTGCAGGTCAGTCACTAGGTCCCCCCGTGTGGTTCTGGGATTTTTGCTCACCGTTCTTGTGATCATTTTGACCCCACGGGGTGAGATCTTGCGTGGAGCCCCTGATGGAGGGAGATTATCAGTGGTCTTGTATGTCTTCCATTTTCTAATTATTGCTCCCACAGGTGATTTCTTCACACCAAGCTGCTTGCCTATTGCAGATTCAGTCTTCCCAGCCTGGTGCAGGTCTACCATTTTGTTTCTGGTGTCCTTCCACAGCTCTTTGGTCTTCACCATAGTGGAGTTTGGAGTGTGACTGTTTGAGGTTGTGGACAGGTGTCTTTTATACTGATAACAATGTCAAACAGGAGCCATTACTACAGGTAATGAGTGGAGGACAGAGGAGCCTCTTAAAGGAGAAGTTACAGGTCTGTGAGAGCCAGAAATCTTGCTTGTTTGTAGGTGTCCAAATACTTATTTTCCACCATAATTTGCAAATAAATTCTTAAAAAATCAGACAATGTGATTTTCTAGATATGTTTCCTCATTTTGTCTCTCATAGTTGAGGTCTACCTATGATGACAATTACAGGCCGGCCTTATCTGTTTAATTGGGAGAACTTGCACAATTGGTGGCTGACTAAGTACTTTTATTCCCCACTGTAGGTCAAGGAATAAGTCGACATTCACAAAATCCTCTGAGAATTCCCATACGCACAAGAAAATAGATCATCATATACAGATTTATATTACGATAGAAGAGGTGAAGAGAGATGTTATCCAACACATAATACACATATGCACTGAACTGAATGTAACATGGTTCACAGAATAAGCATTTTCCACAAAAAATCTGTCTATCATCTCTACCCCATGCTAGTTTTGTGTTTTTTCATGCATTCTTCATGCATTCATTTATCAATACTGACTCATAGAACATAGTACATGGCCATTCATGCATATATGTCACATAGCTTAGAGGACACATGGACCTTTTATCTATTTTTTTTTTTCCTCCACCCATGCTCCCCTCTTGCTCTTTATTCGATCAGAATCCATCATGGTCTCCAATTAGATTACATTAGGCTATAAAATTCTATAGAGAGGGAAGGTGGAGAAGGGAGGAGGAGAGGAGCATAGACATAAAGAAACATGGTGCTGGAGCTAATATTAAGGTTTCTATCTTGGAGGCCGCTGAGGGGCACACTAGTCTGGCCCACCTTTCACCAAACTACCCAAGGACAGGGCAGCTGAATCCCCATTCTCTGTGTCTTTGTAGTTCATCTGAGAAACGGTATACAGGTGGCCCAAGGCATCTTGTCCCCCCTTCTGCTCCAGGGCATAACTTAAAGGGGTTGTGCAGGACATAAAAACATGGCTGCTTTCTTCTCAGGAAGTGACATCATGACTGTTGGTCACATGGCCATGCTGCAGCTCGATCCCATTCATTTTAATGGGGTGGAGATGTGCCATTGCCATGTGACCAACGAACATGATGTCACTTCCTGAGAAGAAAGCAGTCATATTTTCGAGTTTGTACAACCCCTTTAAGGCTCATGGGTCCTGGTGCAAAAGCTTAGCTTGGGCTCCCCTGTGAAGCTTCTCCTCACAAATATCAGCCACATCCCATCCAACTTTGAGGCATCATATAGTTTACAGAACATAACAATAAAATAAATTAATGGAGCACTTTAAAAGAAATACACTTATAAACCTCCAACCAAAATCCCCCTTCGCCCCACCTCCATCAGCCAAGTAAACTCTCCTTCTCCTCTGTCCGCCAGATCCACTCTACCTCCGGCTTCTCCCCAATAGCATATTCCCCAGTGTAGACAATCTATTTTGCAAAAGGTCTCTCATTGCCAGCCCCGAGTGATCTAGCCATTTCCTCCACTGTGTATCAAACTTTTGTAGTGCCCCTATTCTCTTGTAAACCTTTTGTTCCATACCTATAGTGAGATGTAGAACCGGTACCACTTCTCCCGTTCCAGGTGGAACTGAATCCAACCAATGTTTAGCAAATGTTTTCTAGACATGATCCAAAATCTTCGAAATCGCCAACTGCTCCCTCTTGTCTCCCTTATCATCCCTGAAACAACTCAACACTCCCACCTTCGGACTTGTTGGTAGCCGAACCCCATAAACTGTGAACAAGCCCCTGCACATCACTCCACAACCTCAAAACATATGAAGGCGATCTGCCCCATCATTCACACCGTGGACATTTATCATCTCTATTGCCCATTTTTAGTAGCAATACTGGAGTCCTATACACTCTATTCACTAGGAATAACTGAACAAAGTTGTGCCACATTGATCAACAAAGAGCTCGGCAACCCCATCATGGTCACCCAGTGTGAAGTCAACAGTGGCCCCATATCTCTCATAACCTTCATAGGATCTCCAATACACCTGGATAGACCATAGAAATTAACACTGTAGATGCTTCCATTTTAACCACATGTCCCAATACTCCCATGTTCAGGTCAACCGTCACGTCCTGCGCTTTTATGCCATGTCAAAGCTGAAGGTATTGGTAAAAAAAAACATTATCCAAAGCAAATTACTCTCTTGCTAGAGAGATTTCAATGCCTCGTTTGCATGTAGTTGAAATAGGTATTTCACTCCCTTCTGCTGCCATCTACTCATACTTTCCAGGTGGTATTTTTCCCACAAACAAGGCCCACTGCCATAGCAGTATATACATTGTACACTCTCCTATTTCAAAAATATATTTGCACTCAGACCATACCCTATGCATCAAAAAGAGTGTAGGTTTTTCCGTCTTCCAATCTACATAGTGCATGGGCCTACAGTGCTCCCAAAGGCTCTAGTGGAAAATCTGTCCACTGGATGATCTCCTCTCAGCTACTGCCCATCCATGTTGAAATTGCGCCAACAAAAAATAACCCCATGCATTCGGCAACGTCAGTCCCACATCCTCTTTAGGAAGCTGAAATTTTTCTAAAATAATTTGAGACCCTCTGTTTCCACACTAGATTCCAAAATAAATTGTGAATTCTCCTAAACCAGTATTTCGGTATCCACTCCCGGGTGTTATGCACTACATACAGGATCTGGTGCAATAGTATCATTTTAGTTCGATTGGTCCTCCCTAATGCAGAGAGTGGTAGTTTGGACCACGCTGTCACCTTCTCTTTCATTCTCCCCAGAAGAGGTTGGAGGTTAACGGCAATGTAGTCATCCACTCTAGCCATGAGGACTATCTCCAAATATTTCAATTCCTTCACTACAGGCACCCCAAGAGCAGCATCTAATCTTTGTATTCCAGTCAATGTTAGACTGTCCAATTTATAGTCAGCCCTCAAAACCCCCAAACACTCTGATCAGATCCATCACTCTAGGTAGTGCTGACTTTATATCTTCCAAGAATATCAGTAAATCATCCTCATATAGCAGAAACTTTTCAATTAAATTCCCATGTCTAAATCCCAGAATATTGTCATCCTGATGGAGCAAACAAGCAAGAGGTTCAATCGACAATGCAAATAGCAGTGGCAACAGCGGGCACCTCTGCCACGTTCCCCTCGATAGCCCAAACTGTCCAGATAATTCTTCATTCACCCTCACCCTGGCCAAGGGGCTTTGTAAAGAAGCTGTCCCCACTTTAAAAATCTGGGTTTAATCAAATTTTCATCAGTACTACCCATAAGTATCCTCACTCCACACTGCCAAATGCTTTAGCCGCATCTAAAGAAAGGACCCCCATCCGTACATTATAGCAGCATTTATATTTCCTTTCTCTTAAGAGGATTTTTTGAGCTGATTGAGATTCATGAAAATGAGTCCCCAACCACTGTCCAACAGAAAAGCACATCTGTTGTTGGTGTGCATTTATTCATACCAAGGGGATTGGGAGGGAGCATGGTGGTATAGTTGTGCTGATCTTTGAAGATGTTCTTCCTGGGTCTCCCAGGGATTTATGCTCAGCTCTAATGTGTCCCACTTTCCAGACAGGTTTGCTACATTTGCCTTCAGGTACAGTCAGGGTTCCAGCCCCAGGCTTACTCAAAAATATATTATACTGCCGTAACAGTAACGACAGAGTCCTGAATGGAAGACCTAAAAGGCACGGGAAAGCCTTTAGACTTTCAATCCCAGTGTGACTGTACCACTAATGGTGCAAAAGGTCACTATCCACTGCACAGTGAATGGACGCAACTGGGTTCTACCCTTTTAGGAGAATCATCTCACTGCCCCTTTATGTAAAATACCAGATCCAAGAAGGCGCAATGACTCCGTAGTATGAAACAGTCATTGCAACAATGGGTCATCACAGTCAAATATACAAATTCATATATCGTCAGTCAACTATGCAAATGTACAGTTTACACAGTGACCGTATAAACAGTACCGTTACAATGTATAAACAGAACAAATACACATACACAGCATATAAACAGCACATGAGGTACTGACCTGACCCATTGTGGGTGGGGATACACTCTACATCTCTCAGCTAAAGCCATGCTTAAGGATGGTGGTAGCCTCTATCACCTTGAAATCTCATCCCAAATGAGTTTCCTATCTCAATAATGAGTATTCTCCCCATGGACTGCTTTATGCACATCAATATTTTCTATATTGACCTATTTGGTGCTGCTTTTAAGTGAGTGCGAGAGTTAGAGAACAGAATCTTCTGTTTTCTCCATGTGCTGTCTACGGGAGACATTATTGCAGCTAGTCTCCACTCACCAATAACAAATAGAGCCTGCAAAGGGGAAGACTGCTAGACAATGCAGAATAAAAGGCATGAAATGGAATAAACTTTGCGACTCCCATTAATGAAACCAAATATTGAGGGTACAAAGGGTGATCTCTAATGGTCTGAGTTCACCAGGCAAGCAAATGTGTACCAAATTTATTTTCAGGCATTACCTCTTAAATAAACATAAAGCAAGGGCCTTGGGTTGGAATAAAGTCACCACTGTCTCAGGGAGAAATGTATCTTCTGTGGTCAGCAAGGTGCCATTTATCTCCACCTATTCAAGGCTGAGTACACAAATTTATGGTATTCTACAGAAAGAATGGCTGTTGATGCAAAAAGATTGTCCATATCAATATCAGAATCTCTATTGTGTAGTGATGGGCGAACGATCGCAAGAATATTCACAAGGCTTCATTTCAGACCGAACTTTGGGGTTGCTGATGTCACAAAGGTAGCCAGAAGGTGATGGGGACACCCAGGAAAGAAGACTGGATGCCATAGCAGAACCTCTGAAAGGTGAAGAAGGGTGAGTATGAACTTTTTAAGTTTTTGCACAACTTCCCTGGGCCACCGATTTATATTCTCTAGGCTCTGAAGAGATGATTCATGGATGACAACCCCAAAAATCTCTGGTTGAACCTGGACTTTTTGGAAAATTTATAACTAACCCTTTCGTTACCAATTGGGTTGTTCATCTCTACTATAGTGTCATGAAGGGTGGGAATTTGTAGGGAAAATTGCTCACAAGAGAGCTGGAATAATTTGGCACCCAGTAAATTGGGTGGTATGGCAAAAGGAGATTCGTTTAGTGACTCGTGGGAAAATGAAGTTAGTGGGAAAAAAAGATAAAATCAGAGAGAGGTTCATCTGACCTTTCAGCTATCTGATTTGTATGCTCAGATGCCCGTATAGTATGCTCTGTGTCTAGAAACCACTACCGAAATGTGTAAACATGTCAATGAACACAAAAGAACCATCAGAAAGCTAGACTTACCTGTCCCACGACATTTGGGAAAGGTAGTTTGGTAAACCAAATTAGTTTCAGAATTATTGATCATACCCCTTTATAATGAGGTTGTTTGAGATATTTACAAAATGGGCAATAAATCTTAAAATATCAAAATAACCTACACACGTGGACAAAATTGTTGGTATCCCTCGGTTAATGAAAGAGAAACCCACAATGGTCACAGAAATAACTTGAATTTGACAAAAGTAATAATATATAAAAATTCTATGAAAATGAACAAATGAAAGTCAGACATTGCTTTCCAACCATGCTTCAACAGAATTTTTTAAAAAAGAAAACTCATGAAACAGGCCTGGACAGAAATGATGGTTCCCTTAACTTAATATTTTGTTGCACAACCTTTTGAGGCAATCCCTGCAATCAAACGATTCCTGTAACTGTCAATGAGACTTCTGCCCCTCTCAGCAAGTATTTTGGCCACTCCTCATGAGCAAACTGCTCCAGTTGTCTCGGGTTTGAAGGGTGCCTTTTCCAGACGGCATGTTTCAGCTCATTTCAAAGATGCTCCATATGTCAGGGCTCATAGAAGTCCACTTCAGAATAGTCCAATGTTTTCCTCTTAGCCATTCTTGGATGTTTTTAGCTGTGTGTTTTGGTTCATTATCCTATTGCAAGACCTATGACCTGCGACTGAGACCAAGCTTTCTGACACTGGGTAGCACATTTCTCTCTAGAATCCCTTCATAGTCTTGAGATTTCATTGTACCCTGCACAGATTCAAGACACCCTGTACTAGATGCAGCAAAGCAGCCATAGAACATAACAGAGCCTCCTCCATGTTTCACAGTAGGGACAGTGTTCGTTTCGATTCTTGTCTCATCTGTCATCTGTGGCTTGTCAATATGTAGTTTGGCAAATTCCAGTCTGGCTTTTTATGATTTGTTTTCAACAATGGTGTCCTCCTTGGTCGTCTCCCATGAAGTCCACTTTGGCTCAAACAACGACGGATGGTACGATCTGACACTGATGTTCCTTGAGCTTGAAGTTCACCTTTAATCTCTTTAGAAGTTTTTCTGGGATCTTTCGTTACCATTTGTATTATCCTTCTCTTTGATTTATCAATTTTCCTCCTGCAGCCACGTCCAGGGAGGTTGATTACAGTCCCATGGATCTTAAATTTCTGAATAATATGTGCAACTGTAGTCACAGGAACATCAAGCTGCTTGGAGATGGTCTTATAACCTTTACCTTTTAACATGCTTGTCTATAATTTTCTTTCTAAGCTCCGGAGACATTTCTTTCCTTCGCTTCCTCTGGTCCATGTTGAGTGTGGTACTCACCATATCACCAAACAGCACAGTGAGTATCTGTAGCCCTATATACAGGCCCACTGACTGATTACAAGATTGTAGACACCTGGGATGCTAATTAGTGGACACACCTTGATTTAACATGTCCCTTTGGTCACATTATTTTCAGGGGTACCATTATTTCTGTCCAGGCCTGTTTCATGAGTTTTCTTTTTTTAAAAATTCTGTTGAAGCATGGTTGGAAAGCAATGTCTGACTTTCATTTGTTCATTTGCATAGAATTTTTATATATTTTGTCAGATTCAAGTTATTTCTGTGACCATTGTGGGTTTTTCTTTCATTAAACGAGGGGTACCAACAATTTTGTCCACGTGTATATGTTCCCCTTTTATACCGTGTTTCTCTGAAAATAAGACAGGGTCTTATATTATTTTTTGCTCTGAAAAAAGGGCTAGGGCTTATTTTCGGGGTAGATCTTAATTTTTTCCATGAAGAACAATCACATATTTGATCGCTTTTTATTTCAACTTTTATCAGACGTGAAACAGCGAAAAAACAGCAGTTCAGCACTTTTGATCTTTTTTTTTTTTTTTTTTTTTTTTTTTTGCTACGGCATTTACTATAGAGGTAAAATATTTTTATAAGTCTGTAGACTAGGAGTTTTTCGGACACAGGGATACCTAATGTGTATGTGTGTCACAGTAATATTTTATTTTTATATGTATTCTAGTGAAAGTGGGAGGGGGCTTGAACTTATTATTTTGTGTTTTTTATATTTTTTAACTTTTTTTTTTTTTTTACTATTAACCCCTCCTAGGGGGGCTTGATCCTGCAATCATCCCATAGACTGCAATACAACCCATTGCAGTCTATGGGAGATTATCTACATTACTATTGAGGCAATAGTAATATTCCTATGACAGGCCTGGGAGCCTTCATAAGGTGAGGACCGGCCCCGGGGATAGTTTATCTGCTTTGGGGGGTCGATTTGGAGGGGGGGTCATGGACTGGCACACTTAACAGTGCCCGCGATCAGAGTGGACTCTGATCCCGGGCATTAACTGCGGGTCTCCACTATACAAGGAGACCCGGTATAGCAGATATACCGGGTGGGGACCGGCCGTGGGGACTGCGGGGGGGGGGAGTCACGCAATGCCCGCGGTCAGAGTCCATTCTGATCGCGGGCATTATCTCCGGCGGTTCTGCTACTTTGGTGGGCAGGAGAGGTGGTCACGCTCAACAATGCCTGCGATCAGGATAGACACTGACCGCAGGCATTAACTCCAGGTCTCCGTGGAGACCCAGTACGGCAGCTATGGTAACCGCTCTGCAGCAGAGCGGCCGCCATCTTTAAGGACTCGGCATCCGCTGTAATCGCATGGCAGATGTCGGGAAAGGGTTAAATTAGCTAGGGCTTATTTTTGGAGTAGGGTTTATATTTCAAGCCTACTCCAAAAAACCTGGAAAATCTAGCTAGGGCTTATTTTCGGGGTAGGTCTTATTTTTGGAGAAACACGGTATGTCACAGCAAAATGTTGGTGTTCAAAAATAACCCAGTGCAACCACTACACAGTGAACAGAGCTGCCACCATGGCTTGTGATATCAGCTGATGGGTGAATGTGTTAGGTGTCAGACCCCCACTGATCTAATAGACCATGGTGGTCTCTGTCCCTCATGGTTCGTCATTCTTGCCACATCTGTCTCCCAATTCACTTCTGTTGCACCTTTACTGACCTTAGGATCAGCATCAGAGATGCATCACATTGTTCTTTCTGTGCCACGCTTGTCACCTTTTACAAGAGCGGCCTGAGACCAAGTGCTAGGAAATGGGCCCAACTCCAGCTCCTGACTTCATAGATTCCCATCCTGGTGCACCAGTAGTACATCTAAATTATTAGGAGGCTGGAACCTTCAAGCACAGTTAGCACCAGCGAGGGAAAGTTATAAGAATGATGTACAGATCACCAATCTTAATAAGTTCTCCTCATTGTCTATGGTGATGGGTAAATGTCTAAATTCTCTGCCTCACTAAAAGGGAATAGTTTTCGATAAAACTTAACTTATATAAATATGGTCCTAACTGGTTAACATAATTACACAATAGATTCAGACTACAGTATACAGTGCAAATAAAGCAGAGATTGTACCACTGAGCTGAAACAGCAGCGGGGTAAGTACCAGCTAGACCTAATATGTAATGCACAAATAAAAAATCCATATTACATAACCACAGTATGACTCAAAACCAAACTATCAATATCTGCTCAAAGGGAGGAAACATCAAAATTATCACATTCTTAGTACCCATTTACCAGAGTAGGCCCAACATGGCAACCTTTTCTATATAGATGGCGCTGTCATTCGATTGAGGCGCCAATGAATGGCCCCCGACCTGGCAGCTTTATAAAACACAATGAGGCCACTAAGTCAAAGCACTACACATTGCCTATTCAACCAATCCCTTACCAGGGTCAAGGACTTCTGCTAGTAGACCCACAGATTTGCCCAAATTTTGTCCATCCATCATATGATCCACTAAATGAAACATGGAAAATTGAGATGCACATTAAGCTATTCTGGATGAACAGTAATTCATCTGTAAATCCATTGGGTTTATTTTCTTAAAAGTAAGTTGTTCCAGTCTTCTCCCCTGCTAGGCGGATGAACCCACTCGATGTACTGGAAGTGTATGCTTACAATTTTGCCCTCATGATATTGCCAAATGTGATTAGCCTCCAGGGTACCCCTCTCATTTAAAGCATCGTCCATATGCTCTCTAATGCGATGTCTGAATTGACGAAAAGTCTTGCCCACATAGTTGATAGGACATGAGCAAGTGATAAGAAGACCACCCGCATGTTGTAGCTATTGACAAAATCTCAAACATCACAGGCTAACACAGGTGTTGAATATCACCCTTGAGATTTGGTCAATTGCAGGCACATAGAGCAACTATAGAACCTGTGAGAATGCTAGCACAGGCATTGAATATCACACGGTGCTACAATTGACAAAATCTTGAGCGTGATATTCAACACCTGTGTTAACACTCTTGAAAGTCTTCCAGATTGGATGGAGAGTGTCTGTGAACAGCAATTTTCATGGCTTGCCACAGATGCTCAATGGGATGCTCCATAGGTCTAGACCTCAAAATCACTCACTAGAGAACAATTACAATGGAGCCTTAGAGATACTGTACTGCTGGTATCCCACACTTCAATTGAGTTGGATGCCAACTGTTCCACCACAGCAGATTATTTGTAGGAGTCTCCTTACGATGGACCCTTGCATTGATAGTGCCATTGGCCACCCCTTCTCAAGCTTAAAGGAATTAGCCAGGTTATACAGATTTGATCAAGGAAGCCGGGGAAGGTGTAAAAAAAAAACCCCTCATACTCAACTGTTCCTGATGCTCTGGTGTATCCCACCGTGGTCCGGTCCTGCTGCTCCCAGGGTCTTTGCCTCACGTGACTTCTGAGGCCAATCAGCAGCCTAAGCAAAGGAATCGGGACGTCATTCGCATACGTCACCAGTGATGTCCCTGTTCCTTTCCTTAGGCTGCTGAGGCCACTGATTGGCTTCAGTAGTCATGTGAGATGAGGACTTCTGCCCGAAGAAGACCCCAGGAGCAACAGGACTGGACCACTCGAGCACTGGGGACAGTTGATGATTTTTTTGTTTTTTTTACACCTTTCCCAGCCTCCTTGATCAAATCTGTATATCCTGGACAAACCCTTTAAGATCCAAAAAAGTGGAGTCATTGATCTCACACAAAGCGGAGGCTTAACTCAATGATATAAAGGGCCTTCACAACCTCGTGAGGGGTCAATTGCCAGAAAATATGGATGTAGTCAATGTATGTAAGCCATAGGTCCACAGACAACATCTTTTTTGAGGCACTGAATTTAGTAATTTATATAGGAATATTATATTGGCTCTTTTGCAGTGAAATGTCACTGGTGTCAGAATTGTTGTGGAGTATACTGGATGGCTGAAAGAACTTGAGGCATGAAAGGGTCCACTATGTCTGCATTGCCCAAGGGCCCATGTAAATTTGGAGCTGGCCCTGACTCGTCTGTGTAAAGTGAGGTAAAACAGAAAAGTCTCTGTGTCCTGACATTGTAGCTTCTAATGTCTGATATAGTCCATTATATTCCATGTAGTGTACAGGGTGGGCCATAAGTATGGATACACCCAAATACCATTGTTTTTCTTGTGCAATTCTCCATGTGTTTGATGTGTCACATGACCCCCTTCCCATTGAAAAAAGTAAAGTTGAATCCAAAACTGCTGTTTTGATGATGGCCACCATGGGCGTCACCCGGCCTCAAATGTTTCCCCCCTCCCATGTACTAATATGCCATAAACAGTAAGGTGATATCAGCAACCACTTCCATTTTATCTGGGTGTATCCATACTTATGGCCCACCGGGGTGTATCCATACTTATTGCCCACCCTGTAGGATAGACTTTGCCCAAGAAGCTGTTCCGTTGCATGCTACCTGACACTCTCTTAGTAAATTCTGGCACTTCTATAAGTCCATCAAAAATGTATTCAGCCATTTCTTAGTTAACCCTTTCAAGGCAAATATACAGTGCCTTGCGAAAGTATTCGGCCCCCTTGAACTTTTCAAACTTTTGCCACATTTCAGGCTTCAAACATAAAGATATAAAATTTTAATTTTTTGGTGAACAATCAACAAGTGGGACACAATTGTGAAGTGGAACGAAATTTATTGGTTATTTTAAACTTTTGTAAAAATAAAAAACTGAAAAGTGGGGCGTGCAATATTATTCGGCCCCTTTACTTTCAGTGCAGCAAACTCACTCCAGAAGTTCAGTGAGGATCTCTGAATGATCCAATGTTGTCCTAAATGACTGATGATAAATATAATCCACCTGTGTGTAATCAAGTCTCCGTATAAATGCACCTGCTCTGTGATAGTCTCAGGGTTCTGTTTAAAGCGCAGAGAGCATCATGAAGACCAAGGAACACACCAGGCAGGTCCGTGATACTGTTGTGGAGAAGTTTAAAGCCGGATTTGGATACAAAAAGATTTCTCAAACTTTAAACATCCCAAGGAGCACTGTGCAAGCGATCATATTGAAGTGGAAGGAGTATCAGACCACTGCAAATCTACCAAGACCTGGCTGTCCCTCTAAACTTTCATCTCAAACAAGGAGAAGACTGATCAGAGATGCAGCCAAGAGGCCCATGATCACTCTGGATGAACTGCAGAGATCTACAGCTGAGGTGGGAGAGTCTGTCCATAGGACAACAATCAGTCGTACACTGCACAAATCTGGCCTTTATGGAAGAGTGGCAAGAAGAAAGCCATTTCTCAAAGATATCCATAAAAAGTCTCGTTTAAAGTTTGCCACAAGTCACCTGGGAGACACACCAAACATGTGGAAGAAGGTGCTCTGGTCAGATGAAACCAAAATCCAACTTTTTGGTCACAATGTAAAACGATATGTTTGGCGTAAAAGCAACACAGCTCATCACCCTGAACACACCATCCCCACTGTCACACATGGTGGTGGCAGCATCATGGTTTGGGCCTGCTTTTCTTCAGCAGGGACAGGGAAGATGGTTAAAATTGATGGGAAGATGGATGGAGCCAAATACAGGACCATTCTGGAAGAAAACCTGTTGGAGTCTGCAAAAGACCTGAGACTGGGACGGAGATTTATCTTCCAACAAGACAATGATCCCAAACATAAAGCAAAATCTACAATGGAATGGTTCACAAATAAACGTATCCTGGTGTTAGAATGGCCAAGTCAAAGTCCAGACCTGAATCCAATCGAGAATCTGTGGAAAGAGCTGAAAACTGCTGTTCACAAACGCTCTCCATCCAACCTCACTGAGCTCCAGCTGTTTTCCAAGGAAGAATGGGCAAGAATTTCAGTCTCTCGATGTGCAAAACTGATAGAGACATACCCCAAGCGACTTGCAGCTGTAATCGCAGCAAAAGGTGGCGCTACAAAGTATTAACTTAAGGGGGCCGAATAATTTGGCACGCCCCACTTTTCAGTTTTTTATTTTTTACAAAAGTTTAAAATATCCAATAAATTTCGTTCCACTTCACGATTGTGTCCCACTTGTTGATTCTTCACCAAAAAATTAAAATTTTATATCCTTATGTTTGAAGCCTGAAATGTGGCAAAAGTTCAAGGGGGCCGAATACTTTCACAAGGCACTGTACATTTGCGAGAAAAAAAATAAACTAATACACCTAGACCAGACATTCTCTTGGCCTATACCGCTTCAAGGGTGGTCTTCCCAGTTAACCTACCAACCTCTCTCCTCTTCTGTTACCTACCTACCCCACAGTCTGAATAGTGGTTGATAAGTTAACTGTCTGCTCCCATGATGCTTTGTGGAACAGTTTGACCATTCCTTTCCGGAGTTTGGACCCGTGCGCCAAGCAACCCTCTGTTCATCCTTTCTCTGTCCATGACAAGTCTCTTCATGAGATTGGTGGAATAGGCCCTAGGGACTAAATCTAGACCCAATGGTTGTACAGTCTCAATAGCAGCTCCAATAGGCACTGCCCAATAACTATACAGCCATTGTTCCTGTTGATCCCAAACCTCCCCCTGTAGAATTGACCTTTTCCTGGGCCACCACAGTCAACCAGCACAGCCTGTCATGGCAGCACTGTAGGGCATCACAACCTACCATCCAGACAGCCTGCAAGACGGAAATTTTACAAGAACACTTATACGGTGTATTTGCCGGTATGACTGCTGGTTGAGATTTCACACGGATTATTTCTAACCTATAACCATAAAGACACATAAGTCATCCTGGTGACTGTATACACAAAACGGTAGCAGATTTTTAGACCATCTTTATCTATTTTACATGCATTGGAGCAATACACAAGTGCACATACCCTGTCCAGACACAATGCACTTCCTCCTAGAAGATAAGATCTGTGCTTTCTTTAGTCTTATCTGTAAACTCAATATTAGATGTTTGTTCTAAGTAAAGGTCTGAGTAGGAGGAGAAATATGAGAAGCGGAAATAGACCTGGGAATAGTGATTGGAGAAGAGGCAGATGACGTAACCTATTGTCCTGTATAAATGGCAGTCACTGACAAGGTCTCCTTCTATCTGAGATACGTCTTAGAATAACTGCAGGTGAAGACGGTGACTTGTATCTCCTGACTGTACTCAGGTAAGTGCAGGCTGCAGGACACATCCTGATACAGACACGTCCGCTATACTATACACTATATCTTATATTCTCTACTGTAGGTGCCTAAAATCTATCTAAGGCTAGGTTCACATCTGCGTTCGGGTTTCCGTTCGGAAACCTGATCTGCATAAAAAATCGGTTACCTTAGGAAACCTGTGGACCCCATAGACTATAATGGGGTCCGTGTGGTTTCCGCTCGGTTTCTGCCCGAAAAGACGGTGAGGGGAACGGAATCCCCAAATGTAGTGCAAGCGCTGGTGTGAACCCAGTGTAATCTGTGCAGGTAAATACAATCTATTGCTTTCTGATATTAACCACTACAGACCAGGGAGAGATTGTATATAATGTTATTTTGGAGCACCAGATGTGTAATCCTCTGTATTACTACTTTATACTTTATATCACGCGCTGATAGCTCTGAGATCTTCTAGATATATTTATATAATGATACAGTAGATAGATAGTCACCCGTTACATGAAGCCAGACTCACAGATATTAGATGGGTTTACCATATCATAAAATGAGATTAATAAACAAAATTATTACCAATTTTCCAGAAACGGCTCCACTCTTGTCTATAGGTTGTGCCTGTTATTGCAGCTCAGCTTTACTTAAGGATAGTTTCTTTTACCTGGTCATGTCTGGTGAATTGTTAATATTATATAAGTGTCATTTCTCCTTGACAGGATGAAGTCCTTGACGTGTATCTTGCTGGCAGCCTTTGTAGCTGTGTCTGTGTATGCGGACATCGACCCGGCACTGGATAATGACTGGAATACATGGAAATCTACATATAACAAGAAATATGACACTAAGGTAACGTCATCATCGTCATTGCATGCATTAAAATTACGCCAACATAGTCATAGCCCATTACTTAGAGTCTTCCAAACTCTTGACATTTGATAGGTTCCCAAAACTAGATAATATCAGATGTGACCTGGCGCTTGGTTCTATATATTAGGGCTGAGGCGTAAGGTCAAGTTCCTGATGCAAAATCTGTAATAGCATGCGCCATTTATAATACAGGTGTCTATTACATGGCCTTTGTGCCCCCTCTATAAAAGGGACTTGATAGGACTGATATCTCTGCACCCTCTATAGCAAGGGTCTTTAGAACTACAACTCCTAGCATGCCCTGACAGCTTTCAGCCTTTTTAACGTACAATCTTTATTCCCATAAATACTGATATATGTTGGACAAATTTATAATAATTATAAAAAAAATTTTTTAAAAATGTGACTTGTATATTTTTGTACAGAGCAACATTCTCGCGAGGCGAACAATATGGGAGAATAATTATAAGTTTGTTGCACAACATAACCGTGAACATGAGCAGGGGCGTCACTCATACACCGTGGGCATGAACCATCTTGCAGATTTGGTAGGTATAATCTATAATATGACATGTGTGTCCAAATAATACCACTAAGACTGATGAATACTACCATACACTGTCCAAATAATACCACCGTATAGTGGCCAAATAATTCTACCAAACCGTGAATAAATATCACCAGTGACTGAATAATACCACCATACTCTGATTAAATAATACCACCATACAGTTACTTAATGATATCACCACACAATAGCCCACATTTACCAATGTTCAGACAGTGTATATTTAGACATACAATCTGAAAATATGTCAGATTTATTACATTGGCTGGATAATAAATCTGGTGAATTTTCAGACTATCTAGTCTAAGTTTATCCCACCTTTTAGTTTGCCTACTTTGAGCCAGAATTTTACGACACAATCTTGGTGCATTTTTATGCATTTAAGTCACGCCCGCTTTTCTGAAAGACCACATCCACATGTGTAGCATGTTAAAATTTTTTTTAGCCCAAACTAGATGTGTGACATTGTATCAAAGATGTGCCATATTTATGCCAGTGTCTAGTTGTCACAACAATAGTAAATCTGGGCCAATGACTGAATAATACCTCCATACCGTGACTAAATAACATCACCATACAGAGACTGACTAATATTACTATAGCGTGACCAAATAATATCACTAATAATGACTGAATAATACCTCCATACCGTGACTAAATAACATCACCATACAGTGATTGAATAATATTACTATAGCGTGACCAAATAGCATCACCATACAGTGCTTGAACAATATTACTATAACATGACCAAATAATATCACTAACAATGACTGAATAATACCTCCATACTGTGACTAAATAATACCTACATAGTGATGTAGGTCACCGTATCCACCGTATGAGTCAACTCCTCTCTTCTTCCCGTGGTAAGGCGAAATAAATGCTGTATTGCTAAAATGTAACTTTTACTGATATGCACTAAAATAATAATAAAAAGGTGTTATGAAAAACAGTAGCCACACCTCAGCAGAGGCCTACTGAAAATATATTATGTCCCCTTCCCAAGCAGGGAGGAAAATTTTTTTGAAAGAGATGTGTGAAGATACCAATATATGTGTTTCAGTCTTATCCTCACATAGACTCCCTAACATAAAGGAAGAAACATCTCCGCTCAGTCACCGTAGAAAAACGTAAAATGACCAGTGAATAAATGAAGGGTAGTTTGATGTGAGGCTACTGGCCTAATGCCACGCCAACTCACCATCAAAACCCAAGACACGGTCCAAAATACAGTGAAAGAGCAAAGCTCTATACCCACTAAACCTATTGTCTGGACCCTACGCGTTTTGAACATAAATCCATAGGCTATGGATGTGACAAACACTATTTTTTTTTCCTCCCTGCTTGGGAAGGGGACATTCTATTTTTTCAGTAGGCCTCTGCTGAGGTGTGGCTACTGTTTTTTATTATACCTTTTTATTATTTTTTAGTGCATATCAGTAAAAGTTAAGTTTTAGGAATACAGCATTTGTTCGGTGACCACTATATAGTGATGAGACCAAATAATTCCATCCAAAGTGACCCAATAACACCAATACCTATGAAATAGTAAATTCAGGAACTGAATATGACCTCCATACTGTGACTAAATAATACCACCATAAAGTGACAGAATAATAGCGCTATAGATTAACCAAATGACTAAATACTTCCAACAGTGACTGAATACTATCGCCATATTGTAACTGAATACACAAGAATGTAAAGTAATGTGATCATACTGTTACTAAATAATGTCTAAGGCTTTATGCGCACAAATATGTTTTTCACAGTTAGCATTATATTGTAATTGGCCCATACACACGTCTGTGTATTATCACGGGTCCATGTATGCGGCGATAAACCCAGGGTAAGGCCCCTTGCAGACGACCGTGGGCTAGTTGTGCTATCCAGATTTTTCCCGGTTAGCACACTGACCCATTCATTTCTCTTGTACCATGCACATGACCATAAATTACACGGTCCTGTGTGTGGGCCGACAGTCTGGGCTGCAAAACTTTCTATTTTACGGGACAGGCTCACTGAAGAAAGTGAATGGGTTTGTGGAGGGAGGGACGGCACACAGATATCATCCATATGCCATCCGTGCTGCTCAACCTCTCATATGCACATGGTTATGGTTGTGTGCATGTTGCCCAAATAATACTTCCATATAGTGACTAAATAATGCCATAATATAGTAATTAACTACTACTGCCATAACATCAGTACAATTCAGTGGCCATTATACAGTACTCATATATGCTGTAAATACCTGCTCTTGACGGAAGTCGGAGGCATCAGACTCTATTTATTAAGGCTAAGGCTGCACATAGTGAAGCGCAGCAAAAAAAACTCTGAGCTAAAAAACGTGGAGGAAACAGCATTTTTTTTCCACAGCGTTTTTCTTTGAGTTTTCCTCTGGACTTTCTTCTACTACTATACCTATACGGAAAACGCCAGCGTTGGCGTTTCCACTGGGGCCTACACTCTGTGTTTTCACGACGCGGGGTCCCGGCCTATGTCTGTATTTTGTGGGCTGATAATTTGGGAACGAGTATTCACGAGAACGCAGGCTGATCCAATCATTGTTTGTTGGCTGCTTGCATGCCCAAGGTGCTGTGAAGTTACTTGCCCCAGATGACCCATTAGGCCAATTTTTTTCACCATAGTCTATATCATGATGTCAATCAAAATATATGTATACGGTATAGTGAAAACCAGCACCAAATGCTATGCCCATTTCATACAGCACCTTTGGGCACCTCTGGGAACTAGTGCAGGTCACGGATACCGGCTACAAAACCTGAGGGCACCGATAATACAGGACATGTAATAGGTGAAGATCAAAGGACAGATGAAGAATGAACACCAGTGTAACCTTCTTTTCTTTCCTTAGACCAGTGCGGAGATAAAGGCCCGGCTTACTGGTCTGAAAGTACCGCCTGGTACTGTCAAGGAGAACTCCGTCAGTAACACTATTGTCAGGGCCACTACCCTGCCAACCTCTGTGGACTGGAGGCAAAATGGAGCTGTCACCGAGGTCAAAGACCAGGTATGAATATTGTCTTGGATACATAAAGTGACTTAAGATTGCACTGTGTACAAGGCCATAAAGCATAGCTAATATCAGTGACTCCAGCTTGGTTATATTGTCTAATGGGAGTCTAAGCTCACACAGTTTTTTGCGAGATTTGCCCATTTCTAATCACATATATTTTTCCAGGGCGCCTGTGGATCCTGCTGGGCATTCAGTGCTGTCGGTGCCTTGGAGGGACAACTGAAGTTGAAGACTGGAAATCTGGTCTCCCTCAGTCCTCAGAATCTCGTAGATTGTTCCTCTGCGTATGGAAATGCAGGATGTAATGGCGGTTTTATGACCCAAGCCTTTCAATATGTGATAGATAACAATGGTATCGATTCCAACGCTTCGTACCCGTATTGTGCCGTGGTAAGTAGATGACAATAAATGACCCCTAATAATGATAACATTAACTCCTTCCCGCTCTGCGCTATACTATTACATACTATACACAGAGCTGCAATGCCGCGGGAACAGGAGCTGTGCCTGTGGCATTACCTCAGCTGTGCTATATACTGTAGCTGAGGGCCAGGAATAGCCGCCAGAGTCGGAAGATTCTCCAACTCCGGCAGACTAACCCCGCCACCTCTTGGATCCCCCGTGATAAGATCGTGGGGTCCGAGGGGTTGCCATGGCGGGGCCTTCTGACTGTCTATGCGCAGTCATATGCAGTATATAGTACTGGGGATTTGAGATCCCAGGTTCAAGTCCCCCATGTGGGACATGTAAAAAGTAAAAAATAAATAAATTCAAAAAGTTTAAAATAAAGAACAAAAAAATTAACAAACAGTAAAAAGTTCAAAAAATCCACCTTTACATTTAAAAAACACATAATATAAACAAATATGTTAGAAAGCTTCCTGTGCGTATAAGCCCCCGCTATCCAAAAAATAGCGTTATTTATCTCATACAGTGAACAACGCAAAAAAAATATACTGCAATGTGCAAATTAACATATTTTGGTCACTTTGTTTTCCCAAAAAAATTGAATGAAAAGTGATCAAAAAGTCATAAATACTAAATATTGGTACCAATAAAAAGTACAACTTGTCCTGCAAATAAAGAGCCCTGACAGATCTCCGTCAACAGTACAGTAACGAAATTATAGCCTTCAGGATACGGTGTCCCCAGGAAAATTGTTCATTTTCAAAAAAGTGACGTTTTATTTGTAAAAGGGGTAAAACATAATAAATCCAATATAAATATGGGATTGCCATAATGGTAATGACCCGCCGGACAAAACTGCCAAAAAAAAAAAGCAAAAAATTGATAGAATTGTGTTTTTTTTTTTTTTGGTTTTTTTTAACATGGACCACCAAAAAACGTTAATAAAAGATAATCAAAACATTATATGTAACTCAAAATGGTGGCCAAAAAAAAAGTACAACTCGTCACGCAAAAAATAAGCTCTCACATATAGCTATGTGGACAGAAAAATGAAAAAGTTATGAATTTTGGAAGGCGGAAAAGGAAAATATGAAAAAAAGTTGTCAAGCATTAACGTACAAACTACCCCGCGTCCTTAAAGGGTTAAACTAACAGTTACTAAAAATGTAATTCCCAAATATTCTTGAAATGTCTCCTTTGTGAAGTTTTAACAGGGGGTTCCCAGTTAGACTATCCTTGTGTGATTGGTGGAGGCCCAAGACCAACAATTAGCAGAGTGAAGGGACCGCAGTGCTTCTTGCAGTATTTAACACAACACCACTTTGTCTATGTGGCTGTGTCTGGTACTGCATCTAAGCCCCATTTGGTATATTCTAAGGATAGGACATGGCAGCAAACCCTGGACATCCCCTTTCAACGCAGCTTTATCCATTGTGCTGGATCTAACTGGTTATATATCTGTTTTAGGCTGGACAATGCAGTTATAACCAATCTGCCAGAGCTGCCACATGTGCAAAGTCCATAATGTTGTCTCCAGGAACGGAAGATAATCTGAAGCAAGCCGTAGCCAATGTCGGTCCAATATCTGTAGCAATTGATGCCGGGCACCAATCCTTCTATTTATATCAAAGCGGTAAGGGGCTGCTCAATATCAGCTGGAGGGATAGTGGGGCAGAAAGGATATGGGGTCTGTGCTCCTTGTGTATAAAGGATCTAGCCAACAATTTGTCATGTTTTTCTTGTAGTTGATTGGTCATCACAGGAAACAGTCAGCAAGCTTCTTGTCAGACATAGATTAGTTCACTTTCTATAAAGCTCACAATCTAAATTCCCTACCAGTAAGACTACTGATTGGTACAGGATAAGTAATGTAATGTATGTACACAGTGACTGCACCAGCAGAATAGTGAGCGCAGCTCTGGAGTATAATACAGGATGTAACTCAGGATCAGTACAGGATAAGTAATGTAATGTATGTACACAGTGACTGCACCAGCAGAATAGTGAGTGCAGCTCTGGAGTATAATACAGAATATAACTCAGGATCAGTAATGTAATGTATATATACAGTGAGTGCACCAGCAGAATAGTGAGTGCAGCTCTGGAGTATAGCACAGGATGTAACTCACGATCAGTACAGGATAAGTAATGTAATGTATGTACACAGTGACTGCACCAGCAGAATAGTGAGTGCAGCTCTGGAGTATAATACAGAATATAACTCAGGATCAGTAATGTAATGTATATATACAGTGAGTGCACCAGCAGAATAGTGAGTGCAGCTCTGGAGTATAGCACAGGATGTAACTCACGATCAGTACAGGATATGTATGGCAGTATATGGCAGTAATCTCTGACTTGCACTTCTAATGGCAGCTCTCCCTGACTGTCATTAATTGCATCAATCTCTAACTGGCACTGCTTATATAGACACTCTGATTGGCCCTAGTGCTGTGACATAACACTGACACATGGATCGGTGATCTCAGTAACAATTACATTCTGTAGATTGTCTGCAACACAAAACTGTGGAAACATCTTTACTAAACAAGATGTCTTCTGCAGGTATCTACAGTGATCCAACTTGCACTCAAACCGTCAACCATGGAGTTCTTGCTGTAGGATATGGAACCCTTAATGGGAAAGACTACTGGATTGTAAAAAACAGGTGAGGTTTGCATTATATAAGTATATACTACAACTAAAAAAAAAGTTGTTTTTATTTTGTTTTCCTATTTTTAGGTGACTGGTGAAAATAATATCATGGAATATTAGGGGTATAAGAGGTCAATTGAAACAGCTGGAATTATTATTATTTGTTTTCAGATGATGCATATGGTTAAAGAAGAACAGGAGGATAGGGGAAACCTTTAGGTCCTTCTACTCTACCTATTCAAGGGGAGTTTGCATTTTAATCAGATCTAAGTGCAGTTTTAAAGGGAGTCTGTCAACAGCCCCCAGCATATCAGCCCAGCCTCGCAGATAGATAGGTTACGGTCACCTGAATCATACAGTGTTTTCCCCTTGTGGATTGATGCCTCCATTTCCAATATATTGGCGTTTGTTTCGGTCAATATATAACGGTGTTGCCATTGTTCCAAAGAGTTTAGCGGCAGTACCCTCATTGCTCCAAAGAATTAATTTGCATATTAATAGTAACTGCAATATTTCGGCAATGGACACATCTGTTAACAAAAGGAAAACACTGTTAGATTCAGGTGACCCTAACCTATCTGCCGGGCTGGGGTGATATACCGGGGTTTGGTGACACTAACCTATCTATCTGCGGGGCTGGGTTGATATGCTGGGATCTGGTGACCTTAACCTATCTATCTGTGGGGCAGGGTTGATATACCGGGGTTTGGTGACACTAACCTATCTATCTGCGGGGCTGGGTTGATATACTGGGGTCTGGTGACACTAACCTATCTATCTGCGGGGCTGGGTTGATATGCTGTGGGTGACAGACTCTGTTTAAGTGCTATATTTATTGGGAGGATAGAGCACAATGTTTTTTATTATTGAATTGTATGGTGCACAAGGTTCATTTTATTATTGTAGTCATTTGTATACTGCCAACATTTACTCCTGAAGTTCCTTGTATACGAAAACATTAAAAAGTTACAGGTATCAGAAGATTGCAACTCAAAGAATTTTTTTTTTTTTTAAATCTTTGGATTTTTTTTTAAGGTGTTATACAGGTAACATGTAATTTTGGACACACAATGAATGTCATAAAAACAAAGCCTATAAGAAAGTCGTGCAAATGCAGCTTTTCTATAGTTTCTCCCAATTCTGAATTTTATTTTTTAAATGTAGTTTGGGTATTTTCAGATGCACGGATACCTAATTTATATGTGTTTAACTTACTTTATTTATTCTTATATCTCATCTAGGGTTAAGCCAACAATATCATCTAATAGAATAATTATTTTTTTTATTTTTTTGGCCAGAAAAATACTCTTAAATATTGGATGTCACACAATCTTTGAATTGGAAAGTTTTTATTAACCATCATTTAAACTTGGAGAATTGAGAATAGGAGCTTCTTTATCCCAATTTAATAAGAGGTTGGGGTTTTGGATTAGATGGAATGGTCTTTTTCTCTCCTCATCCGGTGTGGTTTTCCGATTGCTTCCTTTTTGGAGGGGTGAGACCTAGGCTTTGGGTATTTAGAACTTAGATAGATTTGGTATTTTTGCTTCCTTTTATGCACAGTGGAAGCCTCAAAGGCTGGTAGGCCTTGGCTTATAATATTCTTTTTCCTTTTTTTGTCAAGGTGTTTTTGTTAATTTGCTAAAAAAATTAAAAAAAAATTCAGAATAGAAAAGAAATCTGTGCCTCAAGAGCCACCTGTTGGAAGGTAACCTATAAGTAAATGTCCGATCCATTAAAAGGTCTTGCAACATGACTAAGCATGATCTGTTGAAGGGCCTGACTTTGACTTATAGGATAGCTACCTTCAACAGACAATGTTATTTGCAGACTTTCTCCCAGAAGAACATTGCATGGCCTATAAGACTCCTTATACCTACTTGACACTCTCCCCACATTACCAACCAGATCCCCAAAGTCAGAGAATTGATGCCAATATGACGTTAATCACCATTCATATCAATGTTTAGATCCTTATGGATTGTTATATTGGTATATGTGTTGATATTGATGTGATTGGTGATTTGGATCTACACAAAGGGTCTAATAAAAACGTCAGTGTTGTCTGCAGGGACCAATTGTGTTTCATTGGTCATTTTTCCATAGGAAGTTTGCAAATAAAAGCAGTGATCTGATGGGTTACTATAGGTAACATGTACACTATTGTATACATAAGGCCCAATACTGCTGAACAGCCTTAGGCTTTATCTGTGAGCACTATGGGGAGGCCAGCAGATAGCAGCTCTCCATTAAAGAGGTACTGTAGATTACAATGAGAATCCTACTACTCTTCTTCCCATTCTCTTTGTCTCCAGGCTCTCTATTTTACTTATTTATTATGCTTACTTATATAGCACCATCGTATTCTGCAGCGCTTTACAGACATTGACAGTCACTGTCCCATAAGGGGCTCACAATCTAATTCCCTATCAGTATGTCTTTGGAGTGTGGGAGGAAACCCATGCAAACATGGGGAGAACATACAGACTCCTTGCAAATGTTATCCTTGCCAGGATTCGAACCCAGGACTCCAGCGCTGCAAGGCTGCAGTGCTAACCACTGAGCCACCGTGCCGCCCCTATAAATGTTCAGAACCTGCTCAGTCACCAAAAAATCCATCTAGGGTAAAACAGCAGTATCTTTCCTTCAGTGTCTGTATGCTGTGAGAGGGGAAGGGGGAGGAGGGGATCACATTACAGTCTTTTCATATGTAACAATAAGAACTACAGTCTTTACATGTACATTTTGGCTTTTGGTTAAAAATTAATCTATAACCTGAATGTTCATTTCTTTTCTAGCTGGGGAGTGAACTGGGGAGACAAAGGTTATGTCCTCATCGCAAGAAACCAGGGGAATATGTGCTCCATTGCAACCTATCCCTGCTACCCTCAAATGTGAAATGAGTTTCATAAGACACAAGATGTATCGGGTGAGGTGCAGGGGCTTTATGAGTAGACGATGGGCCGGACCGACATGGAAATGAA
The DNA here is from genome assembly GCA_947044405.1 of Leptodactylus fallax. Lineage (NCBI taxonomy): Eukaryota > Metazoa > Chordata > Amphibia > Anura > Leptodactylidae > Leptodactylus > Leptodactylus fallax. The sequence goes on along the minus strand of CAMRHE010000371.1, from coordinate 1,893,444 downwards.
GAATAGATCTGGATCTTATATAATACTTGCATATTAAAATGATCATTTTTTGTGTTACTGTTGTGCCATAAAACAAGCATATCCCATGCAAAGGGTTTGCACACATTTCTTACCTGCCTACATTTCAGCTGGCATTCTCATTTTTGAATTTTACGTCATTCGAAAATTTGAGGTTGTTTTAACAAAATAGATATTTATTGGGTGTCCACCAGGGTTATTGCTGAATTTTTGTCACACTTGTCACACTAGTAAGAGGCTTTTTGCATGATACAGCTTTAACTTGCATTTGTGGATTGCATGTTGAACTGTGTGCACAGACAATGATTTCTGGAAGTTTTCCTGAACCCATGCAGTGATTTGCATTATTGAGTCATGCCTGTTTTTAATGCAGTTCTTCCTGAGGGACTGTAGATCCCAAGCATGACCCTTCATCTGTTTGTCCTTAGTACCACTTACTTTTCCAGGCTTTTATGAAACCTGTACCAATTTTTTGAGATGTGTTGTTACCTTCAATTTCTTCAAATTTTTCAAAGTAAATAGAGAAATGTCTAACTTTCACCTTCTGATATGTGTTCTATTGTGAATAAAATATGCTTATATGAGATTTACAAATCATCGCGTTCTTGTTTTCTTTACATTTTACACAGCATCCCAACATTTTTGGAATTGGGTTGTAATTAAAATTCTCACATTTTATTAGGATAAACAGGATAAAAATCAGAGCACTGACTCTTGCCATATACTATATGACATCTCGTGAGCAGGGATAGACATACCATTGGTGCAACCTGTTCAGCAGCCCTTTAGGTAAGGGAGCCCACTGTGTCACCCTAAATCATACTCCTAATGTCTATTAGATTGTTTATAAGTCCCTAAGCTATTGAATTCCATTACTAATAATTACTAAAACATTATTAGAGGATATTAAGGATGGTGCTGGAAGAATTATGGTTCCCATATACTGTTTCTGCACAAGGGTTCTCTACTGTCTGTGTCCGTCACTGCTCATTAGGTGGTATTCAGTGTATTCCGAATTGAAATGGAATGTTACGTGATGTATGAGTCATGTGATAATATATATATAAATATATATATATATATATATATATATATATATATATACACACACACACACACGTGGACAAAATTGTTGGTACCCCTCGATTAATGAAAGAAAAACCCACAATGGTCACAGAAATAACTTGATTCTGACAAAAGTAATAATATATATAAAAATTCTATGCAAATGAACAAATGAAAGTCAGACATTGCTTTTCAACCATGCTTCAACAGAATTTTTAAAAAAAGAAAACTCATGAAACAGGCCTGGACAGAAATGATGGTTCCCTTAACTTAATATTTTGTTGCACAACCTTTTGAGGCAATCACTGCAATCAAACGATTCCTGTAACTCAATAGGATTTAGGTCAGGGCTCATAGAAGGCCACTTCAGAATAGTCCAATGTTTTCCTCTTAGCCATTCTTTTTAGCTGTGTGTTTTGGGTCATTATCCTGTTGCAAGAACCATGACCTGCGACTGAGACCAAGCTTTCTGACACTGGGCAGCACATTTCTCTCTAGAATCCCTTCATAGTCTTGAGATTTCATTGTACCCTGCACAGATTCAAGACACCCTGTGTCAGATGCAGCAAAGCAGCCCCAGAACATAACAGAGCCTCCTCCATGTTTCACGGTAGGGACAGTGTTCTTTTTTCCATCTGTGAACATAGAGCTGATGTGCCTTGCCAAAAATTTAGATTTTTGTCTCATCTGTCCATAGGACATTCTCCCAGAAGCTTTGTGGCCTGTCAACATGTAGTTTGTCAAATTCCAGTCTGGCTTTTTTAAGTTATTTCTGTGACCATTGTGGGTTTTTCTTTCATTAAACAAGGGGTACCAACAATTTTGTCCATGTGTGTATATATCACAAGAACTGATGACACTGGGAGAAATTTCCTCAGAAGTCGGCAGTGCAATGTTGATTTTCCGATTTGTGACCATAGATCAAATGGATCACATTGGTTATATTGGCAGATTTGGGCCCCACTCTCCATGCCCTAAACATATGATATTACCAGTTCTAATAAACACATGACCATTCTCCCTCATAGATATGTTCTCTTTCCATTATGATGGGTGTCAGGACCTTTTGGTCTAGTCAAAGTTGGCCATCTACCTTGTTGAATACCAGCCAGCCAAGTCTAAAACTGGCAATACAATCTAGATAACTGTCAACCAAATGCTCATTTGGCCAACAGCTATCCTTCTTGATGCCTCTCATTTTGAAGGAGAGGGAAGAAACTCACTGTAAGACACCTCTGGTGGAGATTTATCTTCCCTGAGAAAATAAGGTTTGGGCATGTTGAAATCTTACCCCACAATTGTTCTTTTCCCAACATCTGCCATGGGGGAGTTATCGAGAAGCCCCCATTCACACTTATGTGCCTGGTCACTCCTATGAAAATCATGCTGTGAATTATCTAACGTGTATGGCCAGCTTTAATGTCTTCCAGTCCTGAACCTACCTTTACATTCATTAGAACATGACTTACATTAGACCTGGAAATGGGTGGCCATTTATTAGAGGATGTTTTCATTAGACATACTTGGTCAACTAAATTAAGGAGATATAGTACACTGCAAAGTATCCTAGTAAAGTCTGTATAGCCCTTAATATGGACACATTGGAGAACTGAAGATATGTGTTTATGGAAAAATCTTTTGATTGTTGGAAGGTCTAACGCGCTATCATACCATTCATCTTCATATATAAAGATATATATATATATATATATAAAGATCTTCAGAAATAAACTTGACAAGCTGATTAGAAGGGCCAGCTCTGTCCTGGGGAGCCCACTGGACCCAGTGCAGGTGGTGGGTGACAGAAGGATACTGTCCGTGGTGAGCTCCATGCGGGAGAATAACTCCCATCCCATGCATGAGACTGTGATCGCGCTGAGCAGTACTGTCAGTGACCGACTGCTCCACCCTAGGTGTGAGAAGGAGCGCTATCAGAAGTCTTTCCTCCCCACCGCGGTTAGGCTGTACAACCAACACCGACCTAAGCGGAGATCATTACATACAGAGAACTGAAATATCTCTCTGCCTGTTAAATCCCCCCCCCCCCCTGCTACTTCCTATCTGTCTGTCTGCTATTAATGTAATGCCTCTCACCTTGGTACATTCCTGTACATGTTGTATTTGTATCTGCTTATCTTATCTTTGCTGCTGTAACACACTGAATTTCCCTACTGTGGGACTATTAAAGGACTATTATTATTATTATTATATAACTTCCTTCTTCTGTATTTCTTGGAAAAAATATCCGATTTAGTATAGGATGACCAACTCATAATTATTTGATTATTGGAGCATCCCTTGAGCCTAGAACTTTTCTTGCGATGACTCTTCATACTTGAATGTTGGAGGAACAAGATGCAACTTAACTGGTCTTAAGGCACGGTAGACTGGTGGCAACTCCCCTCAGGTCACTGTCATGCCTATATGGATGGTAGTGATATGTTTCTGTGGGCTCCTGAAGGTCTGCACTACCAGATCAAGAAGGTATCACACTAGACATACAACAGAAGCCCACTTATACCATAAAGAATGACTTTCTTTCTGCCCCACTTCAGTTCATTGAGTGGTCAGTTGTGAAATTAATACAAAAAAAAGTTTTTGTTCTGGACGACATAAGAAAAGAAATATGTATGTGCACAGTGGTCCAACAAGGTTAATAGTTTCACATACGTAAACTCTCCAAGGGTCGCAAGATGGTTCGTGACTACAATGTTTGCTTCATCTGCTTCCAGTACTGGTCACATGAAGGGGTAGCTGGTGAGCTTGGCAATACCGCAGGCAATTCCCTTATCTCTTGCCACTAAGATGTAGTCTATGTCTTACTTCAGCACTCCATAAAGAATGGTGAAGACATCGTGGGTTAGACAGAGACACAGTTTTCTTCTTTCTTAAAGCGTATCTAAACTTTTCAAAAACTTTTGATTTTCTTACAGCATTTGTGGCATTAATAAATATTGTAATACATTTTTTAATTTTAACTCCTTTCTGTAAAATCATATGCTAAGGGTAATTTCAAATAGTTAGATCTTGGTTATTTTATCACATAGAACATTGATTTTCTAGGCAGGGGCCAACCTTGGGCACTCCATGCATACATGCTCTGCTGTTCTTGGAACTCCCATGGGAGTTGTAGTCTCACAGCAGCTGGAGTGCTCTAGGATATGATGGATTCTCACCTTACATATGACACCAAGATCCCTGATCTACCTGTATTATTTTTGGTGATATCACCAGTTGGGAAAAACACAGTCAGTACTTAGAGTAGCAGCACCTGCATATATTGTAAATATGTCAAGCTAGATTGGGATTTTGACATGGGATACCACTGGAAATAACACAGGCAGAAAGCAATCTTAGTTTCATTTGAAAGTTGAGAATCAGTATCAGGAAATGAGCTCACTGGGTCTTGACCCCTTGACTCCCTGGCTATGTTCTGCAGCCTTGACCACTATGCCATTGAAGAAGCCTGTTTGTTCTTTACTTTGCTTAGCCTGGACTTTGCTATTAGAATGATTAGTTTATGGATCTCACCTGCTCTGTGGCCAATCACAGTATAGCAATCCCTATATAAATCCACAGCTTACTCTATCCTGTGCCTGGTTATTCTGGCTGGCTGCTTCCTGTTGATGCTGAGCTTCACCACTGCTCTATTGCTCCTGTGTACTGAATCCTGCATGCTTCTTACTCCTAAGGTACTGTTCCTGCTATTTTGCTCTTCATCTACTACTGTGAAAGTATTGTGCCATTGCCTCACCAATTGGACACTCCAGATAGGATAATTAGCAATGTTACACTTGGGTAGAAGTCTGGCTGCCCAGTTGACTGGCTGCTTGAGACTAGTGCTCCAACTGCACCTGAGCAATGTACATAGGACCCCATTCCTCTTATCACGCCAGATTTGCTCCAAAAAAATGGTTTAACCATGGAAGCTGAGGCGTTTCTACTTTACCATGTCCTCAGACCAAAATCAAGATGGCGCCATCTTACTTGCTAACTCTAGAGATGGGTGAACAGTCTTGTACTGCAGATTTTTATGTTTGTAGTTCAGGCATTTTAGGATATGAGGATACCTTACCTACTTGTTTTTGTTTATCTATATTTGTGACCTAAGGAAAGGGGAGTGACTTGAAGTTTTTAATTTTTGGGGTGGCTTTTTTTTTTTTTTTTTTTTTTTTTTTCTCCTGCTATAGTGTCTACCGTACGGGAAAAATATCTTTATAGATTTGTAGACTGAGAGTTTTTTGGGCACAGGGATAGTGTGTATCACAGTATCTAAGTACTCTTATGTGTTCCAGGGCTGGTTTTAGACAAACTGTGGCCCTAGGCAAAACTAAAAGCAGGGCCCCAAATGCTGATATATCAACGCTGTCATATCTCCAGTGGCAGACCCCTTTCTGCCCCAAAACAGTAGCAACCACTTCTCCTTATGCCCACAAACAATTCAAATAATCACCTTTGTACTGCCTAATAGATTTTTGCACCTCCTTATAGTCTCCTATAGTCTAGTCTCCTATAGTCTCCTCCTAGTCTATAGTCTCATGTTATGCCAATGGGACGCCAGCTCTGGAGCTCCAAATCAGGGCAGTGATTGCGGGCAGTAACACTGGGTTTCTGCTGTATAATACAGCAGAAACCCGGTGGCTGCTCAGCTCATATTTAAATATCCAACATTCACTGTACTATTAGTAAATGTCGGAAGGGGTTAAAATATTTACTTAAAATATTATATTTTTAAGGACGTCGCTGACTATTTTTCAAAGACCTTTTTCCAATCATTGAATCAGATTATGGGTAAAAGTAAACTGAGGATAGCTCATAGTCCTATATCCTTATTTTAATAATACTATCTGATGTATAGGCACACTTCGTAGCCTCTACACTGGTGGAATAGGACCACTCTAAACACTAGGCCCACTTTGTGAGCTCTTATATTTCACCATGTAATCTTAAAGGGGTTGTCTCATTAAAGACACATAATCCCTATTCACAGGAGTCACAAGGCTTCCTACAATAAGGACTGGAAAACCCAACTAGGACCAGTCAATGGAACGCTGATCTGATTCCCACCAACTGATATCTGGACAAGACAACCAGAGATGGAAGAGGGATGTGGAGAAGGGTCTTGATTTTAAATCAGCCCAATTTTCCCACCCCCTTCATGATGTCGTCATTGACATCTGGAAACCACCAATCACCTCTGCCATTCTCTGCTCAGATTTGACCTTACCACTATACATACACTACAGGTTATGACCTTAACCATTTGACATGGCCTTAACCTTTTACCTGCTGGACTTGACTATAACATTAGATGCCTTCACCTTGATACCATCCTGTGTGCTTTCCTTGCCTGTGTAGATCTAAGCCGCCCTATTTTCCATAGTTTTTGTCATCTTACTGGTTAATAATCATCCTGCCTCCAGTCTGTGTCTTATAGTGATGCTTAGGAAGCTGCAGACATGAGATGTATTCATGTGTCTTAGTATGTGTATGATGGCCGCCATCCTGTGATGGTTACACATGGAGGACTGGACTTGGATGGAGTATGGATTGATGGGCTGGGCTAGCTTTGGGGACTTGGAAATGATGACTAGGGTGGTCTGACACATGACATGTAGTACGTTGTACGAAGTAAAAGAAATCCCATCCCGCAGGGTGGAAGTATATCTTCAGGATGGGCTGCATGGTGGCTCAGTGCTTAGCACCATTACATGGCAGCACTGAGGTCCTGGGTCAGTCCTGACCAAGGACAACATGTGCATGGAGTCTGTATGCTCTCCTGGTGTTGGGGTGGGTTTCATCCCACACTCCTGAACATAAGTAATCTATCTTATGAGCCCTACTTGGGGCAGTGAGTGAGGGACAATGCTGCAGAAAATGTTGGTGCCAGGGGTGTAAATACCAGGGTAGCAGCAGGAGCAGCTGTCACAGGCCTGGGACACTAGGGGGCTCGGTGGGCCCCTAATATATAATTTTTTTTTTTTTTTTTAAATAGGCTGTTACCTGCTGGTGTAACCCCAGGAGGTAACTGACCCTATTTACTTTCCGATCCCCGCTCCTGCTCACGGCCGTCTGCGCTTCCCATTCTGCAGAGGTGGCTGTGAGCAGGAGCGGGGATCGGTAAGTAAGGCTGCGGGTAAAACCCCACAAACATTGCTAACAGTCTTTTCAGACCCCAGAGTATAATAATCAGAGGCCCAGGGGAGGTGAGGGAACACAAAAAAACAGCTACTTACCTCTGTGCTCCAGTAGTCTTCAGGCCTCCGTGGTGACGTCCAGGCCAACGTCATTATGCGTCGTGACGTCTGGTCCAGCAATGAAGAGCCAGGGACAGGTAAGTAACAGTTTTTTGTCACCTCTGCTGGGTCTCTGATCATTATACTCTGGGGTCTGAAAAGACCCCAGAGTATAATTGTTCATGAGTGGGCCACTATGGGGCATAATAGTGTGTGCAGGGGCCATTATGGGGCATAATAGTTTGTGCAGGAATGAGGGGAATGCAGTTTGTGGGGTGGGGGTGTTTCCTGGGGGGATTTGGGGAGGGGGCGCATTTCAAATGTTCACCTTGGGGCCCAGCCAATCCTAGTTATGCCACTGGTGCTATAAATACATTTCTCTTGTAAACCACACCAAGGACACATTTACCTCTAACACATTTCAGGCCTCCAGGGGCCCCGTACTAGTTGTTATAACCAGATAAAGAAAAATCTGACTTATTGGATATTTGTTTAAGTTCTATTTTCTCTACATGTTTATGGGATTGGCCATCTTGCTTGAGCTCCTATTTAAAGTATTTAGAGAGATGCTTTACAGCAGCCACATGAGCCATAGACACAATAGTCTGCAGATGTTTACTAGACATGCTCTGTGACCTGTGCAGGGAGGAGGCGTAGATAAGTTGTGACCATCTCCTATTGTAAATGCTGGTCCCCGTGTTTATAGATGTGCTGATAATGAGGCGACTGCTGCAAAGAAATCTACAAAACAGGAAGTGTCAGCCTATTAGTCCTAGTGGCCAGAGTGAAAACTACAGGACTTTAGGATTTTCTAAAAAATATAAATATTGGCAAATTATAAAATAATTCATGCGGCCCAGCTCTGTCAGCACTCTGTACTGGTTGTAGTGTGTGAAGTGACAGCCTCTGGTACTGAAGGGTATGATGCTACTGGACAATGACACACTAAGGAGTCTCCCCTGGACAGCAGAAAAGCTCTCCAGTGCTGAGACTGCCTGCGTCCTCAGACCTGCAATCAGTAAAGTCCAATCCTCAGGATCTGTTTTGCAGAATGATCAGTAGTAGTCAGGGAGCCTGTATATGGTGGGCCAGTATGAGGTTACCGCTGATAGCCTGGGCCACACATGTACTTGTTTTGTGACACAAGGTACATACATGTGAATGCCACAACCGGGCCACACCATGTATGGCCACCCTTAATCTCTCCCCATCGAATTTGTTTCCTAACATAAGAAAGACAAGGAGAATTATTTATGTACATCTTAATACAAATAGATTTCATTATCACATGTGACCACCAGGTGGCAGCAGCATTCCGCCACCATTAGCTGCTTACACATAGACGTTCCTATAGCTGCTCCTTCTGGTGCGTTTTGTTTCCCACAGGGACAATTTTGTAAATTCAATTTTTACTTGTAGTTAAGGTTAGATCTGTCCTAATGTGTATCTAACAAGTACCTATTCCAAGCAGATCGCCTCTTCATCGGGGTAAGTGTATGGGGCAGATATCATAAATGACCCCCTGTCCTAGCTGGTGGGCTCCTTACACTCCAGATCCTACTCTCTAGTCCTTGTCTGAACATGTGGTATGTCCTGAGATATATATTCTATGTCTTATGGCTGATCACCCCTAAACTGAGAGGGGGCCATAATTTATGTACAGAAATCACCCCCAATTAAGTGCAGCCACCAACTTTACCTATTGCATCTCTGAATAGCTTAGTGAACTGACATTTATTCTCCGATTGTCACATAAAAAGCTCAATAAAATGGTACACACAAGTGATGTGATGTCTTGTAGTGGTGTGCCATCTGGTGGCCACAGAATGAACTCCACTCTGTAGTAGGATCTGGATGTCCAGATAAAGATTTGTCACATTGTTTGCCACAATTGGGCTCTGTTTTACTAGGAGGTTCTTCATTTTCAGTATGGAGGTGTCCACAGACCTGGATCATAGATGTTATCTTTGAGTCTCCTATAGTTGTACATAAGACTAGGTTTAGGAGACTTTGACAGTATTGGCTGGTGTGTTGCTTATTATGTCCAGTGTCCAACATACTTGGATACTTGGCTATTCTGAAATCCTAAAATTATGAAAATGTGAAATTTTGCTGTTGGTGAATTTTTCACTTCCTTATTCTTGCGTCCTTGTGGTCTGCCAAACATTAAAAAAAAAGTGTGAAGATCTAGTTAGAAACAGCAGTGACCAAAATAACTCAGTATAAGATCCTTCTAAATACATTACATACATGTATAGCTTTTGGTTAGCATTAACCCCTTCCCACACTTACACTTTTGACTCCCTGCCTTCCAAACAGCTTTTATTTTTTCTGTTCACAGATCTGTATGAGGGCTTAACTTTTGCTTGACACATTGTACTCTGTAGTATTTAATATTCCGTATAATGTAGTGGGAAGCTGGAAGTAAATTCAGAATGGGGTGGAACTGGAGAAAAACTGCATTTGTGCGACTTTCTTACGGGATTTGTTTTTACAGCGTTCACTATGCAGTCAAAATGACATGTTTGTGGGTTAGTACAATTCCAGGAATACCAAATGTATAGTATTTACATTTTAACCCCTTAAAAATCCAAAACTTAGCAAAAAAACCATATCACCATATGGGGAAAAAAATTTGTACACCAGGTGTTTTTGAAAACAGGGATATCTAACGTACTGTGTTTTTCGGACTATAAGATGCTTTTTTTTTTTTTTTCCCCCAAAAATTTGGGAGGAAAATGAGGGTGCGTCTTATAGTCCAAATGTGGGGGTGTTTTAGCGGAGGAGCAGGTTCACAGCATCGCCTCACTCCTGCTGCCGCTGGCTTCCTGCAGCAGGAGGAGTGGGGCAATGCTGCGGGCCTTTGGCTAAGAGGGTGCCCAGCATTGTGAACCTCCCGGCATCCACTGTGCTGTTATGGCGGATGCCGGGTCTGTGAAGATGATGGTGGCCACTCTGCTGCAGAGCGGTTGCCATAGCTACCAGTCTCCACTGTAATGCGGAGACCCGGAGCTAATGTCTGTGATCAGAGTCCACTCTGATCGTGGGCATTACTACCTGTGAGCCCCCGGTAGTAAAGCTGCCCCTGGGGCTGGTCCCCACCAGCCACCGTACCTTTCTTGTTGCAGGCCGGCTCCCACGTGGCATGATTGCGGGAGCCTTCCTGTGACAGCCGGGAGCCTGTCATAGGAATATTACTATTGTGGCTAGTCTATGACCAGCTGCAATAATGTACCGAATCTTCCATAGACTGCAATACACTTGTATTGCAGTGTATGGGACTTGCAATCAAATGATTGCAGGTTCAAGCCCCCTAGGGGGAGCTAATAAAATTGTAAAAAAAGTTATAAATCACCCACTTTCCCCAGAATACATAAAGTAGAAAATGACTGTGAAACACATACACAATTAGGTATCCGTGTGTCTGAAAATGCTCAGTCTACAAACTTATAACAATATTTTTCTCATAGCGGGGGAAAAAAATCAAAAGTGCTGGACTAGTTTTTTGTTTTTTTTTCGCTGTTTCGCCTCTGATTTGAATAAAAAGTGATCAAAACAATAGACATTCCCCAAAATGGTATAACTAAAAAGTACACCTGGCCCTGCAAAAAAGCCCTATGCTTGCCTGTACAGCTGCAGAAATACCGGTCAATGTGACCTTGCAGCTGTTACAAAACTGCAACTCCCATATATTAAATCTTTCACTACCATTTTTTGCTTCAAAAAATTTTTTCCCCTATTTTCCTCCTCTAAAGTGCATCTTATGGTCTGTCTTATAGTCTGAAAAATACGGTATATGCTTCACTTTATTTTTGTGTTCTAGGGAAAGGGGATGGCTTGAACTTTTAATTCTTTTTGTAATATATATTTTTTTACATTAACCCTTTCCAGACATCCACTGTACTATTACAGTGGAAGTCAGGTGTTTAAATAAGGCAGCTGCTCAAGACCTGAGCGGCCATCATAGCTACTGTAGACCCGGCAGTAATACCCACAATTGGAGTGGGCTCCGGTCACGGGTATTAACCCATGTATTATAGGCCCCAAAATAAACAAAAAGCTGTACCATCACTGCCCCCACCAGCCACATGATTTCTTCCAGTACTGCTCCCATGTGTGATCAACATTATGAAAGCTCCTATTTATTATGCTTATATAGAGCCATCTTATTCTGCAGTGCTTTAGACATTGTCAGTCACTGCCCCATATTCCCATATAGGGCTCAAATCTATATTCCCTATCAGTATTTCTTTGGAGTGTGGGAGGAAACCAGAGTACCTGGAAGAAACCATGCAAAGACGGGGAGAACATACAAACTCCTTGCAGATGTTGTCCTTGGTGGGATTTGAACCCAGGACTCCAGTGCTGCAGTGCTAATCACTGAGCCACCGTGCTGCCCTAGGCCTGTCATTGCTAAATACCTATTGAGGCTTGCCTGTAGCAGGCATCAATAGGCATATAGCAATATGCTCATTGCAGTACAATATACAATACAGTAGTACATATATAATATAGTAGTATTGCAGTCTGAGACAAGTGATATAAAGATCACAGGTTCAAGCCCCTAGAGTGCTTGTAAAAATAATGTAAAAATACAGTTTAAAAAAAATATAAATTCAAATCGCTCCCCCGTCCCTAGATCTTACAGATAAATAAACAAAACTAAACATAACCAAATTATACAGCCCACATCCAAAAATACCGGGTCTACAAACATATATAAAAATATTTTCCAATACGGCAAACAGCAGGAAAATAAATCAAAAATGGCCAAATCACCAAATGATCAAAGCAACAGATGTTCCCCAAAATGATACAGTGCCTTGCAAAAGTATTCGGCCCCCTCAAACTTTTCAACCTTTTGCCACATTTCAGGCTTCAAACATAAAGATATAAAATTTTTATTTTTTTGGTGAAGAATCAACAAGTGGGACACAATTGTGAAGTGGAATGAAATTTATTGGTTATTTTAAACTTTTGTAAAAAAAAAATTGAAAAGTGGGGCGTGCAATATTATTCGGCCCCTTTACTTTCAGTATCAGACCACTACAAATCTACCAATACCCGGCCGTCCCTCTAAACTTTCATCTCATACAAGGAGAAGACTGATCAGAGATGCAGCCAAGAGGCCCATGATCACTCTGGATGAACTGCAGAGATCTACAGCTGAGGTGGGGGGAGTCTGTCCATAGGACAACAATCAGTCGTACACTGCACAAATCTGGCCTTTATGGAAGTGGCAAGAAGAAAGCCATTTCTCAAAGATATCCATAAAAAGTCTCATTTAAAGTTTCCCACAAGCCACCTGGGAGACACCAAACATGTGGAAGAAGGTGCTCTGGTCAGATGAAACCAAAATCCAACTTTTTGGCCACAATGCAAAACAATATGTTTGGCGTAAAAGCAACACAGCTCATCCCCCTGAACACACCATCCCCACTGTCACACATGGTGGTGGCAGCATCATGGTTTGGGCCTGCTTTTCTTCAGCAGGGACAGGGAAGATGGTTAAAATTGATGGGAAGATGGATGGAGCCAAATACAGGACCATTCTGGAAGAAAACCTGTTGGAGTCTGCAAAAGACCTGAGACTGGGACGGAGATTTATCTTCCAACAAGACAATGATCCCAAACATAAAGCAAAATCTACAATGGAATGGTTCACAAATAAACGTATCCAGGTGTTAGAATGGCCAAGTCAAAGTCCAGACCTGAATCCAATCGAGAATCTGTGGAAAGAGCTGAAAACTGCTGTTCACAAACGCTCTCCATCCAACCTCACTGAGCTCCAGCTGTTTTCCAAGGAAGAATGGGCAAGAATTTCAGTCTCTCGATGTGCAAAACTGATAGAGACATACCCCAAGCGACTTGCAGCTGTAATCGCAGCAAAAGGTGGCGCTACAAAGTATTAACATAAGGGGGCCGAATAATATTGCACGCCCCACTTTTCAGTTTATTTTTTTAAAAAGTTTAATAACCAATAAATTTCGTTCCACTTCACAATTGTGTCCCACTTGTTGATTCTTCACCAAAAAATTTAAATTTTATATATTTGTTTGAAGCCTGAAATGTGGAAAGGTTGAAAAGTTCAAGGGGGCTGAATACTTTCGCAAGGCACTGTATATCTAAAAAGTGCATCTGGCCCTGCAAAAAGACACCTTATGCATTCCTGTACACAGAAATATAAGTTATGGGTGTCAGAATATGGCAACTCCAAGAAATTTTTTTGCAGTTTTGAATTTTTTTTTGTGGTTAAAACATAAACTACATAAATTTACCATTCCTGGAATCAGACTGACCCATAGAATACAAGTGATATTTTATTTTGGCATGTACAGAAGTAGTGAAAGCTGTAAACTAAACCATTAAAGTTGAACAAACTCAGTTTTTCTCCAGTTCCACCCTATTCTGTTTTTTTTTTTTTTTTTTTTCCAGCTTCCCAGTACATAGTACAGAATAATAAATGTTCTATTAGGAAGCGCTCATACAGCCCTGTGAACAGAAAAATAAGTTATACTCTTGGATGGCGAGGAGTCAAAAACAAAAATCGAAAAATGTCTCTACCAAGTACATACTTGCAGCTACTTTGTGGCGCTATTGTATGGAAGGTTACCACTGATATTCTCCAATAGAAGCAATGTTTGTACATTCAGCTAATATGGGGTTTGATGTAACGTGGGACTCTTCTAAATCCAATTTACCACACTAAACCTGAATATTTATGCTGATTTAGTTAGTTTGACCTATTGGCTAATCTCTATTTTACAGCAGTTACACTTCTGAATTGTGACATAGTAACCATAGACAGTGACCATATTCGGACATCCTCATGTCAGTCAAACATGGATAGGCCATAAGTGTGAGTACCAGAGATGGGACTCACATCTGTCTCTAAAATGAGCCCCCCCCCCCCAAAACCTCCATGCCCCAATACTTACCTAACCCTGACCTCGCTGAGAAGATTGTCAGATATAGTCAGGCTTTACGAAAACAGCGTAGCTCTGAGCTACAGTTTCTCTCCCATAAGTCGATAGGAGTTATGGGAACAACGTAGTTCACTGTTCTATGCTATTCACCTCTATAGGAGTTATGTAAAGAGTGTAGCTCAGTCATGCTGTTTCCGTAAGGCTGACCATAGCTGCAAGATCGTGGTTAGGTAAGTATTGGGGCAGGGAGGCTGGGGGAGGCTCATGTTAGAGAGCACCCACATTTATGGCACATCCTGGCCCTGGAATCAGAGGGGACCCAATGGCCTCTCTACAATATGACATCAAGACTGCAGACACTGAATAGTAAGTGGGGGCTCCATTACAGACTGTGCACTGGAGTACTGGTGTTTCTACTGGTGTAGATCCAGTAGGCTCTACCCTAGTTTTGGCCATGCTAAGCACCATCCCCTGTGGTGGTGGTATTTGGCACAGCCCCCTGTATCCACGTCAAACCAGGAAGATTACTGTTAGAGGAATATTTTTTTTGTGATTTGGACTTAGAGCATACTTGACGACTTTTGTAAATTGATTTCAGGGGAAAAAGCAGTGGTGTAAATAGCATACTTAATATTTTAGGCCATGCCCCTCTTGCATGCTGCACCTCCTGTTTAAAAATCGAAAATCCAGAAAAAATAAACTGCTGCACTGCTTTTGCTGGTAAAATGCCTAGTTACACTCCTCCACATTTTACACAGGACTGCTGCAAACATTATTCATAGTTTATTCATGGGTGCTATCCCTGCCCATGTCCAGTGGCAAAAGTACCGGGGGGCCCCTGCTGCTTTTTTCTTTTTTTTTTTTTTTTTTTTTTTGTCTTAATAGGCCGTTACCTGCTAAGTAATCCCAGCAGGTAACAGGTCCTATTTACTTACCGATCTCCGCTTCCCATTCTGCCCTCCAGGGGGCCCCAGCTATATATGGGATGCACAGGGCACCCTGGAGGGAAGAAGGGGAAGCGGAGGCAGCTGTGAGCAGGGATTAGTAAGTAATGAACCCGAACACATACTGCTATTATACTCTAGGGTCTCTTCAGACCCCATAGTATAATGATTGGAGACCCAGGGGAGGTGAGGGAACATAAAAACCAGTGTTACTCACCTCTCAAGCATGACTCCCTGCTGTCTTCAGCCTCTGTAGTGATGGCACATGGGTCAGGTCAGCATCACGACACATAACCCAGGCCGGTGTAACCTACATCTGCGATGTTGTTGAAGAGGGCCAAAAACGGAGTCACGCCAGAGCGCAGAAGAGGTGAATAACACTGGTTTTTTTCACCTCCCCTGGGCCTCCAATCATTATATTCTGGGTCTAAAAAGACCCCAGAGTATAATAGTTTATGGGTGTACCCCAAAAACTTTGGGTTCTGCTAAACCCAAAATTTTTGCAATATTTGCAACATCAATCATAGGGCCACAATGGGACATAATACTGAGTGGAGGGGTCGCCATGGAACATTATACTGTGTGCAGGGGCTGCTATAAGATATTATACTGTCTGGAGGCCACTTTGGGACATTATAGTGTGTGTAAATAGTGTTATACTGTATGGAGGCCAGGAAATGGGGTGCTATGCCCTGGGGGGGGGGCCCAGTCAAATGTTAGCTATGGGGCCAGTCTTTGCTAGTTATGCCCCTGCCCATGTCCATACCATGTCCCTTCGTGACCCCACACATTAATAGTGCCCTTCCTTTTGTAACATTAGTATAATGCCGCCTTAGTACCCTCACACAGAATAAAGCACCTTATTTCTCCCACACACAACTTATTGCCTTGTTGTGCCCAGGTACTTGGTATAATGTCCCATTAGTGGCCCCCACATACTGTAATGCCCCTTTTGGTGGTCATATAAAATGACACCTCATAGTGTTCCCTCCCCCTCCCCCCCGCACTGTACAGTGCTTCCTTTTTGTCCCTCACACAACATTGTGTGACATTGTGGCCTCCACAAAGCATAGTGCCTCCCTGTGCCCTTCATACACAATATATTTTCTTGTAGCCTCCACATAATAGTCAATATTGGATACTTGTGATCTACGGGCCCTCAGGTGGCACTACATTAAAACCAGGCAGGAATCAGTAATGTAAATCACTGCATGGGCTTAGAAATACTTCCAGATATCATTGCCTGTGACCAGTTTATTGTGCAATCCACAAATGCAAGTTAAAGCTGTATCCTGCAAACAATAAGCGCTGCCATCTTCTCTTGTGTTTAACTACCCGCCTTTCAAACCCCATAACTTTTTTTTTCCCATTCACAGAGCCATATGAGGGCTTAATGTTTGCGGGATAAATTGTTCTAGTGGTACCATTTAATATTCCATACTGGAAAGATGGAAAAAAACTCAGAATGGTGTGGAATTGGAGAAAAAGTGTAACTTTCTTAGGGGCTTTGTTTTTTACAGCGTTCACAATAAAGCCAAATTGACATGTCACCTGTACTCTAGGGGTTGGTTCGATTCTGGAGATACCAAATTTGTATAGTTTTATTTACATTTTAACCTCTTATAATAAAAAAAAAATCCAAAACTTTGCAAAAGAAAAATGTTTTAGTTGCCATATTCTGGCACCCATAACTGTTTTACACTTCTGTATACAGGATGCATAGGGTGGTTTTTTTCCTGCTGCAGCATTCACGGCACAGGAAAAATATTTTTATAAATACCAGGCATTTTCAGATACAGGGATGCCTAATGTGTATGTGCTCAATAGTATTTCTAACTTTTATATATGCTCTAGGGAAAGTGGGGTGGTTTGAATTTTTTAATTTTATTTTTTTTTTTTATTACTTTGCATTTAATAGCTCACTAATGCAATGCATTACAATATACCAGCAATTCTATTACAGGCTGCATAGAGCAGCCTGTAATTAAAGAAATGCTGAAACAAGCCTGGGAGACTTCAATAGGCTCCTAGCTGTCAAGGCAACGGATTGTTGGCCCCAGTTCTAGTTATGGGGATCAGCGCTCCTCCCCAAAATGGGGGTATCCATGCGCCTCCAGGAAAATGGCAACTCAGTCAGCTTTGATCACAGGTGTTAGCATTGGGTCCTTGCTGTAGTGGACAGCTCCTGAGCGGCCACCATAATTAAATCCCCGACATCCTCCATAATATTGCAGATGTCGGGGAGAGGTTCAAATGGACTGAGGTAGAATGGAAAACTGTTCTGTGGTCAAATTAATCAAAATGTGAAATTGTTTATGGAAAACATGTACATTGTCCTGTGGACTCTAGAGGAGAGAAACCATCCAACTTATCAGCAGACAGTGCAAAAGCCTGCACCTATGATGGTATGGGGTGGCATTATAGCTTATGGCATGGGTGGCTTACACATCTTGACACTATACTGCTCTATATTGATAGAGGCTATAGAACAAATATATGTAAATCCTCTTCAAGGTTCCTCCTGGTCTCTCAGATCTTTTTCTGTATCAGTTCCTGGCCTCAGCATAATCTCCCATTGAGGTCTACATGCAAGACTATTCCACTCCCCCATTCATCCCTAAGTCAAGTCTTTATATGCCTAAGTGGGGTGCCAATTTGGGCAGTTTCTTATTCCCTTGAGCAGAGAAGGATACATTCCCCCTAGGGAGCGTCTCTAGCATATGGTCAAACCAGTCAGAAATGTGAAGATCAGAAGTGTTAAGAGCTTGCATCCTCCAGTCTCCACAGGGGGTCATAAGAAAGGAACCAACATCACTTAGCTAGGGTGTGGATGGACAAACTAAGCAGATTGAATTATCTCCACCCCCACACACTCTCTATTCGCATCCTGGTTGTGGCAGACAATAGTTGGGCAACACAGAAGGACAAACTTACCATAAAGTCTCAATATGAATCACATACAATGCACAATCACAAGCTACCCCTGTATCAAAAACCTATCAACCAACCAACAAACCAGAAATGGGACAGCTTCCATCCCAAACGCATAAAAAGGTCCATTGTCCACAGAAAGGGATGAACTGAACCATCTTAAAAGGACACTTTTGGGTAATGGTTACCATCCCACTTCAATTGATAACCAAACCATCAGAGCCACCAGGATACCAAAGTCAACTGCTCGAATACAGAGAAAAAGAAAACCAGGCATGTCTCATAGACTGTAAGCTCTTGTGAGCCGTTCCATCACTCCTATTGTGTGAATTGATTTATTACACTGTAATGTCACACTTTGTACATGAACCCTACAACTTGTAAAGTGCTGCAGAATATGTCGGTGCTATATAAATAAAATATACTTACCTCTGGTAGTGATCTACAACCTACACCTGGAGGCACTAAGAAAAATCTAAAAAAGAAAATTACACCATATGCTACACAAGGATGACCCTCTGAAAACAATGTTCCCAGACCCTATTCCCCCCCCCCCCCCTACCTTACCCTCAATCTCCATATCAAAGAAACATTCTTATCAGGAGATAATTACCATCAAAAAGGATCCCTGCAATGTAAGGGGTTGCAAAAACTGTTCCCATATAATGACCATGGACAGGATCCTGATCTCCTCCCCCCCCCCCCACTACCAAACACTCAGCAGGACTGAGCTTCCTCAGACATTCACATGTTTGACACCCAATGTTGTGAACTAGATTCTATACACTAAATGTCACAGTGGGGGTGTTTATGTTGGGGGGGGGGGGAAGGACAAACTCAAAGCACGTTGGGGGGGGGGGAGATCTCATCACCACAAGGCTGAACATTTTTGTAGTCATGGCCATAACATCACAAACATGCAGGTATTAGGCTAAGGCCCCACATTGCCAAAACGCAACATTTTTTGATGTAGTTTTTTGAGCCAAAACCAGGAGTGGATTGGGCAGAAGGTAGAAGTACTTATTTCCCATTCCTTTTGTAGCCATTCTTGGCTTTGTCTCAAACGCAACATTCTTCAACAAAAAAAGCTGTGTTTCGGCAACATGGGGCCTTAGCCTTTAAGGGTTTTTCTGGGCTTTATAAATTGTTAACCTATCCTTAGGATAAGTCAAGTGGAGATCGGTGAAGGTCCAACACACGAGAACCTTGTGGAGCATTTGTTTGAAGATACTATGATAAATCTTGTGCAGTAGAAGACTGTATAGTCTAAGTGGGGGGAATTTATTACAGTGTAAACTTACACTAAACAGTTTTAGGCAAGGACTACATAGTAACAGGCCACATACAGTTGTGCGACCAAAGATCAGTGTTGCTCTGCGATTCCTTCACTCATGTCAGTGAATGGAGTCGCATTGCGACCTGAGGGTTTGCAATGCAACTCCACTCGAGTGAAGGAGTCGCACACAAACTAGCCGTGTATCCATATCCTTAAACTGCACCAGATTTGTGTCTAATGTAGTTTGATAAATTTGGGATATGTTTAGACTGTTTAAGACCAGCCCATTATGTGAGCCATGGCGGCAGATGTACCAGAATTAAGGGGCTCTATCTTCTTTATAATTCTGGTGCACCATGGGAGGTCCAGTGTGCCAGAACTGAAGTCTACAACAGCCAGGGTCTGGTATAGATTTTTGGTATAACTCACACCATACTTTGAGAGTTATAACAAATCTGTCGGAGTGAGGTCTCCCCAGCCCGCCTTGATCCCCAACCTTTCTGAAAATTTCTCAGTGGCGTACAGGTTGAAAAATGGACAAAGTGGCAAATATTATGGTGCATATGGATGTGCACTGAAATTGAGCCACTTTTGGTGTAACTAACAAATTCACTCACTCAGTTTGGCATCTTAAATCCTGCCCCCTTGTGATATGCCCCTCCCCTTTCCTGATAAGCACCACCCACTTGGTGGACAAGTCACAGAACATGTCGAAAAATTATTCCATAATTCATGAGTAATTTCATTAGAAAATCTGCCCCATTGTGCATAGTCTTTGTGACATGCAAAGCCCCAGTCAGACCTTTTAATCCTACCCTTACATCCACTGTACATGTATGGGGGGGGGGAAGTCAGGAGGACAAATATAGCACAAGCACAGAAGCTGAGCCTTAGTCAGACAGGGCAGGTGCCAGCTGTGTTACACAGCTGACACCTGCCATCTATGATAGAACTCAAATTACAGGCCTTTAACCCTTCAGATGCCATGGCCAACTGCAGCCAGGACATCTAAGAGGTCAGCAAGCAACCAGACTGTGGGGTGCTCATTGGCTGCCATGGTAGATGACTCATGAAGGCTTCCAGTCCTGCCATGTTAAAATTCCTATTAAGACCTGCCACAGAGCACACCGAAATCACAATATGCAGCAATTTTGAAGACTGCATTTTAAAGTCCTCTATTAAAAAGCAAAATAAAGTTAAAAAAATAAAAAAAATCAATAAATTCAAAACAGCCCTTTTCTCATATCTAAATATATAGGCGTAAAAAAAAAGAGCTCTATTAAAACATTAAAGGGGTATTCCCATGAACCTAATCATATCTATATTTGTAGATAGTGAAAAGCTAAATATTTTTGCAAATATAAGTAGTTAAAAATTCGGCAGAGTTTTAAAGATTTTCTCTATCCATCTTAGTGGTGAGTCTGTTGTCTTGATCGGTTGCCAATGGATACGACCACAAATGCAGAAACGTTCTAGGGTCTGGAACTTGTTAGGAACCCAGCCATGATTTTCTTATTGTAGCTGGGTTATGAGTCAGGGACACTGCATGTATGAGAAGATATCCCGGCCACGATAAGGAAATCATGGTTGATTTTCTGACCTTAGAAAGGTCCTGCATTCATGGTCGTATCCACTGGCAACCAATCCAGAAAACAACTTGTGACCACAAGATATTTAGAAAAAAATCTTTAAAACTCTAACATGTATAATTACTTATATTTGCAAAAATGTTTAACTTTTAATTACCTACAAATTTAAAAATGGTTATGTTCGTGGGAATACCCCTTTAAGTGTTACACAACTCCACATGAAAATGGAAGTCAGAATATACATTTTTTTTTTCAAAATTTTTTTTAGTAAAGCATAAAAAAATATTTAATATAATATAGTAAGTGTATGGGTAAAACAAAGTTAACAGGATAGTTTTACTACACTGTGAACACCATTACAATGATTTCTTTAGTTTATATATCACAAGTGTCCCTCTTTGACCATCCACACAGTAGGGATCTGGAGCTTGCTTTTCTGTTTTAGATCCCAAGATCGCCTCCTTCCCTTTTGCAGAGAGTATGTATCCATAGAAGTCTGTCTGCAGCAACCACTAGGGGAGCTCACCACATATGGATTAATACAGCTTTCACTGACCTCATTACTCACAGTACAAATATATCAACCTAAAGGGGTTATGTCACTGATCCTGAGACAATGTCGTTTTCAGGATCGGTGGAGGTCTCTGGAGTCAATAACGAGAAAACTGACACAAACCACACATTTTATGGTATGTGCACCAAAATGAAAATCCATTTCAAAAATTAAATATGGTACACTTAAAAATAACCTTTAGTAATATGACTAAACCAAGCTACCTATTAACATCAGGTGCTAAAAAAAAAAAAAAAAAGCAAACATTAGGACTCAGGTAGCACCCCACATAGATATGTGATAGACTAGTGCATAGAGCAAAATCCCCCCCCCCCCCCCCAATCTCTAAATTCACCCTGTTGGCAATAGAGGTGTTGTAATAAGACCTTCCTGTCAAAATCCCCTCCCCCTAGGATGCCGTGTAACAATCTGGATGCCCTGAAAACTAAGAGGTTTGGCGTCGCCATTGTGCTTTTCCCAAATATGCCTAGAGATGGATGTAACTTCCTCCCTAGCGATGTCGTTAACATGTTCCCTGATTCTCCTCCAGAACTCCCTGATGGTCTTCCCCCACATACTGGAGCCCGCAGGAGCAAATCAGGTACACAACACCACTGGTCCTACAATTAATAAATTGATTGATCTTAAAAGATCTCCCTGTAACACTACTCAACAGCGCACTCCCCTTCTTGATGAAACTACATGATTTGCAAGAGCCACAGGGAAAATTCCCCGTCAGGCTCCAATGCATCTGGCACAACCACATATCACAAGGGGCAGTTGGCGAGAGGTGACTATGTACGAATGTCACGTAAGTTTGGACCACGCCGCTATGACAAACTCTGTCCCAAAAGTAGCCTGACTTCAGGGTCAGTTTTCAAAATCCCCCAAGCGTTACCAATAAACCACCTCATCTCTTCTGCCGCTCGATCATACGTGGCCACAATTCTGGTTTCTCCTATACCATTATCCCGGTTCCAGGGACTCATAACTTGCGTTCTATGCACCACCAAGGCATTATGGTATGCTTTCTGCAATACTGAATTGGGATATCCCCTCCTCTTGAACCTCACCTGAAAGTCCTTTGCCATCACCTGGAAGTCAGATAATCTAGAGCAATTCCTCTAAACATGGAGGTATTGCCCCTTTGGTATCCTGGCTCTCAGGGAAGGGGGATACCAACTACCCCATTGCAACAGTGAATTCATAGCTTGTTTGTTTGTTTAAGTTGGAAGGGACCTCAAGGGCCATCGAGTCCAACCCCCTGCAAAAGCAGGAATTCCTAAAACATCCCAGCTATATACCTATCCAGTTTCTGCTTGAAGATTTCAATTGATGAAGAACTCACCACCTCCCGTGGCAGCCTATTCCACTCTCACTACCCTTACTGTTAAAAAGTTTTTCCTAATGTCTAATCTGAATCTCCTTCCCCTTAGTTTCATCCCATTACTTCTCGTGCTTCCTTCTGCTAATGAGAATAGGGTAGATCCCTCTGCACTGTGACAACCTTTCAGATATTTAAATACCGCTATTAAGTCTCCCCTTAGCCTTCTCTTCTGCAAACTAAGCAGTCCCAATTCTTTTAGCCTCTCCTCGTAGGACATGGTTTGTAGACCTTCCACCATTTTGGTTGCTCTTCTCTGGACCTGCTCCAATGAATCGATGTCTTTCTTAAACTGGGGCGCCCAGAACTGTACACAGTATTCCAGGTGGGGTCTGACCAGGGCAGAGTACAGCGGAATAATTACCTCTCTTGATCTAGCTACAATGCTCGTCTTGATAAATCCTAGAATTTGGTTAGCCTTTTTAGCCACCGCACCGCACTGTTGACTCATGTTGAGTTTGCGATCTATTATTATGCCCAGATCCTTTTCCCCTGTACTCTCACTTAGTACTATTCCTCCCATACTATATATGCTTCTTGCATTTCTGTTACCCAGATGTAGAACTTTGCATTTGTCCCTGTTGAATACCATTTTGTTCACCTCAGACACACTGGAACAATGGGCTAAGTCCTTTTGGATGCATTCTCCTCTCTAGTGTTGGCCATTCCTCCTATCTTTGTATCATCTGCAAATTTTATTAGTTCCCCATTAGCCCCATCATCCAGATCATTTATAAAAATATTAAAAAGTACTGGGCCCAGGACAGAGCCCTGCGGCACCCCGCTTTTTACTTTCTTCCAGTTTGATGTATAGCCATTTAGAATTACTCGTTGTGCCCGATCATTAAGCCAATTGTGAACCCACCTCACTGATATTTTATCAAAGCCATACTTGATCATTTTTTCAATAAGAATGTTATGTGATACTTTATCAAAGGCCTTACTAAAGTCAAGATATACTATGTCCACTGCATTCCCCTGGTCCAACCATTCAGTGACTTTATTATAGAAGGAAATAAGATTAGTCTGGCAAGATTTATTAGGCATAAAGCCGTGCTGGCTTTGATTAATTAAAGCCTTCCCATCCAGGTACCTAATTAAATGTTCTTTAACGATTTGTTCAAAGATTTTTCCTACTATCGAGGTCAGACTTACCGGCCTATAATTTCCTGGGTCGTCCCTATTCCCCTTTTTGTAGATGGGGACCACATTTGCCCTTTTCCAATCTAGAGGGACCACTCCTGTCTCCCATGACTTATTAAAGATTATTGCAAGGGGTTCTGTTATTTCCTCTGCTAATTCTTTTAAAACTCTAGGGTGTAAATCATCCGGTCCTGGGGACTTGGTTTCCTTAATCTTAGCTAAATGTTCTCTTACCAAACCTTCACTTATAATCAGCTTGGAGTCCTCATTCCCCTCATCACTATCACCATTAATGTTGATATTTCCATCCATTTCTTGGGAGAAGACGGATACAAAATATGAATTTAGTAACTCCACTTGCTGATCTACCATGTTAACTTTTTCACCCTTTTCGTTCTTTAGGACTCCAATGGTTTCCTTCACTTTTCTTTTGCTCTTAACATATCCCCAAAAACCTTTTACATTACTCTTAACTTCTTTTGCAAGCTTCAATTCGTATTCAGCCTTGGCTTTTTTAATGCTTATCTTGCAGAGTCTGCAAACTGCTGTATACTCTCCCTTAGATATAGCTCCCATCTTCCACTTGTTGTAAGTTTCCTTTTTCTTTTTTAGTAGGTTATGTAATTTTTTGGTCATCCATCCTGGAGTTTTTAGGTGATTCCCTTTTTTCTTCCTTCTAGGTATTGTTAGTTCCTGTGCATTAATGATTTCCCTACGGAAAATTTCCCACCCCTCATGTGCATTTTTGTGCTTAAGTAATTTTCGCCATGGAATTCTACTAACCCTTACCTTTAGGCCCCTAAAATCTGCCCTACTAAAATTGAGTCTTCTAGTCTTTGTCTTCTCAGGTCTTCTTCTTCTTACAACCCCAAACTCGAGTATAGCATGGTCGCTGAATCCCAATGTCCCTGCTACCCTTAATTCCTTAACCATGTCCTCCTTATTAGTTAAAACTAGGTCCAGAATGGATGTTCCTCTTGTGTTTTCTTCTACTAACTGGGCAATGAAATTGTCTGCTAGAGAGGATAAAAATTTGATAGAGCTTTTACTCGTAGCTGTGTGAGTTTCCCAATGAATATCTGGGTAATTAAAGTCTCCCATGATAACAATTTCAAATTTCTTCGAAAGCGTGGTCATTTGCTGTGAAAAAATCTCATCCCTGTCTTCTGTCTGTCCTGGTGGTCTATAATAAACACCTATTATGATGTCCTTATCGTTGTTTTTCCCCTGAATTGTTACCCAAATATTTTCCAATAAGTTATCATTTTGTAAAACTGTGATTTCCGTGGAAATGTGATCTTTTTTAACATACAATGCAACTCCTCCCCCTCTTTTATTAGTTCTATTTTTTTTTAATAAGTTGTATCCTTCCATCTGTATATTCCAATCATGCTTATCGTTCCACCAAGTTTCTGTAATACCAATGACATCATATTTTTCCTTCTGTATTATCAGTTCTAATTCTCCCTGTTTATTTCCCAAGCTTTGCGCATTTGTGTAAAAACATTTCAGATTGCGCTCTGGTACTTCCTTTTTCTTAATTTCCTTCTGAGTATCCTGTCTTAGGTCCTCATTACCACATCTAGTAACCTTGTTTAGTATATCCTTTAGCTGCATGTTCTTGTCTTTCTTTTTACTTCCCATCCCCTTCTCTTCTAGTTTAAAGCCCTCCTGATAAGTGTGGCAAGTCTTCTGGCAAATATGTGTTTCCCAGGCTTTGTGAGATGTATCCCATCTCTAGCAAGGAGTCCATCATAGAGGTAATTCACTCCATGGTCCAGAAATCCAAAACCTTGCTCTCTACACCACTGCCGAAGCCACTTGTTTACCTCTAGTATTTTATTCCATCTCCTGATACCATAACCATCAACTGGGAGAATTGATGAAAATACTACCTGCGCATCCAGTTCCTTCACTTTCTTTCCTAGATTTTGAAAGTCTTTACGAATAGTTGGTAAATCATTTTTTGCCGTGTCGTTTGTACCCACATGTATCAGCAAAAATGGGTAGTTATCCTTGGAGCTGAAGAGGCATGGAATCCTATCGGCCACGTCCCTAACTTTTGCTCCTGGGAGGCAGCATACTTCTCGTGCCGTTATATCTGGCCTGCAGACTGCTGCCTCTATGCCTCTTAGCAGTGAGTCGCCCATAACCACTACTCTTTTTTTCCTCGCTACGCTATTTCTTGTTGCTCCCTCTTGTCTCTGGGTGACTTTTGTTTCTTCTTTTGCTGATAGATTATTCTTATCATTTTCATCAGTCTGCATAAGAGTTTCATATCGGTTACCTAGCTGTGTAAGTGGTGATGGCCTTGTGATCCTTTTGCATCTCTTGGTCACCTGTATCCATTTATCTGCCTCTGTAGGTTCCCTCAAGTATTCTTCCCTTACTATATTTAGGAGGTTTGCTTCAGCCTCCACCACTGTAGCTGTTGCCTTCCTGTGTACACATGTGCGTAAATGACCAGACTCTTCCTTAGAAAGAGATCCAAAAAAGTCATATCATCATGGATCTCAAAGGTAAAGTATAGGCCAAGATCATTGCAGTTCAACTTCTGTACAAAGGCCACAAAATCTCCCCTGGGTCCATCCCACACTATAAAGATGTCATCAGTGAAACTGACCCAGAGGAGCATGCGGCGGTCCAATGATCCATCGCCTCAAAAACCTTTCTCCCACCAGCCCAGGTAAAGGTAGCGAAGGTGGGGGCACAGGGGCTCCCCATTACTACCCCCCTGAGCTGGTGGAAGATCTTGCCATCAAAGAGGAAGCAATTCCACTCCAACACAAATTTCAAGAGTTCCAATACGAAATGGTTATGCTCATTCATGTGATTCCCTCTCGCCCTCAAGTTCTCTACAGCCTCATACCCCTTATTGGGTATAGAACCATATAGCGCCTCAACATCTAGGCTGGCAAGACACACATCGGGCAACACCTGGATGCCCTCCAACCGTCGGACATCCATGGTATCCCTAACGTAGAAGGCAGGCCCACCACGGTCGTAAGATGTCATCTATATATAAACTTGCATTTTGGGTAACAAATCCAATCCCTGCCACAATGGGGTGTCCCTTTAATGGGGACAGCCCCTTGTGGATTTTGGGCAGGGTGTAAAAAGGTCATATTTAATCTTACTAATGAGATTGCTCCCTAGGGCCCTGTCCAGAATTCCCCAGTGCTCATCAGAGAATCCTCGTATACTCATCACCCACAACCTCATAACACTGTGTCCCCTAAAATAGAACGACATACTGCGTGCGGTCTAATATGACCAAATTGCCCCCTTTGTCCGAAGGTTTAATTATAACACTGGTATCACACTCCAGGTTTCTCAGAGCCAACATTTGTCTACTCAAATTGGATCCATTTCTTAGATTGACATTGCCTGAAGCATAGAAATCCATAATCTCATTTGACTACCCTCAAAAATACATCAATAGCACCCTCATCACCCACCGGAGGGTACTTTTTTGAGGAAAGGCGTCGTGATGTAAATGGTCCCTCCAAGGCCCCTTTGGCCTTCCTCACAAAGATTATTGGGCAGATCCTCCTCCGTGACCCCTAATTCATCACACTTTCGTTTGTCCTTTAACTTAAAAAAAAAAAAAAAAAAAAAAAAACAAAAACTTTCCACTTAAGCCTGCGGCAAAAAAGATTTAGGCCTTTGACCCATACCAAAGGGTCAAAGTGAGGGGTAGGAACAAAGGATAACCCCGCTTCTTCAATAGTACCAATTCTTCCTTAGTCTTGTTAGATTTACAATTTGCATCTCATCTATAACTATAGACTTGCTCTCCATTGGGAGTACTTCCAATTTCTTAGGAGGTCCCTGAGGGGAAAAAAAAAAAAAAAAAAACAAACCTCTTCTGTGTACTCGGGTCCCTCCTATTCCTAAACCTACCACGATAGGAACTACCTGGAGATCTATCCATTCTTGGAGGTAGGGCTAATTCAGATCTTTCTTTCCAGCTGTTATTCCTGCGGGTCTCACTATCGGAGCCTTCACACTATGAAGACGAAAGCTCCGTGTCTGGATTCCTACCACTCCCTGATTGTTTACCCAAGAAGTCAAACACCCGCCCTTCGTTAAAATCGGCTAAATCTTGTTTAAATTGAAAATGCTTCCTCTCTTTAGAAGAGATAAATTTTTGCAGTTTGTTGCAGCAGCAGTTCCTTGCATTAAAAATCTGGATACGACAAAAAATTTTTTTAACTCAGTATTTTTCTTTTTCTTTCCCTTCCCTCCCCCTTAGCTTTTGCTTTATTTACATCTTCATTATGTATCCTTTTTACGGATAGCTTTAGAGTCCATATTTGTTATATTGACTACGATAGTGATTCCCTTTCTGGATATTCTTTGGCCCTTAATTGGGCTTTTGCCCGGTTTTATTTATGCCTCCACCGGGGTAATAGACTCTTTATTTCTTCCGCATATGTCATTTGATCCATTTCTCGTGGTGTTGTGTACCTCAGCGTTCCGGCTTTAGCACTCGCCACAATGGAGTGCTCGTGTGTTACTAAGGACACTAGTATGCGTCGCCAAGATAATAGGGGGAAGGCCTTGACTGGGCGTCCCCATTCAATACCGCTGTCCGTTTCATCTGGAGGCTGGTGCTTTGTGACTGGGCACACCTCTGGATGATGTGTCCAGGGGGTGTGGCCTACAATATATAAAGTGAGGCTACATGCACCAGCATTTACGGCTGGGCGGGATACCAGGCGCTCGTTATCACTGTACATGGCAGATTGAGCATTACATTATTGCACTCTGCCGTACCGTAGGTCTTATGCCTCTGAGCTGGTCAGGATGGGCGTGAGGGCATCAATCGTCTGTGTCTTTCAGAGTGTGTGTGCTACCTGCAGCGTTTTTCCATCCGGCTTCCTTAAAATTCATTTGCTCCGGGTGCATCCTGAAGATGGATGCGGCAGCACCCGGTCTCTGTACAGTAGTAAAGCTGGCAATTGACGGTTTCACTACTGTACCTTAGCTAATTGCTCAGGATCACAAAGCTGACACCCGCGTGCAAAGTTGGGCTCCGATCGTAGGTGTTAACCCCTTAGATGCTGCGGTCAGGCAAGGGGGTTGTGCTATAATAATGACCGAGACACACACTGCGGTGAGCTCGGGGGGGTGCCGTTATGCCGTTTCAGCAGCCTGGGGTCTGGCCAGTGACCCCCCCCCCCCCCCCACCAGGCTGCTAGGACCCCCAAGTACCTGGTTGATCCTGCCTGCGATGGAAAGTCAGTCTATGCGTCTGCATACTGACTTTCTCTATAAATTGAAATACATGTGTATGCTTGTGTATTGCAGTCTATAGTACTGTGCCAGTGATCTGTGTGTGGCTGGTTCAGATGTCCTTATAGGACAAATACAAAATGTAGAGGAAAAAAAAAAAAATAATAAGCTAAGCCCCAAAAATTCTCTTTTCCTATATAAAATGAATTATAAAAAAAACCTAAAATTTAATAAACACAATTTTGATATTGCCGCATCCAAAACAACCTGTACAATAAAATTGAAACCATATTTAACCTACACGGTGAACATCAGAAAACCCCCCAGAAAAAAACATCGGAATTAATGATTTTTCGCCATATTACCTTACAAAATATGCTATAAAAAGTGATCAAAAAGTCATATGTACCCCAAAACAGTACCAATAAAGCACAGGTTGTCCCGCAAAAAATAAGCCCTAAACGAACTCTAAACCGAAAAATTAAATGTTACTCCTCTCAGAAGATGGCAATGCAAAGATAATTGATTTATAGCCCCAAATGGGTTTTTGTTCAAAATTTGTAACGCATAAAAAAAAAAATATATATAAATGAGGTATCACCGTAATCATACCGACCTGCAGAATAAAGGTAACATGTTACTTACGCTGTATGCAGCATGGCAAAAAATTTAAGGTAAAACACAATACCAGAACTGATGTGTGGTGTGTGTGTGGGTTTTTTTTTTTTTCCCATCTGCTGTGTATTCACACCTGGGATATTAATACTCACTATACCCCTTAATTCTTTGAGGGGTGAAGTTTTCACAATGGGGTCACTCCTTAGGGGATTCCAATTTTCTGGCACCTTAGAGGCTCTACAAACATGACATGGCGTCCAGATCCCAAACATCTAAATCTGCACTACAAAAGCCACATAGCGCTCCTTCCCTTCTGTCCTCTGCTGTGTGCCCAAATTGCAATTTATACCCACATGTGTGACACTAGTGTACCCAGGATATCGTACTTAATGTCATATCTGGGTATAAACTGATATTTGGGCACACAACCAGGCAGAAGGAAGCGTTATTTGGTTTTTGGTGCACAGATTTAGACGGTTTGGTTTTTGGACATCATGACACTTTTGCAGAACTCTTGAAATGCCAGCTCAAATGCATCAGGGGTTCGTTTCTCAGGTAGGGGCCAAGAGGGTTGTACTATACAGGTATAACTCGCCCTAAAAGTAATAGTAAAAACTGATGGTAAACACTGATGCCAACTGATGGTTTTGGAGTAGCAATTTGTAAAAAAAAAAGCCGGATGACGACTGATACATTTTGGCATCAGTTGTAATGACTAAAGGACAAAAAAACTGATACTGATGCAACTGACATATGTAAACCTACCTTAAGTGTTTGTGAGTGACCAGTATGTGTTCTCCCCTCTATAGAAGCGATCAACACCTCTATCGCTAACAGGGTGAATTTACAGATTGGGGGGTGATTTTGCTCCATGCACTGGTCTATCACATTACATCTACGTAGGGTGCGGAGTCCTAAAGTTTGCCCCTTTTTTTTTTTTTTTTTTTTTTTTTTTTTTTTTAATTAGCACCTGATGTTAATAGGTAGCTTGGTTTAACTTTTAGTCATAATAAAGGTTATGTTTTATTCAATTAACTTTTGGAAAAGGTCTCTGGAGTCATATCCTTACTGATCAGCTACTTTCCTTCTACCAATAACCCAGCTTTGTTACTGACTCTGCTCTAATCTTGCTGCTTTTACATAGACTCTGGGTCACATGAACAACCCCACTCTAAGTGTCAGCAGGGAAGGCAGAAGAATGAGACTAGGGGGTGCCAGGGATTCTACATACATGTTAGCAAGAGAGATTATCCTGTGCAGGGAATGCACTGGTAAGCTTATTCCTCCCTGCGTAACCCCTTTTAACTCTGGTATTGGCATATGGCTTTTCTTCCAAGTCAAGGTAACCTAATAAGATTACTGTGATACATAGGCTTCACTATGGAAGAAAAAGGCACATGTTGCACAAAAAAAAAAAATGCACACACTTTGCCGACATAAGCAGTGTCTCTTCCTGTCCAGTCTTACCCAAAGACAATACAAAACTGTCAGCAAGGATCCAAGTATCTCCATTGTGTGTCGGCCATGTGAGTGCCATATTGTGCATTGTCCCAGCAGTGCTTGTGACCAGACTGTGGATCTAATGATTACAAGAACACACAGACTGACTTCAGTTTGCTGATAAAGAGCAGTAAATTGGTTGTGTGAAAAGGATCATCCTTTAGAAAAAGTAAATTCCATTTGAAAGATAACTGCTAATTGGATTATCATTTGCGCATTCTGGCACCCCCCTGGCCCTCTCTTCCAAAGTATATCCCAAACAATACAGGAGTCACATGTGGATTAGGTCCTTTACATCACCTTTGCATTTCTTTGAAGTACCTTTTCAAGTACACTTGAAATGCAAAAATAAGAGCAGACCCATCTTGGGCTCTGTTCACACTAGGTGCATGTGTAGATAATGAACTGGTCTATACACCCCTATAGACTCTGAGGCCAAAAAAGTCCTTTTGGCATTTGATGAGTAGGAATGGCTTAGTGGTTAGCACAGTTGCCATGTGGCGCTGGGGTCCTGGGTCTGAATTCAACTAAGACAACATGTGCATGAAGTTTGTATGTCTTACCCATGTTTGCGTGCATTTCCTCAGGGTAATCTGATTTGTCTATGCTCAAGAGGGATTTTACATACTTGGGGCAGTGCGTGATGACAATGTCTATAAGGTAGAATACGTTGGTGCTATATAAGCAAAAGAAATGTCAGACTAAGCATATCACTGATGCAGATGTGAACAGGGACTAAGGGGAAAACAGTATGATGCGGTTTTAAAAAAAAAAAAAAAAATTGCCTTTTTTTTTTTCTTAAGTAATATGGATATATTTGTGCAGCCATACTATGGTCTCAAGTTCTGATTTGGCAATAGGCTGGGTGATTTTTGCCTAAAATATAAATTCTCAAGTTCTCGGGCAGCACGGTGACTCAGTGGTTAGCACTGCAGCCTTGCAGCGCTGGAGTCCTGGGTTCGAATCCTGCCAAGGACAACATCTGCAAGGAGTTTGTATGTTCTCCCTGTGTTTGTGTGGGTTTACTCCGGGTACTCCAATTTCCTCCCACACTCCAAAGACCTACTGATAGGGAATATAGATTGTGAGCCCTATATGGGACAGTGACTGACAATGTCTGTAAAGCGCTGCTGAATATGATGGCGCTATATAAGTAAGCATAATAAATAATAATAAATAAGTTCATGGAAAATTCTCGCTTTTAGTGTACCTGCAGTTCTGACCAACTTTTCATAAACAAATGGCGCATTTAAATAAGAAACTTTGTAATATATCTTAAGGAGATCTAGTTCCTTCCCCCCACTTAAGCTGTTCTCCTGCTTCTTATCTTCAATCTGCCTGCATTGTTGACACTTCTCTGCCATATCCAGCCTCACACATACAACTCTATGGAGCTGGGAGAGGTTGAGCAGAACTCTCCTGCCAGCCGGTTAAGATTTATTGCCTCATTCTGTGTACTGTCAGCTTCTTATCTACAACCTAGGAGTGTTAAAAGAGCAAGGATTAGCAGAGTAACAGCAGCAATTAAGTGTCATTACTACCACCCCCCCCCTCCTTATAGACTAATATGGAGAAAGTAACTGCCTGAAATGTGCCTGTAATATTCATTTATGAAAAGTTGGTTATAACATGAGGTATGCTTTAATCCCAATTTCTTTAAGCCCAGTGAGCAGGAATCAGATGGTTAAGTCTTCATCCTACCACCCAACTATTGACTACAGTGAAGAAACTGCTGATCATAACTTCTGGAGGGAAGAGAAAGTTTGCTTACAATATATAAGACTGTGGGTTAAGGCCCACATCGATTATCATGATTCAGATTAATCAAATTTTGAGGTGTCACAAAAATCTTATGGCCACACCCTGTTTTGAAGTGGACACAATGTGCCAGTCACAACCTTTTTCTAAAAAAAGTGACAATTTCACATATATGTTATGATTGAGAGCCTTCCACCTAGTCTTGGAGACTTGTCTAATCTTTGAAGAGGTCAGGAAGTCACCCTTTTTGTGGGAGCCTTATGTACATTTTGGGAGAGATGGAAAGTATGCATTAGATCCATAGTGCGGCTGGAAACTGACCATAATATGATCATGAGACAATTTCTACTTTTAACCCGTCCCTCTTTTTCATATTAAAAATAGATCTACTTTAATAAACCAGAGCCGTATTGTTCCATAAATATACATGTGGTCCTTTACAGGGGTATTCCCATGAACATAACCTTTTTTTAAATTTGTAGATAATTAAGTTAAACATTTTTGCAAATATAAACACTTTGCAGAGTTTTAAAGATTTTTGTCTAATCTTGTGGTCAGTCTTGGTTGCCAATGGATACGACTAGAGATGAGCAAATTTATTGTGCAGAAGTGGAATTCAATCCGAATTTCAGGAAATCTTCAATTCTCTACTATTCCAGATTTCCTGATGCTTCGTGGTAACGAATATTTAGTAAAGACCTTTGTGACATCAGACGGTCACATGATGATCTCTAGTGATGTGATTGGGTAGACGTGTCTTTGCTTGTTAGCAGATCCTTCCCCATGAATAAAAGTTGTCCGTGCTGAAGAGAAACGTGACCGCGGCATCCAAGGGCTTCTGCCATTTTACCGTCCACCCCGGCTCTCTGTAGCCCGGAAGTAGCTGTTTATTTGCCGTGAAGTAATTCGGATCAAAGTGACTTTTTTTTTTTTTGGGAACTTCGAATAGAACTTTTGAGAAATTTGCTCATCTCTAGAGACGACCATACAGTA
Source organism: Leptodactylus fallax (assembly GCA_947044405.1). Taxonomy (NCBI): domain Eukaryota; kingdom Metazoa; phylum Chordata; class Amphibia; order Anura; family Leptodactylidae; genus Leptodactylus; species Leptodactylus fallax. The sequence goes on along the minus strand of CAMRHE010000371.1, from coordinate 1,859,272 downwards.
AATACAGGACCTTTCTAAGGCCTGAAAATCAGCAATGATGTCCTTACTGTGGCTGGGTTATTTTCTGATACATGTAGTGTCCCTGCCTGATAACCTGTCAAAAAAAAACAGCCATGATTTTCTTATTGTGGACAAGTTCCAGACCATACAAAGTTTCTGCATTTGTGGTCATATCCACTGGCAACAGACTGTCACAATTAAGATAATTAGAGAAAATCTTTAAAACTCTGCAGAATTTTTAACTACTTATTTGCAAAAAATGTTTAACTTTTAATTATCTACAACTATAGATATGATGATGTTCATGGGAATACCCCTTTAACTGTATAGTAGACCCCAATATACATAATCTCATAATTTGGTGTATTTTAGACCTAAAAATGTCTATATTGTGCTAATATTTTAATAAAAAAACTATTCAAGCAAATATACAAACTGTGAACTGAGTGTCCCTCTCTGACAGGACAAAGTTGGGCATCACACTCATGACACAGGAAGGCTTTGATCCTGTCTAGTTCAGAAGACTTGCAGTCGGAAACTAGTGTCCGTAATATAAGTGTACGAATTTGTGTATTATGCTTATCTGAATATGGCCGTCTATGCGCTTTTTTTAATCATCGAATAAAGACTTATGTCCCTAGAGTTCAACCAAGGTTGGGAAACGAATGCCTGAAATTAGAATTTTATACACTTCGATAAGCGTCAATGCTATTTTGAAGGCACACCCCCTTGTCTTTTGAGGGGATTTTACATGGTACAGCTTTTCCCCATCTAAAATATATATTTATCATATCTCTCCTTAAATGCCTTTTCTCAAGACACGTTAAGGCTAGGTTCACATCTGCATTCAGGTTTCCATTTGGGGACCCCCAGAACAGAAACCTAATCCTCATAAAAAAAAAAGCGGTTACCTTAGGAAACCCGCAGACCCCTTGGACTAAAATGGGGTCCATGTGCTTTCTACTCGAAAAGGGTGGAATAATGTGGAGGGGAATGGAAACCCCGAATGTAATGCAAGCGCAGATGTTAACCCAGCCTGATGCCTTCAATCACTCCTCATAACTAAAGTCCATGAAGAAGAAAGGAGTGACCTTTCAGTTTACGCCAAAATTACGCACTGATTAAAATAAACTTCAAAAACTTTTATAAGATTTTATAAAATTCTCCTTCGCCGTAGCCACCCTTTCCTTCTACCACAAAAGGCTTACTTTCTTCAATCACTTCAAATTTTACTTCACTTAAAACCCTAAAAGCGCCGCCTGCGCCTCACAATAACACCGCCTGCCTCACACTATGGTTCCCTGACCTAAAATAGGGCGCGAAAGCGTCGAAAACACAAAGACACGACGCCTGGGTCAGACGACAGCGGTTGATCCGCATGACGGACGTGCATCACAGCCAATCGCAATTAACTGCGCTCACACTTCCAGCCAATGAGCGTCAGCCGGGGGCGGAATCCCGCGCTTGTTTTTCGAATGACAAGCGTCTGGACCAATGGCAAGGCAGATATTGCCGCAGCCGTCCAATGGAATGTTAGGAGAGGCGTTGCCTAAGTGAGGGGATGCCTGTACCGTGTAATGGAGTCTCAGTTGGTGAGCGGCCATTGAGAGAGAAGGGAGCCCTGCTGAGAGGGGTCAGGGGGGGCCTGTACCGCAGCTCCGTGTGTCACTTTACCGCTCGGTTTCCTCACGTTTTCTGGTTTCCGTCAGTCGTGAGTTAGTTTCTCGCCTCTAAAGTTTTTTTTTTTTTTTTTTATCGACGTGACCCCAGCTGAAGGTTGGCCCGGGAAAAATGGAGATGAAGAAGCGCATCACCCTTGAGTTGAGGAACAGATCACCGGCTGAGGTAAGAACACCTGAGGGGGCATCCCACCCCAAAATGAGCGCCTTCTCTTGTATCTTATAGCTCCTCGGAGGGTAATTTTCTCTATTTTGGAGCGGGGTTTCCCTCCCATGTTGTCAGGGCTCCCTTCTTCGGAGCAGTAGCTCACTCACTACCTGCCTGCGGCTGCTAAAGTTTTCATATGGAGGGAGGGGGAGAGGCGGCAGCCCCACCTCATGGCTGCTCAGGGCCCCAGGGATGAGGAGAGGGGGCCCGGGGCTGGGATTATTGGGGTGAAATATTACAAAAGAGGTTCTGGATGTCCTCGTAAACAGTCCTGACCTAGACATGTATTTGTATAGTTTTATGTAATATAATCTGTCGTAATGTATTTGTATCTAAAAAAAAAAAAATATATATTTTACTCTTTTTATAAATATAACTTTATTGCGCCATTGTGCAACTTTGTGTCGGGTAAACCCAGCCCATGTGTATTTTGGTGTATACATTCGTACCCTCAGGCCTCGTAGATGTGATCTACGACTTGTACCTCTTCCAAGAGTCAAGTGCGCCTTCCAGTAGGGTGTTAGTAGCCTGCGGCTGTCACTGGGGCCACCATGGCACAAAGTGAGGTTTGTTTTATGGTGTGTAGTAACACATGTCTCTGTGATGTGACTCTCGGCCCATCTGTTTACCTAGTTGCGGCTGTCAATCACTATACATTGTATTACGGTGCTGATTTATGTCCCATGTGGCTTTTACGTCAGTTGTTACTATGGTATGGGGTGTAAATGAAGACGTCTTTGCTATAAATTTTACTATTTCGGATCTGACCTTGGCCCCTATGCCTGGGATCACCCCTACAGGCTTTACATACAGCCATGGAGTTGGTGCACATGTACAGTATGGCTCCCTATCATTACTATGCATGTGTCCAGCCCATTCAAACAAATGGAAGCTATAAATGAGAGCTCTGCTCATGGGAGCTTACAGTCTATATACACTGCTGGGACAGTGAGCAAGTAGCTCTCATCTTGGCAGGTGGGGGGCAGTATTTGTGCAGTTTTTGGGAGATTATATTGGTTTTAAACTTCACGTGAAGCTGAAACCACATGTTTCCAAACTGGGTCTGACCCTGGGTCACATGGTCGGGACCAGCACCTGGCCTGCCTCCTCACTACTACTTACCCACAGCATGGGGGCTAGGAGACTACATCATTATAATAGGAAAACCAGCCCCCATAGTACAGGTAACCAATAAGGAGGAAGCACAGCAGCTTGGGCTGCTTCCGATTGGAATCTGGAATTGTGGTTTTTCAAGTGTTTGAAAACATTTCCACCCTATAACATAGTAACAGCTGACGTTAAAGCTTCCTTGGAGAACTCATTTTAAAGGGGTTTTCTCAGACTGGGGTGAATTTATTAACACTGCACCAGTCTTAATCCATTGCCCCATTTAAAACGGTCTGGACTCTTAACCCCATATGACCAAGTTTCACCCCTGAAACTCGTCCTAGTGTTGGCTGAATTTACCGGCCTGAACATCATGCTGGGAGAGGGACCCCTGGTAGTTTAGTTATCTATGAAACGAGGAGTGCCGTGCATGAAGATCAGGCTGGTGAAGACACGGACGAGTTTCAGGGTTGAAACTTGGTCGCGTCAATATGGCCTTATGAGTTAAAGTAAATCTGATGGACCAAGATGTCCCCGGCCTATGTTGATCCTTGCCCTATTCTGCCTACAGAATGTCTTCAAAAGTGGTGAACTGCCCCAGAGCCACTGATTTGTGCCTGATGTGCCACTGGTTCCTAGTTTTTGGGGTATGGTAGTGTTTTGTAAATTTCCCCCATGTTTATTCTCTGTACATGGAATAGGGGATATGCATATGATAGGGGGTGCTAACTCTGACATGAACAGGGATCCCTGAGTCAGCTGTGTGAATTGAGCAGTAGTTCACATGCTTGCCCACTACTCCATACTCTTACATGGGACTGACAGTGATACTTGGTTCAGTCCTGTAGGAGTGAACCGGTGTTCACGTAAAGACACTGCTGACACAGTTCACACAGAGGGCTGATGATCAGTGGGTGTCTAATCGGTCAGACCCCAATAATCGGACACTATTTTAGTTGTGGGAAAACCTCTTTATTAACTTTTCTTCTAGGAGGCTAGTAATTCCCACAAAGGGGTGTTCCCAAGTCTTTAAGTGTTGGTACAGAATATCGCTTGGATTTGCCATTCTAGCTCCCAAGTGCTGGTTCTGTGCACTACAGGAATGGAGCTGGTAGCTGGTGCTACCCCTTAATTCTCAGGATTGATGGGGGGGATCCTAGAGGTCAGACTCCCACCAATAATAATCCTTATACCACCACGTTATAAAATGGGAATACCCCTTTAATTACACTGAAACTTTAGTAGCTACTTTAACTTGTGTAAATGTTTGTAACAGTGAGTTAAATATTCCAGATTTTAATATTTATGTTGGGGTCCTGGTATTCCTACTTTAACCAGTGAGGTTGTCTGTCCAATAATCCAGCAACTGTTACCAGATGAATGGAATCCGAGTGTATATTAGCAGTCTCGCTCTTTGGGCAGATTTACACCTTCAGGTTTTTTGAAGTGGACTGAGAAAATAGCACGTGTCCTTTTTTTTACACTTAGTTTTGTCTTTGAAAAACATAGACAAAAAAAAAAACCTAAATGTAAAAAGTTTTGTATATATGCAATAATGACCCCTCGACTAAAAAAATAAAAAATGGAGCCAGACTTACACCTCTTGCTTCTCTCTGAACATTGGGCTTCTTTCTAACCTTTGTAGAAGCAGATGATGTGCTGGGGGGGTAAATAAATTAGCATTTCATTACCCACAATCTCATGCCTGTGAGTGATTTTGCTGGGTTGTGAATAGTGCACTGGTAAATGTGCCCTCAGTATGTGGTATTTGTGGAGTAAGGGCACTTGCTGTGATGTCATTGGTCACCATAGTGGATGTATAGGTCTATAGAGCTAACCACCACGTGTTATATTACTCTTACAGTAGTTTGCATGGTGTGCAACCTGTGCCTTTCCAGCCTGCCTGAATATCCTATGGATGGTTGTTTAGTGGTGGAGTCAGAGGTTGCCACCCTGTGTAATTGTATACTACAGGTCACAAACACTTGCAACCCATCATTGCCTTGAAACCTTTTACAAGAGTCTAGACCAGGGGTCGGCAACCTTTGGCACTCTAGCTATTGTGAGTCTAAGAGCCAAGCAAGTGTGCATGCTAGGAACTACCACAGACGTGAATGGAGCGTGCTGGGAGTTGTAGTTCAATCTCTAGTGTCGAAGGTTGGTGAAGCATGGTCTGGACTGTTCAAAAGTCACATGAAAATTTACAAGTCCTACTAAAGAACTCGCTGTTTATTTAACTTGGACTATATATCCTAATGTTTGTCTTTGGGAGCCTTTAACCCATTCTTTAGAAAGGCTATCTAGCTTATTGTATATAGAAAATGGGGAGCAGCGACCCTATTCCCAGTGCCAGTAGACACCTCAGGATTGGCTTTCAGGAAACCACTTTACATTGCTGGAACACATTGATTTTTTTTTCACTTGGGTTTTCACGATCTCTCAGTATTGAGATGTGAATTATGCACTTGCTTTATTTCTATTAAAGAGACTTTCCCACATTGTGTATCACAATACACAGAATAGGTGATAAGTGGCTGATCTCTGTAGGCTCCACCACAGGGGACCCCTGTGATCACTAGTGTTGGGGTTCCTTGCCTGCCTGTTACTCCTCACTGCATGTGTGGTGCAGCTCCATTCAGACTCTTCCACATCATGGCCTGTAGTAAGGAGGAATGGGTGTTAGGTGAGCAAATGTATTAAAGGGGCAGTTCCACAATACACATTATGACATTCAGACACCATAACCTGTTCCCCATGGACCCCATTATTGTCAGTGGGATCTGTAGGGCGCCTTGGGGGTCAATCATTGGGCTCTGATCAGTCTTTAGAATTCATTCCATTTTTCTGTTCCTTTGACAGAACAGAAACAGAATGAACACAGGTATGAATCCAGCCTTAGGCTACGTTCACACTTGCGCCAAAATCTTTGTCGGAGACTGTTGCGATGGCTGCCTGAGATTGGGGGATGAAAATCTCCTACACAAATGGCGTTTACGTCCGCAGTTTTAAAACAGACTCCATTATAGTCAATGCAGTCTGCTGTTCTCTGTATGTAACCACTAGTTTAACGATCTTGCTGTCCGTTGTTCTGGTCCTCTGATGGACCACAACAATGGACAGATGACTCTAGTGTGAGCCTAGCGTTGCATGGACAATGTCTTGTCACTAGTGACTCTGTAAGGGAAACTTAAATTTGCTATCTTGGTTGGCCCACAGATTATGGGCGACCACTTGGGGTCCCAGCAGTCAAGGAGTCCTATGCTTAGGTTATCGGGGAATACAAGGGATTGTTCAAACCAAAAAAAACCTTTAGTTCTAGGACAACTCTTTAAACTCCATTCATCTCATCAAGAGCCTAAATATGGCATAAGTCTGTCTCCCTGCGAGTTATATATTTGGTTAGTTGCTCCAAAGTCACTCGTGGTGGCCATTTTGTTCTTTCAGATAACTTCTGGCACTTAAGCTATATAGGACTGCAGGTTATGACCTTTCCTACATGTGGTTTCCAGATACCATCATTGTATTTCAGTCTTGAGTTAGGCCTGGTTCACATCTGTGTTCGGGGAGTCCGCTTGGGGACCTTCCGAACGGAAACCTATATGCATAAAAAAGCAGTTTACCTGGGAAACCCGTAGACCCCATAGACTATAATGGGGTCCGTGTGGTTTCCGCACGAAGCAAGCAGAGAGGAAAGTGCTGCTTTCCGAACGTAGATGTGAACTGGGACTGAGCGGTAAGAATCGTTTCTTATACTGTAATTGTATCAAATTCTGTGCAAAGTTTTGAAGGTTACATCATAATTGTATCAAAGGATAGAAGATGCAACATGCAGAGAGCGTGTACTGTTAGTGTGACTTCTCTATTACTAGTTACATTATAAAATGTTTCACTTTCACCTCGTGGCCATGTGTGATATAGAGATCATGGCTGCTCGCTGGAGTCTTGGCCACAGACAGATAAGGCGATTGAGTTCAGCTCTCACTTACAACCTAAGCAGAGACTGGAGCTGGCCGTGTAGCGCCTAGAGGTGTGGCTATATCTGTCTAATCTGTCGCCCCCGCCTTCCTTCAGTCATACACTCCCTGTTTGGCCCAGGGTCAGGTTGTTATGATTGGTATGACTAGACAGAATTGGGCTTGTATGTTAGCCTTCCTCTATGGGCCTGTACTGCAGCTGCTATGGAACAACAACTCCTATCTTTCAGCTGTAGGCTGGGAGTTGTACTTCTGCCACTGTTGGCGATGCTGCTCTATGGCGTAGCAGCCCTGTCTTGTTTTATAGAAGAATACATTAGGTTTAGTTGAAGGCAGTATTTTATGATGGCACATTGCTGGGGCATGCCATCATTTTATGATCAGTAAAGGTCTGATTTTTGGGACTCCATCTCCATATTGGTGGGGGCAAATCCTATGGTCACTATTTATAAACTTGAGCATGCTGTCTGCCTGATCCACACACTTCTCTTAGATCTAGTCATTATATATTATATATCCTTCCCCAGTGTATTGTATAGTCTTATTCCTTCATCCACTCCTTGTTGAGTTCCTCCTGCACGGGTACGTGTTAGTGCAGCTGAGTTGTCTCAATGCGAGGGGATTTCTTTTTAAAGCCCTCTAGCTGGTATTGCTTCAGGTAGTGTAATCTTCTGATGATGCCCCCATTTGTCAGACAGCTGCTGTTCAAGTGATCATCTTGCATCCCCCGCTCGCCTGCTGTCAGCGTCCGCTCGCACAAGTGACTTGTTGCTCTCAGCAGATGTTTCAGGATGTAGGTCACTTGATACAAAACCCCTCTCCTTCCTGGAACGCCTTTAATTTGCAAGAGGTGGTGCCTGCGATCTCCTAGTCACAAATCCAGCAAGTGTGTTTTTCATTACCAGCGCTCAGATGAAGTGCGTGGCGGCTATTAATGTCACGGTGCTAATGAATGCTAAAGAAAAGGCAGAGAGGGCCGAGGTAATGAGCAGTCGCCCTGGACAGAGGCAGGGGAGGCTTCAACACCCACTAATGTATTCAGTGCAGATCCAGCCAGGGGATTGTGCCAACATCCAGCGTCACGATGGCTGCTATTCTGCAAGCTGTGACCATCATATATAAAAGACCTGCATGTGTTTTGTATTATGAGGATGCTAAACGGTTACTAAACTTATTTTTAATCAGAACATTGTATTTTCTGGTATTGGACACACGTAAATTACGTTTGTGTAATGTGGCCATAGCTACAGAAGCTGACTACTGACCCTTATCAGGCAACCACTCAGTGTGTGGCCATGGGGAGGTGAACAGGTGATCTTCCCAGGTCCGGACACTCCAGGTAAACAGCAAGCCATGTCAGATGAATGGCTGCTCATGTAATTGGAGGATGACTCCTGTCCGCCAGAATAAGAGGCTTTCATTCCAACTCCGACTTGAGAAGGGGACCCAACTTTATGATCTGTACCCTGTAAAAAGTTGTCTTAATAAAACTCCTTCTGGGACTTGCGTATTGCTGATCTGTCCTAGGCATAGGTGAATATTGGGGTTCCCCCACAGATCAGCTGTTTGACAATACCTTGATGCTCACAAGTGCTGCAGCCTCTTCCCTGTAGTCATGTCATGTTCACTGGTCACATAGTACAGCAGCAGCTCAGTCCCATCCAAGTGAATGAGCTTGAGCAGCCCCTAAGCAATGTACAGGTGTTGTGCTTGTTGTTCAGTGCCTCTTCATGCTGCTGATCTGTGGGGGTCCTGGGTGTTGGACTGCTAGTAATCACCTATGGATGACCTTTCCTAAGGATAGATTATCAGTATTAAAGTTCTAGAAAACCCCTTTTAATGAGAATAAGTTGTGACTAAAGGAAACCTATCCATTTGGTCTGAACAGATTTCACCGCCCTGTCTGTGAATAGCTTTAGATACTAATCTTTGTTCTCCTGAGACATTTTGGATAACCAGAAAGGCAGCTCTCTCATGGATCCCAATAACAAAGTGGTATTACATAGCGTCCCATCAACCACTATGGGAACCATGTAACTCTACACACTACTGTGGCCACCATGTGCAATAAGCCAGGTGGTCTTACCTTTAGCATTGCACATCCTTTCTGTCTAGCCATGCCTTGCTAGTTTTCCCCTTGCAGAAATATATTGTTGCTTGGGTTCCAGCGCTTTTACCTCTGTTTTCTCACAGGCTGTTCTTTATAAGCTGTTACTCTGATGCTTCTTCATACTCCACTTTTAACTTGCTTGTGTCTTTTTAACAGGTGACAGAGTTGGTTTTAGATAATTGCCGGTCAAGTGATGGAGAGATCGAGGGCTTAAGCGATAGTTTCAAAGAGCTGGAATTCCTCAGTATGGCCAATGTAGAACTCTCTTCCCTGGCAAAACTCCCACAATTGACAAAACTCAGAAAAGTAAGTCATGAGTCTGCACGGGCCTTTAAAGGGGGTTTCTGGGCATACACACGGAGTGACTGCTTATTCTTCACACCAGCCATTAATGAATGTGTGAGTAGTGTTACCCATGGAGAAGCCCCTTCATTGTTTGTCCATTGTTTATCGCTTATAAATACATTGTCATGATCAGTTGAACGTGCCAAACTTTCATGTCCTACCAGCCCCAAATTCATAAGCAGGCATTATGGTACTGTCGGGAGGGCATTCACACATAATGTATAGTGTGTGTGTGTGTGTGTGTGTGTGTGTGTGTGTACAGATTTGGGTAAATACTTCTGCTGGTGCATACATGCAGAGCAACATTCTCCCCTATCTTATTTTTATGATTTTGTTTTTTTTTCTCCTCACAGTTGGAACTGAGTGATAACAGTATCTCTGGAGGGCTTGAAGTATTAGCGGAAAGATGTCCTAATCTCACTTACCTGAATCTGAGTGGTAACAAGATTAAGGATCTGAGCACAGTGGAAGCCCTAGTAAGTATTCAGCCTTGGTCTTGTAGCGCTGCCTCGTTTTAGTGTCCATGTTGCGGCTGCAAGTCTAATACAAACCTATAATGGACTGTTTTGCCCCATAGTGGATCCCAGGACCTGCGGCCATAATACAGATGCTAAAATGTGGCAGCTATTCAGACATCTTTGGAGTTATCTTGAATTTCTATTTGTGCTGCTTTAGTTTTATCTGCTTCTTGTCTGACCAGTTGTTGGCTAAAATTCTGGTTTCCTTGGTTTGTATTAGTTAGGCGATGGAGTTGTAGAAATAACGTCTTTGAAGCACTGCTCTTCATCCAGTTATATTTCAGTGGGATTAAAGTTCTAGTCTTACGGTTACTATAGACTATTGCTTATCAGCTTGGGATAGGGGGGCCATCTTTACGTCATTCACCAGTCTGTGCCAACATCTAAAAGGTATCAGCAGAGTTTATAAAGGCAGCATGCACATAAAGATTGTCGAGTCGATAGACCAAACCAAACTGATGGTGGTTGTTTTTTTTTTTTTTTTTTTTTTTTTCCCTTTCTCTCTCCCCCTTCCACACTCCAACTCCTTCATAAATAGCTGACTTGGTCAGACAGAAGCAGTAAAGCTCCTCTAATACAGTTAAAAAAAAAAAAAAAAGCCAGTGATGAAAAATACACAAGTTATGCATTGAATTATAACATATCAGTAATTTCTTTGTTAGGCTGGCCATGCACATGAGCTTTATCAGCAGATCACTTGCAGATCCAGCTTATTTTATTATCTGCTGTTAAAGGGTGCCTCACGGGGTGTAACTATACTTCCCTCAGGGTTCTTTTGCAGGATTCTGCATTGGTTCTGACCCCAGGTGTTGTGTTCAGAACCAGCGCTTGGCCCCCCAATCGCCCTGCAGCCTCCTCCCTCCTTTCCCAAGTTCACTGGTACTTGGTTGTGTTATGGGGCTGACTTTGCTAGAATGTATTCATCAGGTTACTAGCAGTGATTTGGGGGAGCGGGAGATGGTTCTGATCACGTGACCCATGGTCAGTACCAGCCCAGAAGCCTGTAGGTTGTCTGCAATAGAACCCGGGGGAAGAAAGTATGTAAACCCTCCCTTAACCTTGTGGATGCTCACCAGACATCAGTTTCCTGGCAGATTTCACCAGCATTACTGTAGTTACTTCTACCAAAGGGCGTCAGAAAACTTTTACGGCTAGTTTTAGTATAAAGCTTTACTCCTGTCCAGTTCCACATTAAAGGAACTTGCAATAGGTTAAAAATTTGATTAAATAAAGTATCATTTTATGAAAGGGGTTTCCCCTTTTTACTACTTTGCCTTCTTAATAAGCTGTTGTTCTTTGCAGACAAACTTAAAAAATCTGAAGAGTCTGGACCTCTTCAACTGCGAGATTACAAATTTAGAAGATTACAGAGACAACATATTCCGGAAACTTCCACAGATCATTTATCTAGATGGCTTTGATCAGGAGGATAATGAAGCACCTGACTCCGAAGAGGAGGATGATGAAGGTTTGTAGACTTTGTACATTGGTTGAGAAACTTGTATACTATTATGGATCCGTTCACACTACCTTCCAAATCCTCCGATGTATGCCACTGTATAGGCATGCATTGAATGTAGGCTACCATTAAAGAATGAAAGTACTCTTGGCATGTTTGGTGCCCTATCAATACATTCATTGCCTGCCCTGGAAACTGTACTGCCCGCAAATGCGCATATATTTTTGAGGTTGCTAGAATTACATTGCACACAAAGCGTAGTCACATGTTTTTAACTTTTGTTTTGCAGAGTGCGAGGAATATGAGTATCAGGAGGACGAAGATGATGAAGCTGGGCCTCCTGGAGAATATGAAGAGGAGGATGAAGAGGAAGGAGAGTCTGATTTAGGAGAGGAAGAGGAGGAAGTGGGGCTCTCGTACTTGATGAAAGAAGAAATACATGTAAGCTGTGTGTTTTAACCTTACAATGGCTTTACATTAGGATGTATATGTTTACGGCGTATTTCAGAGCTGGGGTTGTAAGATATGACGTAGACATCCTTCATCTTTCGGGACTCCTCAGCAATGTGTAGTTTTGAAAATTTTATATTTTCTGCCTAGGATGAAGAAGACGATGATGATTATGTGGAAGATGGTGGTGAAGGGGAGGAGGAAGAGGAAGATGATGAAGGTACGTTAAAAGCAGTCTTATTGCTTACTGGACAGTTGCAAGGCAATACATGCTAAAAAATACTGTACGGAGCTGAAGACAGAAAACCCCTTTAATAAAGAACATGTCCTGAGTTCACTGTATCGATGGCCTTGTACTTGGGCCATTTATGTGTAGGGGTCAAATCTTTGCACCTCTGCCAATCAGCTAGAGGATCTTCTGTGGTCAGCACTGTGGGCACTTTTAAAGGGGTCTTCCAGCTAGTTAAAATTGATGGCACATCCTCCAAGATCAACATTAGATTTGTTGGATTTTGACTCTGGGCAGCCCCACCTTTCAGCTGTTTGCTCACATATGCAAAATGGTGATATACTCCATTATGTGCAGTGTCAATTTCCCTATTTAAGTGAATGGGGGATACTGTAACTTACAACCACTCCAGCCTGACTGTGTTACCAGTGTGAGTTATGGAGAGGACACAACAAAATACTTAGGGTCAGACTTACACCCATCTAGTATTGAATGCCTGTCCTAAGGCCGTCATTATTGTGAGCTCAAAAAATAAAATACAATTTTACGGCTAAGGATTAAACGCAATGCTAAAAAAAACACACCTTGCACTTGCCTCTTTATGGAGCTGGAAATGCAGCATTTCCACTACTACAGTTGACTCAATGTTTTTGACACTTCAAGGTCTACAGCAACCAAAAATGCTGCATTCCCCCAACATTTGGCCCTAGCCTCAAGTAGTCCTTTCTAAACAGAAGTTAAAGGGGTTGTCCATAGTCTGGTTCCAACCCAGGTCGCCTCACCTCCTCCTTCCTCTCCTGATCTGTAGTTAAACCAGTCTCTCTAGCACTGAGAAATACCTGTGAGAACAGGAGAGGAGGGAGGGAGGACAGCGACCTGACAGTCAACTAGGGGCCAGAACCCAGGCTCAATCATGAAGAATCCACTGGATGACTTGAAGTCAATTTAACTCCCTGGACAACACCTTTTAATTTTCTTTAAGTTTGCACTAAGACAGGTAAAGGATATTAGAGGGGTTGTACCGAGCAGTGATTCTAGTCATACATAGATTTGTAACTACATATGTATATACACACACCGATCAGCCATGAAGTGAATAACATCAATTATCTTGCGACAATGGCAGCAAGTGAACAGTCAGTTCTTATAGTTGATGTTTTGGAAGCAGGAAAAATGGGCAAGCGTAAGGATCTGAGCGACTTGACCAACTTTGACAAGGGCCAAATTGTGATGGCTATGCGACTGGGTGAGAGCATCTCCAAAACGGCAGGTCTTGTGGGGTGTTCCCGGTATGCAGTGGTTAGTACCTACCAAAGCTGGTCCGAGGAAGGACAACTGGTGAACCAGCGACAGCTGATCGGTGTGTGTCTATAGATATATTTTATATATGGGTATAGATGTATTTACATTTTTTATTTTAACCTTTTATTTTTCTTTTCACAGAAGAGGAGGAAGCAGTTGAACGGGGAGAGAAAAGAAAACGAGAGGCAGAAGACGAAGGGGATGAAGATGAGGATTGAGACTTTATTTGTGGGAGGCTAGGACCAGTCTCTTTTCTGAGCCCTGGGGTTGATGCTAGAATGCTAATGCAGTTCTGTATGTCTCTACATGTACAATAGATGTCCCTACAGAATTTAACATGTAACTTTTTTTATAGGAAAAGGTGTGGTTTTACGATTTTTGTGCCCTTTTTATCATTCCAAATAAAACATAAAGATCCTTTAATAGCAATCTTATCTAGAAACTTCCTTCTGACCCCCATGTGTCATACATTGTGTTCCCAGAGAGCTCTCCCAGTGTGAGGCTCCTTTGGGAATGAAGGGGTTATCCATCGGTGTTTGGATGTGATGAGTGATTTCTCCCCCCCCCCCCCTGTTGTTTTTTTTTCTGTTTGACGTAAGGCAAATATAAAGACTCTGTCAAAAGCATAATGCAATACAGCAAGCCGTAACTGCAGCTTAAAGAAATATGTGCGCTATTTTATTTTTTATCAGATCTGTTTTTATAATTGGATGCTTGATAGCTGTGAGGCCTGGCCTGGGATCGGGTAATAGATTGCTCCTGCCTTCTGTGTATTGACCGACAAGGATAATGTGTGATATTGCATATTACCATAGAATGGTAAACACATTGCATCCTGGGATATCCTGGTAGTAAAATACAACTTTCTCATACAAACATTATCAAATGTTGAACATGCTTAGATACATGTTACAAATGTTGCATTGAGTGATGTCTTTGTCTGTACATTTATATGCAGTTTTGTTTAGTAGATGGACGGCGGGGGAGAAGGACAATCTTTGCTCTGTGTATAACTTGAATAAACTGAGGAATATAACACTTCCCAGATGCCTCTCCTGTTATGAAGCGTGGTGCCCTGTAACATTAAGATGAGCGTTTGGCAGGATACTTGTAGACAGTACCTAAAGTCCAACCCCCTTCAGTGTGCTGTAGTATGGGAGCATTATCCTTAAATTAAAGGCTATATCAGCTCTACAAGTTCTCAGTGTACAGAAATTGAAAAACGAAGCAACTTTGCAATAGGTTTTGTCCAAAAATTCCCTGCAGTTTTTTTTCTACTGTCGATTTACAGAATGTCACCATGGTAACAGACTACAAACTGCGTAGTCTGTTCTTGAATTCGCGTTCCCTTTTGTCCCCTACTCTTGGCTACTTTATCAAAAAAAGTAGAGGACAAACGAGAGAATTAGACTATAGGATTTTACCATGGAGACATGTGGTAAGCTTAATTAGAATCTATTGCAATGTTGCTGTTTTCATGTAGAGGAGCAATAAAATTTGGTTACTTAGGTGGACGTAGCCTTTAAAGAAGTCATAAGTGAAGTTCTTGAATGGCAAATCTTTCTAGTCATGGAGTGATACATTCCCTGGCCTGGCGGTGATCAGACAGACATGTCATTCAGGAATCTGGGAAAGCAGGACAACTATCACTTTAAAAAGATCTGTCCACTCCTAACATGTCCTGCATCTGCAGGACAGTAGAGCCACGGTAGTCCTGAAGCTTACAACATCATAAGCCCAAATGACGCTGCAAGCTCAGTTTGCAGGAGCCATGTTCAGGCTGGGAAATATGACCGTGTTTCTCCATCCTAATATGACTGTGTAAAAGGACCTTAAATTGGACTTTGGTGTGTTTCCTGCTGACTTATTTTGCGCCTTGACAGCGTGTCCCCTTGTTAGGGCTCGGTTGCATAGTTGCCATATGCTTGGACCTTGTGTATCATCTATCAAACATTTACATATACCAAACTCCCCACCCCATAACTTATGTTGTAACCGTAAGCCACTATTACGCATCGTGGTGATGAAATTTTTTAGTCATAACATCAGCCTTTCAATTAAGTTAAGTTTTTTTTTTTTTTTTTTTTTTTTTTTTTTTTTTTTTTGTGCAGATATATAAGGGTGGGTTTTATATTTACAGAGGGATTTGTCCTATTTGAAATACTCTTTTATGGCAGTATGTATATAGTGTGATCAGTTACTTTTGGATTCTCTTAAATGTGCGACTTTGTTTTTGAATAAAGCCATAACAGTGTTATCTAGTCTAAGCTTGGACTCATTTCTGCCTTCTCCTTGTGGTTTTCATCTTACACACACTTCAGATCAGTCCTGGCTGTGGCTGAAAGGCTACGGACTACGAGTCCTGAGCCAGGCATACTAAACCTTGTCTTATTTTACAGGGTTTTCTGGACTAAAAATATTGATGACCTATGTATATGTCGTCAATATCAGATTAGCAGGTGTCCCCACTGATAAGCTCATACATAGAGAATGGAGCAGGAAGTAGACAGTGCTGTTCTGTGTAGTGGTCAGACCTGGTACTGCAGATCAGCTCCTATTTGAATGGAACCTAAGCTGCAGTGACTCCGTTCCACCACTACACAGAACAGAGCTGTCTACTTCCTGTTCCATTTTCCTACATATTTGCTGCTGAAACTGGCTAGGCAAAGTGGGGGGGAGATAGGGTGTTGGACTTCAAAAGATATAACTCCCCAGTTTTACAGTTTTAGATAGGTCATCAGTATTTTTAAAGCCCACGTCTGACAGATGATCTTGGAAGTAATTGGGAGACACTGAGCCTCATGCATCAAATTGAGAAGCCGCCTGCAGGTAATGTTGCTTCAGTTTTTCCAGCTAGTGTTGGCCGATCTGATACTGGAAAGTGTCGCTCGTGTTACGTGTGGAGCAGGCACAGTACAACACTGCATTGCTATAGTGTATTTATTAACCAGGTGTAATAGGGCTACATGTTGGCTTGTAATGCAGTTCGCTACCAAGAGCATCTAGCACTGGTGTCTCATGACGAAAACCGCTCTCCATATACCCTGTTAGGGCATAAAGATGTCATAGGTCATTCCCTTTATTACAGGGTTCCATAAATTTTTTTTTTTTTTTTTTTTTTTTTTGGCATTCCAGCTGTGAAACTACAAATCCCAGCATGCTTACGCTGTGCATCTTGGAACTCCCTCAGAAGTGAATGGAGCATGCTGGAAGTTGTAGTTTCCCAACAACTGGTGTTCTAAAGGTTGCTGACCCCATAAGCTAGAATCTGAGAGCCCTTCTTAGAGCAGCAGCCTGAGCCATCCTTGTATTACATGAAAGGCCATTCATCTAAATGGCCACCATGTAATGCTACATTTCTCCTTTAGTGGCCGCTACTCCATTTTGTAAGGAGTCCTCTACTGAGGTGACCTCTTGTAAGTGAAACCATCACAAAGGTCTACGATTTCGTGCCAATCTTTTTTTCATACAAAGTTATGATGGTCCAACAACATAAGGTCAACATATACTGTACACCTTGACGGAGAGTTACTAAGCAAAATATGCCAGAAGTCTGGGGTAACTTACACCAAAACTTGCCTAATGTGCCTTGCTGCATGTTTTTTTTAGGTGTTTGACACATGTAAAAACCATGGCTCATGCTAGGTTCACACTAGCACTGTCTCTGTAGTTCAGGTCTGTCGGGACCCGATCAATGGAGAGGCGGGCCGCTTAAACAGAGGTTACAGATGGAGACCATTGACTATAATGAGGTCTGTTGGGTATCCGTCAGTTTTAAACTGAAACCGGCAGCGAAAAGTCCTCCGTGCCGGACTTTATCCTGTGCTGATTTTTGAAGGAGTCTCTAACAGGTGTAGATGTGAAGGTAACCTTGAGGTGACAGTGTGTGCCAAAATTTTGGCCTTGTTTGTACACTAAGCCTACTAATGGGAAGTGTAAAGTCAGACTAGAAAGTCTAACAATGTGACATCATCCAGCTGCACACACTATGATAAATGTGGTAAGACTAACGTTTTAGACCATATTAGTACATCAGAAGGGATTTTCTGGCCTCTTCAGCAGTCGTGATATTGATCTCCTAGCCACAGGATAGGCCATCAGTTTGTGATCTGTGAGTTGGGGGCTCTGACACCTGAATTCTCTGCTAATGTGGCTGGGTTTGGAAGCTACTGCTGTGGATGAGACTGGAGGCGGCTCTGTTCCTATTCAAGTAGTAGGAGCAGAGCTGCTTCTGGTGCGTGGATGCTGCTGGGTCAGCTGGTCAGTGCAGGATCTGGGCATCAGACCCCCACCAATCCTATGCCTATGCTGCGTATAGGTCCTCAGTAGAGATAGGTGAAACCGCTTCAGCACAAGCCAGTTTTGACCTGAACATCTCAAATTGTTAGGTTTTGAACAAAACCAAACAATCATGGATTTATTTTGGACAAATTAAAGAGGCTGCCACAACATGCATTGTGATAAATTATATACTCTGTGTTCTCTGCAGATCCCAGGGTATAGTAGGTGGAGGTCCTAAGCTTATTCATACACTCCTTCCCTCATCCCTCCTGGTGACGTCATGCCCAGGGTCACCGATGAGGCTTGTGATTGGGCCACAGCGGTCATATGTGCTTGGTGATCACATGATGTCACTTAGGAGACGGTGCGAGATGCTACGCGGAGGCTCAAAAGGGATAACAAGTAGAGTATAATTGTTTTTTATTTTTTTACACCTTCCCTGAGCCTCCACCTATTATACTCCAGGGTCTGAAGAGAACCGTACCTGCGGCACTTCGCAGTTAGAGGACCTTTTACATCCTCATAGATTTGCAGTATTATATACCGCTAGAAAGACGGCACCGATATCTCCAGCATTGGGGCTCATACCGGGAAAGCTGATATTTCTCTGAATTCAGTGCGCACTTTGTTTTCTAGCGGTATATAATACCGCATATCTATGAGGACGAGAAAGGTCGTCTTTAAGCCAAGGTGTATGTGCTCGGCTTCACCGAAGAACTGCACAGGCGCTGGAAGCACCAGAGATGAGTCTGATGGATCAATATTGTCCCCGGGTGTCAGACCCCTTAGATAACCGATACCCAGCGCTGCACTTCGGTATTGTTTTCATGCCGTGAGCCGCGCTGCTCATTCGCTATACAAACTATGGCGGTGAGTGTACAGCGAATGGGCAGCGCGGCATGTGAACAATACCGAGAGCTGTCGCGTAACTTTAGTCTATAAAGTGGTACTAAGCTGTGGCATGGGAGCCACATGAAGTTGGCCAAGCTTGGATTTTCAGGTGACTGTCGCGTCACAGTTGCAGCATATCACACATTGAATTTCCCTATGGTGGGACTATTAAAGGATTATTATTATTATGCCACACCACAGAAATGAATGGCATTTTTTAGTCGCGTGACAAATGTCGCCATGTAACGCTAGCCTAATTCTGGGTTATGGTAACTAACCCCCAGATGTGCCCAGACCAATGTAGGAAAACATTTAGGAAAAATGTGGTAACCCAGCCTGTCACTGTCCTGGTCAAATGACCCACAACCTCGCCTCCTCCTATTCTCTAGCAGTGTCTTTCTCGTTACAGCCGGCAGGGGGAGCGCCTCAGTAACAGACAGGCGGCTCCGTGTCATCAGACCGTAACCATTTTGCGCCTTTTTTCGTCTCCACGGTCCGCCAATCAGATTTGAGCCCCACCCGCAAGTTAATATTGACAGGGCATTCGTCCAATCAGAGGCGCAGCCCCGTAGGCGGGAAATTTGCACTAGAGTCGTGCGTGTAGCTGGCGGGCTAATGGCCGCCTGTGGGTGAATGTGTGAGGAGACGCTGACAGGCTGCGTTCTGTGAAAGCGCGAGTGTGTGAACGTGTGTGTTAAGTTCATAGTGTGACAGCCATATGGCCGCTGCTTATGTGAGGCACAGCTTTCTAGTCAGGATTGCCGTGTTGTAGGATTATATACATTATAATACATATACATTATTATACATATACATTATTACATGTCCTGTAACCCCCTCCATCACTGTTATGGGAGTGGATGATACCTAGCACAGTAATGTAAAATTTGTGTCAGAAATTTTCAGTCATGTGGAAAGGGATTAGGGGGCAGGAAATACAGCCCTGGCGAAAAAATTCTGCCAGGTGAGTAGTAACCATAGTGCCATGGCCTTGTGTAATGATAGCCTTCACATTGAGGTTGGGGGGTACACGTCGATTTTGGACATGACAAAAGTCGCCCTCTCACACACTAATATAAGTGAAGGGGCGACTATAACCTTCAGATGCCCCCCCCCCCCAAAAAATCAAGCACTGCTGTCTTTTTTTTTGTGACTAAAAGTCGCGGTTGCTGCATCCTTGGGGTCACAACTCACATGCAGAAGTCGCATCGCGAGGTTTGGTCATTCCGTGGAAGATGCCCCGAAAAATTAATGGTGGTACTCTTGTCTAATGCTTTCTTGACAACTTTCCGGGAATGTCCGAAAGGCTCTGAAAGAGGGAAACCGCCCCCGAGAGAGTTGGCTGATCTGAGACTGACGCTGTGTGTGTACTACATGTACTGCATCGACCGAATAATAATACATTTTATTTATATAGCGCCAACATATTCCGCAACAAATAGGGTTCAAGTACAGACAAAATGAGACATTACAGGGTAATAAATCAATTTGTGCAATGGGATTGAGGGCCCTGCTCGCAAGAGCTTACAATCTATGAGGTACACATGCCAAAGGACCACTGTCCTAACTCGTATTCAGGGTGCTAGGGTCTCAAAGGGCAGGCCATTAAGAGGCTGTGGGTTCCTAATAATTCTGGCGCATTGCAGGAAGTTCTGTGCACCAGAATTGAAATCTGTGGGCAGCACGGTGGCTCAGTGGTTAGTGCTGGAGCCCTGGGTTTGAATCCTGCCAAGGACAACATCTGCAAGGAGTTTGTATGTTCTCCCCGTGTTTGCGTGGGTTTCCTCCAGGTACTCCGGTTTCCTCCCACACTCCAAAGACATACTGATAGGGAATGTGGATTGTGAGCCCTATATGGGACAGTGACTGACAATGTCTCTAAAGCGCTGCGGAATATAATGGCGCTATATAAGTAAACATAATAAATCTACACAAGCCAGAGACTGCTGTAAATATTAGCTATAACTTGTGCCACTTTTTGGGCAAAAGTTATAGTAAATCTGTGGGGCCTTTCTGGTCTTGATCCTCAGCCCATTCGTCCCACTGTCTTAAACTGTGGCAAGCAGGGAGAAAAAACAAATAAGTGATGTATCTTTAGCTCAAATCCGGCCTAAGCGCCACCTCTACATCAGATTTTTGGCATAAATAGTTTAGTAAATTCTCTCCACTGTCACGTGAAGTCTACTGCAATCCTATTCCTCCTATTCAGAAATGGTGTTAAGTATGGGTAAAAGGAGTTTTCACTCTAGAGACCATTATAAACTAGTATATTAAATTTATCCAGTTCCAGACTGCCCATTGATTATATATGTCTTGGTGGTCCACTCTTATATCCGCAAGGACGTACCCGTACATCCTTGCAGGGTTAAGCAGCTGCAGAAACAGAGAGCCTTGTGTTACTACAGCCAGACCTCCCATAGAAAAGGCAGGGATGGTTTATTACTGTTCCCGCCTTCCCGATTGCTGTGTACACAGCTATGGGAGTCGTCGTGATGTGGCTCCCCAGCGGCCACGTGATCTGCCGGGGGCCAGGAAGTAGAAGTTGCTGGGTCCTAGAGGACCCAGGTCAGCTCAGCAGTTCAGGTTACGAGGCTGCATTTCTGCTGTAACTGGGGCTAAATGTATCAGCCCCCCCCAAAAAAAAGTACTGTTAAAATGTCCCACAATGTAAAAAAAAAAATATAAAAAGACAAATATTAAAGTTAAAAAAACGCAGATACCACACCCACATCACAGGATCTGGCCCCGCCCCTGAGGGCACAACATAGCACTTTGTTCAATTTAAAAAAAAACTTGAAAAACAGTTACATTTCCCCTCTTTTTTTGTTTACATTTTTCTGGATATTAAAAAACCCCAAAAACATGCAAAAATAAAGCCCTATGTGCCACCGAAAAAAAAGATGCAAAAATTATTTGAATAACCTGGACGGATGAAATGTTATGTCCCTCAAAACCACATGTACAAAAACCCCAAAAAAGTGTCTGCTCGTGAATCAGGGAAATCGGCCAAGTCCTGAAGTGGCCGCAGAGTAAAAAAAAAAAAAATGCTTTCAAGTGTGAATTCACTCAGAAGCAAATATCAGGAGGATTTCCTGGAACTTTTTTAACCTGAAGATACAGGTCAGGGTATAAAAAATGGGGCATGTTTGGGGGGTGTTGGTATACACCAGGGGTCAGCAACCTTCAGCACTCCAGCTGCTGTGAAACTACAACTCCCAACATGCTCCATTCACTTCCGTGGGAGTTCCAAGAACAGCAGAGCAAGTATGCATGCTGGGAGTTGTGGTTTTACAACAGTTGGAGTGCCGAAGGTTGCCTATCTCTGGTATACACTTTTGTTGGATGCCATGTGCCTTTTTGTTGTCATTTCCAATGCAGTTTTTACAGGTGAATCACATTTATTTACCATGTTTCTCCTATAAAATAAAATAATGGACCAAAATTTGGCAAAATCAGATATATTTTTCTGAACATGTAAACACACCCTCATAGATTTCTGATTTCATTCTGCAGCTATTCAGCAAGTTCCTGGTGGCATGGCGCTCCTGTGCATAGAATGCCAATAGATGGAGAGGTATGTAACCATACACACGCTTCTTTCATTGTAACTGCTTTTCGATGTGAAGTGTCTTGCTATGGAGGAGGTTAAAAGGGTCATGCTGTTATGGACACATCCCCAATTCACAGTGCAGGGGATAAGTGTCCGATCGCTGGGGGCCTGACCCCCAGGTCCTCCAGCGATCAGGTGAATGTGGGACCTAAAGTCCACCTAAAGCTTCCTTGTGAGTTGGGCACAAGTGCGCTTGCATGACCAACGCTACATTCACTTCTATGGGACTGTCAGGACTGTAAAGTAATCTCCAGCAGTGCCCACAACACCATGGTAGTGAATGGAGCGCTGATCAAGTGCACTGGTGCTCCATTCACAAGGAACCTTTAGGGAGATGTTCATTCTCCTGATCACTGGAGTCACATGCTCTTCCATCTGCTGCCGTGTTAGGTCGGTTGCAGACAACCATGTTTGCCGTAATTTAAAAGCATGGGCTGGACACGGGGATGTCCCCGTGTGCCGGCCGTGCTTCCGCGGCTCCTTTCATTAAATGAATAGGAGCTACGGAAGCATGGGCCGCAAAATAGAACAGGAATAGGACATGTCCTATCTGATGCGGTCCGGACTGTCAACCCGCACACGGGACAATGAAAATCACGTCGTGTGTACGGGCCCATAGAAAAAAATGGGTCAGTGTGCTCTCCGTGAAATACACGGAGAGCACACTGACCCACAGCACAGTCGTCTATAACAAGCCTTAAGGATTAAAATGCTGTCTGCACGAGGTGGGGGTTAGCCAAAGTGGGATGGGGCAACATCAGAAATAGTAAAATCATCCCAGATAGGAGAAAGGCATCTATTAGTAGTAAGTAGAATATCATCGACATAAGGCTAGGTTTCTATGTTCAGTGCACCTGTCCTATATCCTTTCTCCCCCTTTACGATCCACACCTGTTTTTTGCTTCAAAAACAGCAACAAAAAAAATACAACCCAGCCTTACTGTCCTGTAGAGTAAAAGTGACCAACCCATTTAACCCTATTTGCACTGAATAGCTACACAACTCCAAAATGGAGGAGGGGCACAGCCATATGCTAAGGTCATATCTCATGCAGCTGCTATGGGGTCCATGAGAAGGGGGTAGGCCTGTCAGCATAACTCCCTTTCCTGTAGACACTTGGGCTCCCCCCTGTACTAACATCACTGTAATGGTAAATGTCTACGTGATGGTGCATTTCCCCCCCCCCAATACAAAAAATGGGGAGGCAACTCTCCCTGCTATGGAATCGGCTCACCCAGTCCATTGGACTCAGAAACACATTCCACACAGAGCAAAAACACCGCTGAATGTCCGCAGGAGTATTATTTTTTTTTTTTTATTCCACCCAGAATTTTCGATCAATAAATTATAGATACCCCAAAATGATGCAATTGAAAAATACAACTCCATACAAATGAGTCATTAAACAGCCACATCAACAGAAAAATAAAAAAAGTTATGCTGTCAGAACGTGACAAAAATAAAGAAAAATTCTGTGTCCTTAAAGGGGATTTTTTAAATTAAAATCAGATGAAATATATCTAATTTTCTAATAATAATAATACATTTTATTTATATAGCACCAACATATTCCGCAGCACTGTACAATTTGTTCTTATTTTCTTATTGCAGTTTTTTTATTGTATTTTCTGTCCATGATTCTGGGGTCCGCCACCTTGCCTAAGCTCCTCCTCTGCATTTATTGATATGCTTTACAGCACAGTTATGGCCGCAGGCAGCAATAGTCTGGAGCCGACTCTTTGAGGTCTATGGGAGACATGCTCTGCATAGAGAGGGCAGGAGGAGATAAGCTGTGACATCATCTATTGTCAGTAGTGATGTAATGATAGGTCAATGGTGTTATTTGCAGAGGTGTTATCACCTATTATAATCCTGTCAGTGATGTAAATGAGGTGCCAGCTGCAAAGAAAACCCCTACAGAACTGGCAAGTATCAGGCCAGAGTGATTGCAGGATTTAGTAGTTTTAAAAAAAATATATAGATAGTGCCATGGAAAATTCTCTAAAATATCAAAAATCCTTTAAAAATGTTTAGCATGAAATAGGTTTTAAAATAGATTATTTTCTGGTGACACGTTCCCTTTAAAGGAAATTTGACAGGGCGATTTGGGACACTAAACCACCCACAGGCTCTTATGGACCGAGGGCTTAGTGTTCTAAATCGCCTGTAATAAAGCCATCCGTGCCCGCAATAAAAATCTTTATACTCCCCGTGCTGCTGTACTGCTCGCACCGCCGGAGCAGTTCTTCGCTGAAGCCAGAGGAGTACATCCCAGCTTCAGTACACATACCCTAAACCTCCAGCACTTGTGTAGTGAAGCCGGGGTGTACGTCCTTGATTTTATCGAAGAACTGCGCAGGTGACGGGAGAACCAGAGATGAGTCCGATGAGACTTAACAGACTCATCTCTAGGTAAGTATAAAGGTTTATTTTTTATTTATTTATTTTAATACAGCCATAGATGGATTTATAACAGGGCGATTTGAACAACCTGACAGGTTCCCTTTAAGGGGTGAATTGGTCAGAGCTGCCATACAGAACAGGGCACTGTATTGGGCATTACAGTGAATGGACTGCAGTACCTTCATGGCTTTGCTGTCTTCACGGGTGTTAATCCTGTTTTTTTCAGGCAGGAAGGCCTACATATATGTCACAGAAGTACAAATGTGGCTGATACTGTATGCAATCATTTGATGTGCAGGATTTTCAGTGTCACTGCACTCCCTGCTGGTGACTCCAGAAAATAAGTAAATGTATAGAAAATAAACTCACTATTTTTTTTACCCCACAGATATCTGCACCTGGCTGATGGAGCACTGAATGGAAGTGTTACACTTCTGAAATGGAGGAGGTAATCTTTTATACTGCTTTCTGGGTAATGATACACTAATATAAGTGGTGGGCTTACTACATCATGTCCACCTGCAAAGGTGATGGAAACCATTATCTTGTAAGTAAAATATTAAGGGTTTATTCACATGTGTAATTTTTGCAATGTCCATCACATGGCCATTTTGAGAACAATGGGGCACATTTATCAAGTAACTTGCTCCTTTATTTTGGGGAAATTGCACCTTTTGCGGGGCTTGTTTGCTCGCTGTGCTTTATTTATGAAGCATTTGGGCCTTTATTTCAGATCATTTTCTTCCCTTCCCACTTTTACTTTTTGGAAAGGGGGCATGGCCAAGGTGGAATTTCTTTTCTCACCGTATTTGCAATTTTCACCTATTTAAAAAAAGCGCAAATGCACTCCAGTACTTTAGCAGCGTAAAAAACATCATGTCACACAGCATTGGAATCACAAAATGCTCAAAATTTATTCCGCAAATACACCTTTTTAGGAAATTGGGGCAAAGTGCACACGACCAAAAAAAAGTGCTCAACATTTATCAAGGAAATGCACTTATTTAATAAATATCTACTACCAAATAAAATTTTAACTAAAAAGGCACAGTTAATAACTACCCCCCATTTTCTGGCCATATTTTTCACATGAGCACCTTGTGTTAACCTCCTTGTTAAATATTCTGCACGTGTTTGTGAAAAAAAATGGACACAGTTGCCCCTTTTTAATGCTGTCTGACCTGACAGGCTTTTTTTACGCTGCCCATGTATTGGAGTGCATTCACGCCTTTTTTTTTCCCCTCTTTTTAAAAAGTTGCAGGTCATAAATACAGTGTGAAAAGGATCTCCATTTAAAGGGGTTGTCCGGGATTATAAATTATATTTCTACACTAAACTAAACACCCTCCCCCCACCTACATTCTAACTTACTTAGTTTACTTAGATCGCCATTTGACCGCCCCAGGCACTTTTTCAGATTTTCCAGTGAAGTTCTGTTTCCCCGTTTCCGGAAACGGAACGTTGCCAATACTAAGACTCCCCCCACCCCATCATACTTACCTGTCTTCCTGTCCAGATCTTCTGGGCACGAAACATCACTTCCTTCTGAGGGGCCGGCTACTCCTCTTCTTACCGTCTGCCAACCTCCAACGCCTGAGCAATAGAACCGGAGTGCCGGTTACAGTGCATGCCGGAATTCAGACTCTATTGCGCAAGCGCCGGCAGACGTCAAGAGGAGGAAGAGTCAGCCAGAAAGACAGTTAAGTATGATGGGGTGGGATGAGTTATTTAGTTGGGAAGGACTAGTAGTGGGCGGGCTAGCTAGGGAAACAGGGAAGGAGTGAGAGGGGGAGGTAGTGTGAGTCAGCTCTGAGTGAAGTGCAATGCATCATGGTAGTTGTAGGAAAAAAGAACAGAAAGCTACCCATGTAAACAAATGCAGAGGATGCCAGAAGCTCTCAGAGAAACCCAGAAATCACTGCTTCATAAATAAAGTGCATAACAGAAAAAGGCAGTGAAAAGGTGCAATTTACACCAAAAAAGGTCCAAATAGCTTAAAGGGGTTATCCAGTTTGTAAAAAATATGAGTCATACAGGATGAATCAATGCAAAACACTTCCTTATATATATTTGAATTTGGCAACATTTATCTCATTTATTTTCAGGTCACAGGTATGACATTTTGATTTACAAGCTCATTACCTCCCTGTGAGCAGTTCAGCCAGCAAATGAAACGTCACAGCAGTACGTGACCTCCTTTCTGCCTGTTACTCACACCAGTCTTCATAGCCCTAGAGCCAGCGGAAGGTGCGCATCATATATGCCAAGGAGCACACTTCCTCATAAATGAGGCGCAATGTCCACTGGGCTGTACTTACTACATGCTACATTTCCCTGATCATTTACACCAGATTTTTTTTTAGGGTGAAGGTAGAATAGATTTAAAACATTTTTGCCATTTTTTTTTCCTTGTACACCATTCTGTAAAATGACTTGGGTGATGCGGTCAGCATTGATCACCGCACATAAGGGATTAAATGTCAAGTATGCTTCTGATTGGTA
The DNA here is from genome assembly GCA_947044405.1 of Leptodactylus fallax. Classification (NCBI taxonomy): domain Eukaryota; kingdom Metazoa; phylum Chordata; class Amphibia; order Anura; family Leptodactylidae; genus Leptodactylus; species Leptodactylus fallax. The sequence goes on along the minus strand of CAMRHE010000371.1, from coordinate 1,832,204 downwards.
GTGGTGGGGGTGATATCATGAAGAAAATTCCATGGTATCCCTACCCTGGGGTTAGATGAAGTAGACTGGAAAATAAAAAAAAATCCTTCCTGCCCTCTGTCGGCAGTGCATGTTCACCTGCATACTGGTTAAAGTGAAAGTGTGACTATATGTAGCTTCGCTTTAACCAGTGATATCTCAAAATCTATGTGGGCTACAGACATGAACTTGGTCTTGTTTTAAATATGGGTCAAGCCGTTTAAAGCGACTGCTATCTCTGAAGTCTCCCTGTACGTCTCCTGCTCGGGGTAAACTGTAATGCACTTAGCTCAAACCCCAAGCAGACTTCAACCAGAACTATGGAGGGGTTTAAACTGTTTAGGCTCCATGCACATGCTAAGTGTGCCATCCGAGGAGGTATTTGATGGTCTGTTCTGATGTCACTCCGAGTGTCATCCGCTTGCAACTCTGCCCCATATTGAAAGCACAAACGGCCGGGTGCATGGGGTCTTAATCTGAGTCCTAGTATGAGAGCACTAGGACACTACACATGCACAACTAATGCAACAACGACTACTTGTCTCTTTGGAGATCTGAATAAATTTTCTGTATGTTTCCTTTTATCTGAGTTTCTTGTTTTATATGGTTTCCTGTATCTTTCTATATAGTGACTGTGAAATATGTCAAAAAAAGATGGGACAGGTACTCAAGAGTCAACTGAACACAAATTTATCCAGATGTGTAGGAGCAAGAGTTCTGAACTTCTGGTAAGAAAAAGCTAGCAATTCTAGAAAGTTTACAGTAGATGGCGATAGATCATAAGGAAATACAGTTCTTTAAGATGCTACTTTTTCTTTGGATAGCAACCTCACTACCTTTTACCATAGAGCAGGGTGCACAAAGTGCGTTCCAAGGTCAGCAATAACATGGTATATTCCTATCTGAGCCATCAACAGCATATGTGACTAATGTATAGATATGAGGTTCTTCTGGAAATAGGGGTCCTCCACTGTGTTGTCCATATGCCCAAACACGGCATGTAGACTAGTTATACCCTTCGTCAGACAACCCCTTTAAACGTCTCAGATGAAAATACTCTTTTAAAGTAGGTGCTCCTCCAGTCTACAGTAAAAGCGTCCACCCAGGACTAAATTTGCCTTTATAGTATATATTAATATTTTAGAGTGTTGTTTATTCCGGTGCACTATACACATGAAAGAGGTTTTCATATGTACAGTGAACATAAACTATTTGAGTGACAGACAGAGGTACAGAGAGAGAAAGGACCCTTCCTGTGAGGGCAGAGGGAAGGAAACAGTAGATAAGGGCAGAAGCTGCTCATATGGTAGTTTAGTGTCAGCAGGGTTATTGTAGGTTTCGATTGTGGTGGACCGTCCAATGTGTCTACCAAACTTTGAGTCGTGACCCCAGGGGTTCATATGAAAACCTGTGGGGGGATCAGCAATGTTTGTGCTGTTAAAGCACTGTAGTCCCAAAACAGCTGCTGATAGATGGGTCAAGTCGCATGACCCTTGATCAGTGGCCATATCTGGAGCGCCACACAGCTCAGGCATGGGAGTCATAAATGGTCAGAAGGACAAACTAAGCTGCATGGTAAAGGTATAGGGGACAGATCGATGGATAGGCGGGGCAAGTGGGTGGATGTACTCACACAGTTTGTTTCTAGGCAGGTGAAGAAACGTGGGCAGGCGGGCGGTGTGTAAGTACAAATAACCACAAGAGCCAACGAACATTCAGGACTTTGGCTCTGTTAGTCACTTGACATCCCCACCTTTGGGCCCTCTAGTCAAGGAGATGCTCCTTAAAGGGGTTGTCCCATGAAGTGAAGTCTGCAGTTTGTTTCTTGCACTCCACATTCACTTGGGTATCTCTGGTGTTCCCATTGAAGTGAATGGGAGCGCCACCAACCACCACCAGCCCTGCCTACATTCAACAAGAAAGGTTATGCAGACTTCACTTTGTTCGACAACACTTTCAATAATGGAGCTTTCTCTGAACTGAACTACATCTCCCAGTGAGCCAATAGAATGTCTTTGCAGGATTCTGGGTCCTGCATGCATGAGAGTGACCATTATGGCTTGTTTTTGTGCAGGTAGCAGGTGTTCTCAGCTGTGCAATGGTGAAAACTGTGAAAAGTAGAATAATAGGCAAAATACAGCAGCGTAAAAGGCAGAATACGGTGGGGTAAGATTCAGACGTAAGCAGTATAAGAGGAAGAATAAGGTGGTGTAAAAGGGAGAATACAGCAGGGTAAGAGGCAGAATACAGCAGTGTAAGAGGCAGAATACAGTGGGTAAGAGGCAGGATACAGCAGGGTAAGAGGCAGAATACAGCAGAGTAATAGGCAGAATACAACGGGGTAAGAGGCAAGATACAGCAGGGTAAGAGGGAGAATACAGCAGGGTAAGAGGCAGAATACAGCAGGGTAAGAGGCAGGATACAGCAGGGTAAGAGGGAGAATACAGCAGGGTAAGAGGCAGGATACAGCAGGGTAAGAGGCAGGATACAGTAATGTAAGAGGCAGGATACAGTGGAGTAAGAGGCAGAATACAGTAGGGTAAGAGGCAGGATACAGTGGGGTAAGAGGCAGGATACAGCAGGGTAAGAGGCAGAATACAGCAGAGTAATAGGCAGAATACAGCGGGGTAAGAGGCGGGATACAGCAGGGTAAGAGGGAGAATACAGCAGGGTAAGAGGCAGAATACAGCAGGGTAAGAGGCAGGATACAGCAGGGTAAGAGGGAGAATACAGCAGGGTAAGAGGCAGGATACAGCAGGGTAAGAGGCAGGATACAGTAATGTAAGAGGCAGGATACAGTGGAGTAAGAGGCAGAATACAGTAGGGTAAGAGGCAGGATACAGTGGGGTAAGAGGCAGAATACAGCAATGTAAGAGGCAGAATACAGTAGGGTAAGAGGCAGAATACAGCAATGTAAGAGGCAGAATACAGTAGGGTAAGAGGCAGAATACAGCAATGTAAGAGGCAGAATACAGCAGGGTAAGAGGCAGAATACAGCAATGTAAGAGGCAGAATATGGCGTTGTAAGAGGCGGAATACAGGTAGGGATATGGGGCTATGTATGACAGACAGGAGACCCAGAGAAAATTCTTGTCCAAAAGTGGGTCCTGGCCTTAGAAAATTTGAGAGACAAAGTGTTAGGGTAACAAGCTCCAGAGGACGGGGATGCACATGAGAAATACTGGAGATGGTTATGCGAGTAGCAAAGAAGTAGATCCTGTGAGAACCGGAGATTACATGTCAGGAAGTATCAGGAGACTAGATGTGAGATGTATAGAGGGGACAGGTTGTGATCAGCCATGTATGTCATTGTTAGTATTTTCTACTGAATTCACTTGGTAGTGGGTAGCAAATGGAGGGACTGGCAGCGGAAGTGGAATGAAGGGAGAAAGGTGGATTTACAAGGGCGTAGAGTTGAGGATTAGTTGGGAGGCCACAAGATGGATGTTGTAGTAGTCAAGGCAGGTACTGATGAGGGCTAGTACTAGTATTTTTGTTGACTGGAGTTAAAGCAGATTTGGCAAATATTTCTGAGGTGAAGGCGGCAAGAGATTGGATGGGCAGTGAAAGACTTCACTGAAGCGGACTACATTAGATAGTTGTCATTTCAAGCATTGTTCAGCCAACAGTCTCAGCAACCCTGTCAGGTATGAAGAACAGATGACCATATTAACCCCTTCATACCACAGTTTCGTTTTTGCATTTCCATTTTTCCCTCCCCCCATTCCAAGAGCCATAACTTTTTAATTTTTCAGTTCACAGAGTCTTATAATGGCTTATTGTTTGTGGGACAAATTGTACTTTGTAATGACACCCTTCAATATCCTGTATAATGTACTGGGAAGCTGGAAAAAAATTCAGAATGAGATGGAATTGGAAAAAAAACGTATTTACACCAATTTCTTATGGGTTTAATTTCTACGGCATTCACTATATGGTAAAAATGAGATGTTACCTGTATTCTGCGGGTCAGTACGATCACAGAGATATCAAATTTATATAGTATTTGTAATGTTTTGATACCTTTTAAAAAATAAAAAACTTTGCAAAATACAAAAAAAAATTTTGTTGCCATATTGTGACACCTGTAACTTTTTCATATTTACATGTATGGAGCTGGGTAAGCGTCTTTTTATGCAGGATAAGATGTTGTTTTTACTGATACCATTTTGGGGAAGGTCTGATGGTTTGATCACTTTTTATTCCATTTTTTATAGGAGGCAAAAAGTTGAAAAAACAGCCATTTGGCCATTTTGATTTTTTTTCCCCGCTACGCCATTCACTGTATGAGAGAAATATTTTAATAGTTCGGACATTTTGGAGCGTGGGAATACCTAAAGTGTATATGTTTACTTTTGTTTACTTATTTTTATATGTAATCTAGGGAAAGGGGGGGGGGGATTTGAACTTTTATATTTTTTGTGATTTTTTTTTTTTTATACTTTAAAAAACTTTTTTTTTTCTTTTACTTTTATGATCAGACCCCCTAGGGACCTTGAACTCTAGGGTGTCTGATCGCTCATACTATACACTGCAATACTAATAAATTGTATAGCGAAATTCATTCCCTTCTATTACACGCTTCAAAAGACTCCCGGCTGTCATAACCGATCACTGCCCTCTGATGACATTCATGAGGGCGGTGATCGGTGAAAGATGGCGGCGCCCGTGGCGGCTGCACACTTTAAATGCCGCGGTCACGTTTGACCGCGGCATCTGCAGTATTAACAGCTGCGATCGGTGTCAGCTGTTAGCGTCGGGTGCTGGTTGTGTTATACAGTCGGCACCCGCCGTGTATGGAGAGAGCTCAGCTCCTGAGCTCTTGCTATACAACCCTTCACACCCAATCACGCACATGTATGTGATTTTGTGTGAAGGGGTTAAAGACGCTCTATAGGGGTTTATCAACACCTTGTGGTGATGTCATGATTTCACTGTTATTTTAGAAAAATCAGGTGGAAAAAATGCCTATTCCACATGCAAAAACAATTCTAGAGCATCTTTTCTTATAACTCTACATGCTGCTGTTCCTCAGTTATTCCTTCTAGAAATGTATGAACAAATTCACAACAGGGATTTACCATTCCTCTTGTCTTTTTTTGTTTTAAAGGTGCACAGTAAGCACAATGATAAAATAACTAAAAAGGGAATATGCATTGTACTGCATGACTCAGTATGGTATCATGTACAACATATGTAGTTGTGCAAAAACATATACCATAAATGGTAGAAATAATAGCATTCAGTGTCATCTAGGGCTGGGCGATTATGACCTAAATCAAAACCGCGATTAATTGGGCATTTAACCTCGATTACAATTCATTGTGATTATTTACAGGGGCATCTCAATAAATTAGAATATCTTTGAAACGTTTATTTCTTTCAGTAATTAAAATTAAAAAAGTGGCCTCCTATATTTTCTAGATTCTTTACACACAGAGTGTTCTATTTCAAGTGTTTTATTTCTGTAAATGTTGATTACGGATTACAGGTAATTAAAACCCAAATCTAAGAAAATTAGAATATTGTAAATTCAGTTCAGTATTGTAAATTCAGTGTCACCTGCCAAGGTTTCCTAAGCCTTTAAATGGTCCCTCTGTCTGGTTCAGTAGGACACACAATCATGGAAGACGCTGATTATGGTTTGTATTACTGAATTACTGAAATGAATGAACGTTTCAAAGTTATTCTAATTTATTGAGATGCATCTGTAGATCACTCTCCTTTTAAACTATGCCTCTTTTACACTATAACTATGTGGTGAACAAACCTTGCGAGATGTTTTGTCCAGACTGAACACTGAAACCGAAACTGCTATTACACTCTGGGATCTCTTCAGACCCCAGAGTATAATTAGCGGAGGTCCAGGGGAGGGGATTAATCATAATAAACAGTGTACTCACCTCTCCTGGACTCTGGCGCAAACTCCCTGAGTCTCCGACTCCTCAATTTCCCCTGACTCCGACTCCGACATACATGGCGCATGTTTAAGAGATAACTTAATTTAAGCTTTTTATCATCCTTATGATACAATAATCAAGCTATTTAGGTAGAACATAAAATATATTTATTGGATACAACTTTAGAACACAAAAAACTTTAATAAATTGCAAATATGCAAAACGCTGCAGTAAGTGGTAAAAAAACAGTTTTCAACAAAAACAGTTTTCTCAGTCTCAGCACAATGATTCACTTGCTGACAAGCAGTCACTCTGTGTCCTCGGGCTGTGGGTGGGTCTCCAGCACAATTACAGATAAAGTCAAGCTTTTCAGTCCTCACAATCACAACACTTGTATCTTTTGCTTACTCCAGATAATGGTGCTAAACCTTATAGGTTCACTCAGAACTCAGTCCCATCATTATATGAGGAATAGAACAGACCTTTACAGGACATTTCATCATTTTCAACATTTCATCATTTTCCCAAATTCTTATGAAAATATATTCAGCACATACTGCATTGTACTACTAACTGTACCAATTTATTATATATTTTGGGAGTCGGAGTCGGTCCATTTTATACCGACTCCGACTCCACCAAAATAGGCACCGACTCCGACTCCGACTCCACAGCCCTGGTTGTTGCTTTTTCTGACTCCTAAAATCTCTTGCCTGTGCCATAACAGTAGATCCTTTCACTGTTATGACATCACCCATCATACTTGAGCAGCAAGAGCACTGGTCCCAGAGCTGAAGGCCCGCCCCCCCATGCTCCATTTACCTCAGACTTCAATGTTGTTTTTCTCCAAATCTACCAAACTGACATATATAACAAAGGTATGATTTTATCTTTGCAGTGTGCTCTATAATGGGGTGGTTGAAGTTGAACATTCTTAGGGGAGGTGGTAGACTCCCTTTAAAGGAGACCCATCGCCATTCCTAACATGTCTTTTTTTTTCTAAACATGTGTATTCCACATGAAGTAACAATTTGGGAGCACCTTTCTTAACACTATGCATTGTGCTGTTCCTCTGTTATTCCTCCTGAAAGTTTAGAAATGAATTGAAAACTTGGTGTTATCAGTTGAGGGTCTGTTTCTATATAGTCTGACGCTATCCATTCTGTGCTGACGACATTAGACTGTTTAGGGACACACCCCTAGACAAGAGAAATAAATGGTTACTTTACTTACTTACCTTACTCTGAGAATGATGAAGAAGACTCTAGGACTGGGCGATTAATCGATAAATAACCAAAACGGAACATCAACCAGGATAACTGATGTGAGTTTGTTCACGCTGGTTATTTTGGTTTGCTTATTACAATTTTTTGGTTCATGGGCTCCGGCACAACTCCCTGCTGTCTTCGAGTCTTCTTACTGACGTCATGATCCTGTATAACCCATGTGACTGTTGAAGCCTGAGATTGTTCGCTGACTTCATTCAGAAGACCTGAAGACAGCAGGGAGCAGGGCTGTGGAGTCGGTACGTCAAAGCCCCGGCAACAACAGTGCTCCAGGAAGCTGAAGGCCCGCCCCCTGTGCACCAACGGCCTCATTTGCATAAGAGTTCAAAGTTGTTTTTCTACAAAAATTTGTATTTGCTCTCTATGATGGTTGTGAAAGCTTAGGGAGGTGGCAGACTCACTTAAAATAACCGGGCATGCCTAGTAATCGGCCTTCTTAATGCCAGATATTCAGTATATAAGATGCTAGGTTTCCTTTCATCTCAGAGACAGCAGCAACAAGGGAAATTAACTCTCTGTTTTACATACTTCTTGTCTAAAGATGCAAAGACGTCACCAAAAAATCTCAGGAGGCAGGAGGCACTTTGTTCCTTATGCCTCAGTGATGCAATTCATTCCTAGTGCACTATTAGTTTTGCAGAAAACATGGCTGCCTCCACTATCCACATTGATATTCATTACAATCCGGGAATTCTGTTTCGTGCCATACATGTTTCAAGCCTTGTAGGTGCATCGTGGGAAAAAGAGATCTAATGATACCAGCAAAGTTCTATGTCACACAGGAAATTAATTTCCCGCAGGACATCACCTCTTCATTATATCGTGCAGCCGAACTTCAATTTGGGATTTTATTCTAGAGCCTCAGTTAATTTATTTCTTTCTCCCATTGGTTCCAGCCAAAATTGCTGAACTAATTAAAGCAACTAGGTCATTGTACCGGGGAAAGAGTACAGTCAAATAAATTGGGCATATATGTGACATGATGGAAGCGAGACGCAGAGAAAGTTTTAGACAAACGAGCCCGCTTAGTCATAACTGCGGCTGAGACCTTTTAGTAAGTCTAAAGGATTATTCACACTTATATAGTAAGTCCAATTTATAAACCTACCAGGTTGATCCAGAGGAAGGCAAAAAATAACCCACAAGCCAATTTCCCCATCAGGGGGAAAAATTGCTTCCTAACTCCAAATATGGCAAATGGACTAAGTCCCTGGATCCACATCCTATCCCAAAAACACCATTTGATTCAGGTGACCCTAACCTATCTATCTGCGGGCTGGGTTGATATGCTGGGTTCTGGTAACATACTCTCTTTAACGGCAGATGGTGTCTGGAGGCGGCTTATTCCCCTCTCTCTATTAAAAGCACATGGGTCAGGAGGAAGACAGTAGTGTCCCTGCTTGCTATACCTCTTGGCTGGACATGTCCACCATATAGATTTGTCATGAGATGACTAGCTTTTCAAAACAACATGACATCACCATTCTCTGTAATGAGATGTCTATCCTATATGTGTCTATGCTGGGCCACCCAGTGGCTGTGTTGTGCATTGCAGCCTGTCAAGCGTTTTGTTAGCCTGTCATTATAGATTGGTTTCATGAGAAACCACAGCCCAGGCCCTAGTTTCGGACTTCCTCTGATCTTTAGTTGATGACCTAGCCTGAGGATAGGTGATCAGCTGATAAAGCCTGGAAATCGCTAGAAAATAGTATTAGAAATTAGGCTCTACGTGATCACTCCCATCTTTAGGTAGCTGTAATGTGTCAAGTTTTATCTTAGACTTCCTCTCTTTTTAGTTGGGCCCCAAACTGCAATGCGGGAGATAACACTGTAGGATTTATAACAGACATGTCAACTCACCTGAGATTCCTGGGAGTCTCCCAGGTTTCAGGTCCCCTCACATCAAAATCTAAAACCTAAATCCCCATGTATTTTACCTGCTGGACACATTTCACATTACTTGCCAACAGCCTTGAGAAGAAGATACTGGGTCTATAGCTATAGGCAGCAAGATGAAGTCTCACTGACTCAACTGAGTGTCTGTGTTCCTTATTGTATACTCCAAACTCGCATTTTCTGAAGCGTAATGAAATAATCTCTTTCCATTTGACCCCTGTATGTCTTGAGCGCACTAAATAGTCATCTAGTCATGGTGACCCTAGAGTTATCTTGAAGCAACGATCAGCAGAAATACAGTATCCACCATTGACCACAAGGAAGGAATGAATGACCTTATTCAGTTGTGAGCAGCTACTCTCTCTCTGTCTATGTCCCTAGTACTACAGATAACATCTGGATATTGCTAGAATTCTGTGGACTCTGCAGCTTACTGTCTGATGCACTTTTCTTTGTGTTGCCTGGTATGTAGATAAGGAAATACTTCCCTTTAAAGGAATTGTTCATTCACATGATTAAGTGATTTTATCTTATTGTCATCTGACTAGTTTTTGCACTCTGATTGGCTGACCACGTGTATATTTTTTTATTATTACTTGTATAGAATACTTACATAATGAATAAGGTTCAAGATCACTGAAAGTTCACAACTAATAATATGAGTACTTAAAGAGGACCTTTCATGTCCTCTGACATTAGTGGAGTTATATACTGCTAGAAAGCTGGAGCATTGAATTCGGCACATTGTCAGCTTTGCCGGTCTATGCCTCGATTGCAGAGATATCAGTGCTGTTAGATTCGGCACTGATATCCCTGTACTGTCAGGGGGGCCAGCCATACAGCTCAGTGTCATAGCAAGAGTACCCTCAGGGGAGCTTCATAGCCCAGCTGAAAGGTCTTCTTTTTTTCCATGAACATACAAATATTTAAATTTGTAGGCAATTGAAAATAAATTTTATTTATTTATTTTAACCAAGTTCTGCCTGTATTGAAGTACAAAAATTAAACATATTTACAAATATAAGTTTTGAAGATTTTTTTCTAATCATCTTAGTGATGACACTCTGTTGTCTTGATTGGTTGCCAATGGATATGACCGTGAAATCTCACTTTAGCTGCTGTTGCTACGAGGGAAATCCCAAAATTAAGGTCTCCTATTTTTTTAGAAATACAAAAAAAGGGTTATTTTCAATAATATTTACATCATTTTAAAGGTTGAACAATTATCTATTTTTCTACATAATCACCATTTCGGTCGATGCATTTTTGTAGACGATGTGACAGTTTTTGTATGCCCATGACTTACCAGCTCGCCGCCATGTCCTTGAGGAAGCGCTGAACCTCATCTTTCACCTCTTCGTCAGAGCTGAATTGCCTTCCGGCCAAATGTACTTTCACCTTAGGGAACAGGTGGTAGTCATTGGGTGCCAAGTCCGGACTATAGGGTGCGCGACTGGCTCATCGGAAATTGATGGTCTACCGCTCCTTTGTTCATCGTGAATTTCAGTACGACCGGCTGTAAACTCTCTACACCACTTGCGAACGTTTTTGACAACCATGCACGACTCTCCATACACTTTCGTCAATTGGCGATTAATTTCGTTCCACTTTACACCTGAGACCAAACAACAATCACTCGAGTGGTGGTATCCATCTTCGCCCAAGCAGCGAAAATTCAAACAAACACAGTCTGCCGGTAAAGTCATGGCGACTGTGTTTTGGGACCGGAAGGGGGTATTGTTGGTCGACTTTATGCCTGCTGAGACCACAATAAACACTGAGAGGTACTGTGAAACACTGAAAAAACTCAGACGAGCAATTCAGACCCGGAGAAGAGGATTGTTGAGCAAGGGCGTAAGCATTCTCCACGACAATGCTCATGCACGCGTTGCCTGTCAAACTGTTGCTCTCCTGCAAAACTTTGGTTGGAACACCATCACCCACCCACCCTATAGTCCGGACTTGGCACCCAGTGACTACCACCTGTTCCCTAATTTGAAAGAACATTTGACCGGAAGCCGATTCAGCTCTGAAGAAGAGGTGAAAAATGAGGTTCAACGCCTTCTCAAGGACATGGCGGCGAGCTGGTAAGACATGGGCATACAAAAACTGTCACAGCGTCTACAAAAATGCATCGACCAAAATGGCGATTATGTAGAAAAATAGAGAATTGTTCAACCTTTAAAATGATGTAAATATTATTGAAAATAAACTTTTTTTGTATTTCTAAAAAAATAGGAGACCTTACTTTTGGCATTGCCCTCATATAAAGGTTACTGTGTCAACCTGTGAAGCTTCTGCAGTGTTCAGAGTTCTCTTAGGCGTATCCAATTAGCAGCTGAGGAGGGATATTTAAACTCTCTTCCTCCTCTGCCAGCTGCCTGCTATTTGGTTGTACCTAGTGTGTTTTCCTTACCCTTATTGTTTGTGCTCATCTGCTCTATATTGACCTTTGGCTTGTTACTGGAAATCCGCTTGTCTCCTGATTTTGGCTCTGACGTTACCTCTCAGACTGTCTTTTGACTTGAACATCCATTCTCCTGATTTATCCTCCAGTTTACAGTGGGTTCTGGTTTGACTTCAGATTTATTTGTACCATTTTCTGTGTTGATAACCTGGATCCCAAATTCAGCACCATCTGGCTTGGTGCACACCCACCAAAGGGTTTAGTATATAGAAGCCAAATAATAAATCAAATGCAAAAAGAAGAAGGGCAACACACAGTGTAGAAATTAAGCCACCAAAAATTTAATCCAGTGAACAAATACAGCAGTAGAAAACACATTTGGTATTTCTGTTTCTTTCTTTGTCAGTCACTGTCCCATATAGGGCTCACAATCTATTTCCTACAAGTATGACTATAAGGTATGTTCTTAGCTTGTGAATCTGCACTTTGACCTTTTATTCCATTGGTTGGTTGTGGCACTAAGGTACTTTATATTAACTTGAATACTATTGGTGGCATTGATCTGGAAATGTTCTAATATGGCCTTTTTGGTGATCTAGTGTAAGGCCGTCTATAGTGATGCTGAATGGGCTGGTAATACACAGCTCAGAGAAACATCTGATCTCCACTGTTTCACCATTTGTATGCAATGACCAAAGATGATCACAGGGTAAAAGGGCACTGACATAGGAGGGCAATGCTTTGATCACTGGGCATTTCTGTGATACAATTGGTGCCCGCAGCCTTGACAGACAACCTAGGATGCATCGAAGAGCACAGGGGCTGTCTGACTCTTTTGCCTGTCGTGGTTCGTATACAAGGTAATGGATTTGCATAAAAATATCCCAAATTTTGTCTGTTAACTGTTAGCCCCAGTTCCAGAGAAAATTAAAATCATAATCAGATGTAATGTTGAAATGTCCCTCCAAAGGTATGTATAATAAAGAAATAAAGAAATGCAAAATAAAAAAAAATATAGAATGTAAAAAACAAGTACCATATTCATTTTTTAAATATTTTCCCAGATATAAAAAAAAATTATAAAATAAAAATAAATCCCTAGGTTGAAAAATTGTAAAATTCATTTGAATAATCAAACTTTAAAAAAACAAACAAAAAATCATCTCTTTATAAAGCAGGGCTGTGGAGTTGGAGTAAAAAAAAAAAAAAAAAAAAGTTGACGACTCCGGTTTCACAGGTATGTAAAATAAATAAATTAATGCAAAAATAAGAAAAAAAAATGATAGAAAGTAAAAAAAAACAAGTACTATATCCCTTTTGAAAAATTTTCCTAGATATAAAAAATATATTTAAAAAAAATCCTGTAAAATAAAAAATAAATCCCTAGGTTGAAACATTGCAAAATTCATTTGAATAACCAAACTTAAAATAATAATAACTTTCCAAACCAGGGCTGTGGGTTGGAGTAAAAAAAAAAAAAAAAAGTTGCCAACTCTGGTTTCAAAGGTATGTAAAAGAATGAAATATATTAATGCAAAAAAAAAAAAGAGAGAGAAAGTAAAAAGTACAATATCCCTTTTTTAAACAATTTCCCAGATTAAAAAAAAAAAACTAAAATAAAAATAAATCTCTAGGTTTAAAAATCACTTTCTAAACCAGGGCTATGGGGTCGGAGTAAAAAAGAAAATAAAAAGTTGTTGACTCTAGTTTCAAAATAGAATGATGAATTATTTTTTATTATGTATTTCTTAATATTATATAATTAATTAGATATATAATTTGTTACATATTTCAATCTCTGGCTTTTATTGTGAATTATTGGAGCTTTGCAGCTTCTGTCTGACTATGGCTGCAATTCCTACAGGAGATGAAGTCGGGCTGTGGAAAAATAGAGTCGGAATTGGAGTCGGTGGTTTGGCCAGCTGATTCCACAGCCCTGTTCAAAACCACATATACTAAAAAAACAAAACAAACAAAAACGAAAATGTGTCTAGTTATGAACTGGGGGAATTGGCCCAGTCTTGAACTGGTGAAAAGGGTTTTCCAGTAGAAAAAAATAACTCCCTATCACAAGGATAGGACGTAACATGCTGACTACTGGGACCCTTCCGTTCCCAGTTTAAATGGAGCGTCAGATCGGGCAAGGTGTATCGTTTGATTCATTGCAGTGCGACAACTGGAGATATCAGTAACGCAGTGCTTGCTGATCTTGAGAGGTTCCCATTGAAATGAATGGAGCGCCAGACAAAAAATATTGCATTAAAGGGATATTACGGTAACAAGAAATTACTCCCTATACTTACTGGACTCTCCCTTTAAAGTATATTTTTTGGATTTGAACGATTTTCTAAGTTTTTTTTTTTTTTTTTGGATTGGGCAGCAATTAAAATAATTCTGCTTTCTGTATCAGGATCGCAATGCCCTGAACATATTTCTATAACTAGACTCCTTTCACATTAAGGCAGTATATTTTTTCCTATAATGCAAATTTACTGCAGTCCGTGTTTGTTGCATCCTATCTGTACATATGTGTGCAACGGCGAACCTGAACCACATATACACCTCAATCACCTGTTCCAGCTGTAAATGTCACAGTTGTGGCACCAAATGCAAGAGTTCTCCTTTATGACCAGAGTGTATATATTTATGGGCCCTTTCTCCTTACGGTGCAACAAACCTTCCATTGTTCACCTCCTAAAAGATTTTGCCCTCTGAAATTCTCGTCACCAAAAGTGCATCCTCGTGAAGGGACAGCTGCAGCGGCTAAGGGCTGTAAAATGCTGCCGGACAACTGTCTGTCCTCAGCTTTCCGTGTGCCTGCCAGCTGAAAGAAGCAAGAGGGAGGGGGCTGCCATTAACGTAACCCCCAGAAAGTGGTGCTTCACTGAACAAGTAGTCCTGTGTGCGGGCTCTGAAAAGCCTCCATTCACAGCCAGTGACATCCTGAATTATGCTGTGTACTATGTACGGAGGCCATGGCGGGTTGGCCTTGTAAGGAAGTTATGTTGGAAATGTGGGCTTTTTTTGAATGAAGCTTACAAAATGGCTTTTTTTCTTTATTGTTTTGCAGAATTACATTTCTATCTTTGCCTTTGTCTGGGGAAATACAGCCACGGGCAGGGGATGATTGTCCTTTTATATTGGAAGCAATCTGGCCCGGATATCTCATAACCACTTTACTTTCTATATGGCCATATTAAATCATCTTATAATGGAAAGTTCTCCAACTTTCTAATAGACTTTGGGACACATTTATCAGTAGAAGTCTGACACTTTTCTGCCTAAATTTAATAATAATAAATAATAATAAATTTTATTTATATAGCACCAACATACTGTACAATTTGTAGGGTTCAAGTACAGACAAAAAAAAGATACATTACAAAGAAATAGTCAATTCACACACTGGGACTGAGGGCCCTGCTCGCAAGAGCTTACAATCTATGAGGAAGAGGGGGCGACACAGGAGGTAGCAGGGGCGGCAACAGACGTAGCATTGTTTGTACAATGGTCAGACAATTTTGTAATAGAGGTTACTGTCATTACACATATATAAAGCTGTATGAGCCGTCACCAGTCGTGTCCTTTAACGTGCAGATGGTGCCTGGACATATAAAGTTAGTCTGATATGACATCATATCCTGTGAGGTAATGTTGGAGCATAAACAGAGGAGGGTACGTTTTAGGGATTCTAACTACGGAAGAGTTTACATTAGGAGTTGTGATAGGTCTGTCTGATAAGATATGTCTTTAGTTTACACTTGAAGCTGTGGAAATTGGGGGTTAATCTAATAGTCCGGGATAGAACATTCCAGAGAAGTGGTGCAACTCAGGAGAAGTCTTGTATACGAGCGTGGGAGGTTCTGATAATAGAGGATGTTAGTCTTAGGTCATTGAGTGAACAGAGAGTACGGGTTGGGTGATAGACAGAGATGAGGGAGGAAATGTAGGGAGGTGCAGCATTATGGAGAGCCTTGTGGATGAGGGTGATAAGTTTATATTGTATTCTGTATTGAATAGGCAGCCAATGTAGTGACCGGCACAGACCGGAGGCATCGCTGTAGCGTCTAGACTGATAGATGAGCCTGGCCGCCGCATTCAGAATAGATTGTAGAGGGGAGAGTTTAGTAAGGGGAAGACCGATTAGTAAGGAGTTACAGTAGTCAAGGCGAGAGTGAATCAGGGCAACAATTTATGGTGCACAACATTTACACCATATTTATGAACGTCATGCACCAGAAAGAACAGAAAAATACGCCACTTTTGAAAAATCTGCCGCACAATGGGCGAGCTGTCTAACTATACGACACATTTATGAGACGGAAAACAACAAATATGGCGCAAATTTTCTTGTACAAAATAGACCAGGTTTAAAATGGTGTAAACTTATGAATTTACAACAATTTACATTGTGCGCCATAAATTTCCCCCGTTTGCCACATATTTGTCTTCTCAATAAGCGAGAGGTGATTTGTGTCCTCTTATGTTGTGCCAAAACTTGTAGGGTTTTTGATGCACACGCCACATATATGTTCCTTACAGCCTGCAAAGTGAGTTTTTTATCTACATGTTTTGCGCCAAATATTTGTCTCTTGGTGAAGCTCGACACTATTAGTCAGATGGTACTTGAGTAAGAATTTTGGAGCTTCTAGAAACATTCCTTAGTTATGAAGGTCCGTACGACAGATTCATAAATAGGTCTAAAACTATGAACGGGATTCATAGTAAAAGTTTGACAGTATTGATAAAGAGAACCTGTCAGGTTAATTTGGGACACTAAACCAACCATAGGTCCTTATAGATTGTGGATTTAGTTTCCAAATCGTCCTAAGTTAAAGCCATCCGTGCCCGCATTAAAAAACAAACAAACAAAAAAAAACCCTTTATACTAACAAAAGGTTTACACTAGCTTTATGTCTCCGTTGTTCTGCAGAGGACCAGAACAATGGAGAGGCGGACCACTATAATAGCGGTAACAAACAGAGTCCGATAGACCCCATTGACTATTATGGGGTCCGCTGGATATCCGTCCTTTTAAAACTGAAACCTGCAGAAGAAGAAGTCCTCCATGCTGGATTTTTTCCTCCAACCATTCTCGGGCGGACACTGATGGAGTCTCTAACGCGCAGACTCTTTGTTGCCTTATAAAGAGATGAGACTGGTGCTCCGGGCGCCGGTGCTGTTCTTCAGTGAAGCCAAAGATGTACACCCCAGCTTCACTGTGCATGTGGCTGAGATCTGGCGCATGTGCGCTGAAGCCGAGGTGTACTCTGGTTTCAGTTAAGAACTGTGTCTGCACCAGGAGAACAGCAGCAGGGTGAGTATAATGATAAATTATTTTTATTGCAGGCATATATGGCTTTTCAACAGGGCTATTTAGGACACTAAACCCTTTGTCCATAAGGACCGTGTGTGGTTAAGTGTCCCAAATTTTCCTGACAGGTTTCCTTTAAGTGGGCCTTAATGTGAATGGTTATTTTAGGTGCCCATACACGTTAGATTAACATTGGTCAAACCCACAGATTTCAACGTAACAGGGGTGGCCCAACTCTCCCCCCAATGGCAGATATCAGGGGAAAGAAGGTTTGCGCAGTTTGGTTTCCTTTGTACTCATGGGAGTTTACTCTTCTCCTCCTCTTGAGAACACATGCAAATGTGGCCACACCATGTGTGCATGAGTGTATTGTAAGGCGGTGCGGACGCAAACCTTGAACAGTTGCTCTGTTGCACAGGAAATGGTTAAACCCCTATCCCAACTGCACCTATGAGTGACATGAGAGCGTAGTCCTAGCAAGCTAGTGCACCACAACTTGGCAAGGTTTATTGGTTATGTTTTATCAAGTGTTAGGATGTATTCACACTGTGTTGTAGGATGTTTGGCTGCTTTAACTGGTGTAGGTCATCACGTAGCCAGTGTTCTGACACTTTTTGGTAGCTGTATCGTCCAATGATTCTGTAGGGTTGGATCTAAGCTGTGCCATGAGTTGTCCCATAAAAGAAGATGTTTGTTGTTCTGCCATGGTCTGACCAAGTGACATCAAGCATTGCCCTGGCTACCTAGGGTAGGAGGTGGCTCAGTATTTAATGGCCGTTTTGGCACTGACAGAGAGATGGTTCGCAGGAGCAGGAGGTCCACTCACTGCTGAATGACAGCTTAAATGGAAGACCATCTAGTGAGGCCAGGCTAGCATCGAGGGACACGACCCCCAGGATATGTCTGGTGGCTGCTCCGTGAGGGCTGGCCAGTGAAGCAGCGTGTTGGCCATAGTAGGAGCTCCATATTGTCACCGTCCCGGTCCTGGGCATATTCTCCTACCAGTGCCTGCTTATATATGGTCACATTAAGAGCCACTTTTTGTCCCTTTGAACCACTATAACACAACAAGTAGGGTTGTTATCGGGACATGGGTATGGAGTACTATTGGCACAGTAAAAAAATCAGATATTAACAAAAACCTTTATTCACATGTATTATTCCCCAAATGTTATTTCAATAGTGTCGGGGAGAAACAGGTACTACTGTCACCACTTATCTTTGGGGAAACAATAGGATCAGGCAGGGTCAAAGCCATCCTGTCAAAGGTCTCTGACCCTCGGGCAATCCACGTAGAAATTAGATTCTAATGTTTATGGCCGACTCTAGGATTGATTGATTGATTTATTTAGCTTACTTATATAGCACCATCCTATTCCGCAGTGCTTTACGGATATGGGATATCCAAATTGTGGTTTGTCAGTTCACTAAATGTAATTCATTTAGGACTAAGTTCACATCTTTGTTAGTAATCCAGCTTTTCTGTTCTAATTTAGGAGCATAAGATCAGAAGCAGTAATGTCTCTGGCCCTGCTAAGAATTCTGGGTAAGGACTACAAATAAGACCTCATTGGTGCCCTTAGGTATTAATTTATAGGGAGGTACCTTCCAATAGGTGGCACTTGGAGCATAAGATCAAAATTCAAGCTGTGGTGAATGGGTCAGACGATGGACCCCATTGACTTTTAACTGGGTTCGCTGGACTCCATCACAGTGTATTCCATTTTACTGTAAAATATACCACTGCGTGCTGCCATTTTTGTCTGCAGATATGATTCAGTTTGTCATGACGTCTGCAACACAGATGTGAACAGAGCCTAAACAACGGCTCGATGAGCGAAGGGTTAACCACGAGTACAGAAAGTGCAGCTTTTCAGCCACTTTTTCCACTATGCAAAATTAATTGTATACTTGGAAAGAGCTGTCACCTCCTCCCAGCATGGATGTGTTAATTGGATGCAGATATATAATCTTCTATCGCACCCGAGAACTTGTAAATTGTAATTTGAGAAGCGAGCGTTATCAGCCTGCAGCTGAAGTCCGACCTGAATTATTATGTATGCCATGGGTGCCCCTTCTAGAAAGGTCCTGCACCTACACGTAAGTGTCTTTGTAGGGTCAGGTACGTTTTGCTGTCTGCTTAATGTGCTATTTCACCCCAAACTCCACCCATTCCAGAAATAAGACATATAAACTGTGGAGGAGGTGAGACTTTCCTAAGCCCTCCCTGCACCTAGAAGTATCTATGTGTTATACAGGGGCTATAGGGGTTGCTGCAGTCACTGCTACATAAAATATACCACTATACTAAATAGCACAAAGTAGGCAAGGGCCCATTACAGATTTTGCAGTAGGACCCAAGGGCTTTAAGTTATGCCTGTGGTGTCATATACAGTACTATTTTGGAGGCAAAAAATCATCAATATTAACAACACAAATCTCTCTCTCCTGCACTGATAATAATCTACAGTGTATCAGTGTAGGTAAATTGCATAAAGAGGCAAAAAAAAAAAAAAAAAAAAAAGCCATGAAATGTAAAATAAAAAAAAACAAAAAAAAAAAATGCTATGTATGTAAGTAAGCTTAGGAGCGTTCACACTACCGTTGGTGACCGTCAGTAGTGTCCGTTGCTATTGTCCGTTACAAGATTTTAGCAATGGACACTAGCTGATCTGTCACAAATCCGTTAAAATTTCCATTCATTTCAATGGGATTTTATCTTGTGTCCGCTATTGTCTTTTAGTGTCCGTTTACACCCAATCCGTCACATGTTCACGGACAAAATATCCTATATGCAGGACTTTTGTTTCCATTAAAAAAAAAAACGGTTTCATGACGGACAGCAAGTGTCCGTTATTTTTTAACATTAAAGTCTATGGGTAACAGACAGGTGTCCGTTACTGTCCGTTATTACTGTCCGTTTTTTTTTTCTGTGCAGGCTCAGAAAGCAAAAAGCAAAAAATGGACAGTATAAAAACGAAAACTAACTGACACAAACTGACACTAACTGATACTAATGTGTCCATTAAATGGATCAGTTAAAAAAACGGACACATTACACATTAACTTCAGTTAGTGTCTGTTATGATAGGTGTCCATATTTATTTATTTTTTTTAACGGACACCTATTATAACGGACATCAATGCTAGTGTGAACCTTGCCTTATTTATAATGTCTTACTGAATAGCCTGTTACACTGGCCGTATTACTTTTAAGGCTACGTTCAGATCTGTGCCAGAGACTTCTTTGTAGTGTATGGCGAAAATCAGGGTAGGAAAAAGTCCTGCGTGGAGGAATTTTTCCTCCACCGGTTTCAGTCTTAAAACAAAGGACCCCCTACGGAACCCATAATAATCAATGTGGTCCGCCGGGCACTGCGTGTAACTGCTAGTGCGAACCTAGTTTAGGGTGAGTTCACACCTGCGTTTGAGTCCGTCCACTGCCAATCCGAGTGAATATCTCGGGAAACAGGATAGGCATCGGATAGCGACAGGTTAGCGACGCATTGGTTAAAAACCCATTCATTTGAATGGGTTTTTAAAGCAATGCGCAGGTGTGCGCTTACACCCTTTGCACTGCGAATCCTTTTTTTTTCGTTGGAAACAAAGTCGGACATGCAGGACTTCGTGTCCGACAAAAAAAACGGCTTTGCAGCGCAGAGGGTGTAAGCGCACACCCGCGCATTGCTTTAAAAACCCATTCAAATGAATGGGTTTTTAACCAATGCGTCGCTAACCTGTCGGTATCGATGCCAATCCTGTTTCCTGAGATTTTCACTCATATCCCGGTGCCAAAAATGTGGGGATGTGCCGCACTAAAAAAGTGCACAAGAGTGCGATCTATCTCAAGCCCTCTCTGAGAAGAGAAAGAGTCCCAACTAACCCCAACCCTGCAAGCCAAAAGCCAAATGGGTCAGGGCACAAATGGCCTCCCTATGCCAAAGCAAGGGAGACCCGTTGTGCTCCTGGCTTCCACATGGGCTCTAACCACAGTATACTACCTGGAGCCACCACAGTCCCAGACTCACTCTCCAACAAGTTAAAGGGAGTTACCAAAGCCAAATTTACTCCTTCATAAATGGCTGACAGCCATGGTCAGACAGAAGCAGTAAAGCTTCTCTAATCCAGTAATTTATTCCTATGGAAGTAAATATGTAACAAGCTATACATCTAATTATATATACAATATATAATTATATAATATAATATAAAATAATGAATAATTTTATTTTTAAGTTGGAATCGGACTCCGCAACTCCGATTACACAGTCCTGATGGGAAGGGATAAGGCTCTGTGCAGATAGCGCACGCAGTGACTGCAGAGGCACAACACAAGCAGGTTCATTGTTACACTGTTGTATGACGCACTTTGAATTGTTGTAGTGAACAGTGCATTATGGTACATGTGGTGCATCAATTTAACCGGTTGCAGGTTATCGCATGGCCAATTGTAGCAGAGTTAACCTGAACTTCTGCAATTGGTTAAACTGCTGCAGCGTCATATCTTATCACAGAAGACAGCAAAAACTAACGAAAAGTCATTGGAAAAATTTGGTTTTCATTGTCTTCTGTGATGTCACGCTGCAGCAGTTTAACCTATTGCAGAAGTGCATGTTAACTTTGCTACATCTGTACATCACATGCTGACCTTTCCATAGATGGAACAAAGTTGTGTCTATGGGTTGCACTGCGGGAGAAGTTGTCTGTTGCTCCCACTGGTCTGGTTTATTGACATCAGAAGTTGGCCAGGTTACCCCGGGACAGGAATGGTTTAAGGGACTTCTTGTGGAGACAAGAGAGACTTGAAAGCTTTCTGGTTAACTTGAGGAATGGAGTGGACTGATAACTGGAGCGACGCCCTTCAGGCTGACAAATCGACGCACCTTTAGGACAGTCGTAAGAGGATGGTTCTTCAGTGGTGGGCACTGCATCCCCAACTATAGCAGAAGTTTGTGGTTTGCGGCGGTAGCCTGGAATCTTGTGTGCTAGTCCTTACCAGGCTCTCCGTTGTTCTGGTTCGTCATTGGACCAGAACAACAGACAAACAGATCTCTAGAAAAATGAAGCCGGACCGACCCAATTGATTATAATGGTGTCCATTGTTTGCAAACTGTTTTTGGAACATGGAAAAGTTGTGCCTGCAGGACTTTTTTGTCCCCTGATTTCAGGTGTACACTGTGAGAGAGTCTTCTACAGAACTGTAACTCATTTGCCTCAGTAAAGAGAACTTCACTTGAGGCGAAACAGGGTTGATATCTGGACGGCAGCTCGGAGAGGTTTGGTCAGGGACAATAGCACCTTGGCCAAGGAGGAGTCTGGTGCCAGCTGCTACAGAGCCCTGAGGAAGCTGCCATATTGCAATTGACCTGGTGCTGGAGACTGTCCCATCAGCACCTGTTACAGTGGGAGCTGTAGAAAGGCTGAGCCATACATCTAGTATTTCCTGACATTGTAGTAAGGATGTGGATGCGGCTGCTGTTCACCTGTCTATGTCTGTTTATACGAGCAACTTATTTTTATATTTTTATTTGGAACATTAAGTTATGGAGAGTTTCCATGGTTACCAGAAACGTGTGATGAAATCCTCATTAATTAAACAAAACACTTCAGATTTAGCTTTGCCGGGGTCAGACCTACCACCCACACAAACCAAAGAGATCTCTTTATAGTAGAATAAAGGTGCCGTGGGCAGAAGTGTAAACTGAAGCTCTGGGACTCCAATACAACATCTTTAACAAGCCCTCCAATTATCTCATGTTATTAGTGGACTCCTCATACAGCCTGGGTGCAGATGACATCTGTGCAATCTCTATAACTATCACCCTGGCTGTGAGGTCATGTGAATCCAATCAGCCAACAAGCACGTGCCCTCAGTTACAGGGCTGGGGGCCATTTTTTTTTAATTTAGGGGCCACAACGCAGTGCAGGGCATTAGCTCTGGGTCTCCGCTGTACATTTAAAGACCTGGCATCTGCCGTAATAGTACAGTGGATGTTGGGATGGGGTTAAAGAGACCCCAGAGTATAATAGGTGGAGGCCCAGGGGAGGTGTAAAAAATAAAAAAAAAAACATTTGCACTCACCTTTCCTTTACTTTGTGGGCCTCCTCAGGGTCCAACGCTCTCTCTCTTCCTAATCGTGACGTCATGTACCTGAGGACACTGCTGAGACCTGTGATTGAACTACATCGGTCATATGGGCACGCTGAGTATCATGACGTCACAAGGACAGCACCAGACGCCGCGAGGAAACTCAAAAGAGGTAATGGAAGGTGAGTATACATGTTTTTTTTTATTTTTTTCACCTCCTCTGGGCCTCCACCTATTATACTCTGGGGTATGAAGAGACTCCACAGTATAATGCGGTGGCCATTTTAGGACGAATCTCCATTTGTTCGGTTTTGCAAAATAAAAAAACAGAACCATTTGGGTCGAACCCGGCTCGGTAGGAGTTGGTTCGCCCATCTCTATCCATCAGTGAATAACTTCTGGTAAACCCCTTTAATAAGGCTTTTTAATTCTTTGTAAACTCTTTGTCATGTTCCTCAAACCATGATGATGGGGCTTATTATCCTACTGAAAGGGGCCACTGCCATTAGGGGGCACCGCTGTCCTGAAGGGGGTACTTGGTCTGTACAATGTTTAGGTAGGTGGTACGTGTCACAGTAACATCCACATTATGGTAGAAAACAAGGATTCCCAGCAGATCATTGCCCAGACTATCGCACTGTCTCTGCTGACTTGTCTCCTTCCCTTAGTGCATCCAAGGATCCATCAGACCACCTTCTTCTATGCTCACATGCCCATTGTAGGTGCTTTGGATGGTGGACAGGGGTAAAATTGTACTCTTTGACCTGTCTGAAGCTCCACATCCCCATACACAGCAGGCCGTCACAGCCAGTCCACATTTTGTGCTCCAGTAGCTCGTCGGAGGAGTCAGACCAGATGGGCTAGCCTTCACTCCCCACATTTATCAACAACCTGTTGCTGGTTCTCTAGTAGTCCTTCCTTGGAACCTTTTGGTGGATACTAACCACTGCTGGGAACACCACACCTGCCATTTTGGAGATGGTTTGACTCTGTAGTCTCGCCATCTAGACTTATTTTAACCTTATAAGTCCTCTGTGACCTATAACGGACTACTAGAACTACATAATCTTCTCTTGGCGCTCACAGTCACACCTCTGCAGGTATGTTACACGACATTTCATTAATCCGGCCCTTATCTCCACAGCAACAGCAAACACGTTTTTGGGCTCCTGCACCAGTGGCGCAGTTACTCGAGCCTTGCTAATATCGGAGGAGAATCAGACATTAACCTTCTCATCAACCTTTCAGATGGATAAAAGCTTTTCACTGTAGATTATACATACCCAGCTGAATTGAATCTCATTCAGACCAAAGAGGGGGAGAGTGAAAAAAAGGAAAGGAAGTCAGACTTATCCGTCTTCTGGGAATAAAGCTCCTTTATTTACAGAGGGATCTGATACGCCGGCAGATGGATTTATACCATTACACGGACCATGTGTAGTCACAGGTTATAATGCTACAACCCCAGATTGTTATTACACTGGTGGATGAGAGAAGTAAATAGCTGTACAAGTACCTAAAAACATTAGATTAATAAGATTTATGTGGAGTTTTCACTGTAGTTTTGTTTTCACCAAGTACTGACTGCCTGCAGAGTGTCTAGCATGTTTGGGATTATACAGCAAGTCTGAACAAACATAGCTGCAGTATAAAGCATGGGGGGTATTCCTGCATTAAATCTATTCATATGGTCAACATTAAGAAATGCTGGCAAGATGGGATGAGAGAGTTAGTGGTGGAGATATATTGCATACAAAATAGATAAGACATATATAGGTAGGTAGATAAGATATAGATAGATAGATATGAGATAGATAGATAGATAATTAGGTAGATAAAAGTAGATAAGATAAATATATTAGAGATAGATAAGATAAACAGATTAGATAAAGACAGACAGATAGATAAGATAGACAGATACATTAGATAGATAATACAGATAGACTAGATAAATATAGATAGATAAAATAGACATATATATTAGATTGATAATATAGATAGATAAATATAGATAGATAAGTCAGATGGATAGATAAGATGGACAGATATATTAAACAATGCAGATAGTTATAGATGGTCTCCAAATACAGAGTGATGTTTGTGGGTCATATGGCAAATCTACAAAAAATGAATGGGACTAAGCTTCAACATGGCCATGTGACCAACGGAGGTGATGTCACTGCCTGTGAAGAAGAAATCAGCCAAGCTTTCTAATCCTGCACAGCCCCTTTAAAGAGGATCTTTCACCCCCTCCTAACATGTCTATGTTGAGAAACACTTGTATTCCTCCTAATATAACAATTCTGGAGCATCATTTTTTAAAATAATTCTACATCATGCTCAGAGGCGTAACTAGCAAAGGCGAGGCCTCATAGCAAACGTTTGACTGGGGCCGACACACGGTATAGCACCCCCTTTCTTGGCCCCCATACAGTATAACACCCCCTTTACCGGTGCCCACACAGTATAACGCTCCCTTTACTGGTCCCCACATGGTACAGTGCTCCCTTTACTGGCCCACACAGGGTAAAATGCTCCCTTTACTGGCCCCCACACAATCTAATGTTCACTTTTCTGGCCTGCCGTCTATAGCCCCCCCGGTCCACACTGTATACTGCCTCCTTATTGGTCCACACACAGTTTGCTGCCTCCTTTATTTGCCTCCTTATAGTAAATGCCCCCTTCACTGGCCCCGATATATATATATATGTATATATATATATATGTATATATATGTATATATATATATATATATATATATATATATATATATATATATATATATATATATATATATATATATATATATATATATATATATATATATATATATATATATATATATATATATATATATATATATATATATATATATATATATATATAAAGTAAATGCTAGGCCACAACCTGCCCCAAGCCCCTCCGAAGTATGTCTAATTCCTGGACAACCCGTTTAAGAATAATGTCCCATAGTGAACACAGTATAATGGCCCACAGTGGCCACTTCACACAGTATAATGTCCCAAAGTGGCCCACTCACACAACATAGTATCCCATAGTGACCCCTACGGTATTCGCTATGAATTTTCCAGAAATTTTGGGAGTTCCTCTCCTGGGCTCCGGTGCGGCTCTCCGGCCTAATGAATGACGTCATAGACCACTGAGACTTGTGACTTGGGTTACACTGTCCGACCAGAGTTAAAACGCTACATTGCGCAAGGAAACGTCCCTCTTGACACCCACTTGTCAATTTATTTCTAAATTTATAGGAGGAATAACAGAGGAACATAACAACACAGAGTAGTTTGAAAAGATGAATCACCTTTATGGAGGCATAGAAGCTGCAGAATGGAGAGGTGTCAAGTAGAGAAAGAGCCACGTACTATGATCATTTTTATTCTCAGGATTAGGGGGCAAAGGAAGGGAATCCCATGTGGAGTGTTGTCATCCAAATGATGGTGGGAAAGCGACTTTAATTCCACTGTGGCAGTATCCCTAACATACGGGTATAACCCACCCCCCCAACCCTACTTTATAACTGTTATCAGCTGTATCATCTGTGGTCAGCCTTATTCAAGAGTCACCTCTAAAATTTCACCTTTTTACTGGATGACCCAGACATTCCCTCTAGAGCATCTTTCACTGTCTCAGCAAGGGATAATATACAGCCGCTCATAATCCTTACAGACAAAGCGAACATTATTGTAATGGAAAAGTCCTCAGAAATGTAGCCTCTTGATGAAATCTGTACATGGTTATAAAGATGTCACTTCCACGTCAGCTGCCGTCCATAGGACAGAAGCTGCAGCATCTTCTAATAGTAAATCATATTATAACATGTCACTGTGTGGCCTGCAGAGCATGTGTAAGGTGGTTATAAATTGCTGGGTCAATATTTCATATGGAGATCGGGGTCTCCCGGAGTCAGGAATGGGCAAAAGGTTACTAATTGTGCACTTGCATCAGACTTATTACACCAGATGGGGACTCTGTGAGGGGTCAGTCAGAATGACAGCGGATATGTCTATAGACTCACACGCAGCGCTGGCTCACTCTCATGTCTCTCCCGCTTGCTAATAAAATACCATTTTCTCTGTTATTTTAAAAGGGTTATACATGGTCACTAACCTTTCTACAAACTTTGCATAAGTAAAGGAAACTTTGAAATATATATTGTCAAGGAAAAATGCTTCTTTCCCCTCTTATCAGTCTCTTTTCCTTCTCCTTCCCTACCCTGAAATCTCTATTGAATTCATCTTAGTCTCCCAAGATGGACTGCAACTGACATAGAGATCAGGCTATATGTGCCTATAGAAATCTAAGGAGGAGGAGCCAAGACAGGCTGCTGCAGCAAATAGTAAGTTTTTTTTTTTTTATCTCACCCTAAGTGCTTTATTCCCATCAATATAGTTCAGTACTTCTCTATAGTGTATTATATGTCCTGCTTTTGATTGAAAGAGTTAGGAAACAGAATCTGACATTTTTCCATTATAGCAAACCTACCAGCTCAGGGACAAATCTGCAGAGGGGAAAACTGCTAAAAATGTAGAAAAGTAGTTTATAATGGCCCGAAATAGTGTTACTCCTCATGTATACACAGCAGCTTATCTGAACAGTTATGTATGCTTTATTTTGAGCCACAAAGCACAAAGCTTGCACAGTATGTATACCCTACTGACCTTCAGTTGACCAATTACAGTGTAACACCTGCAAATGTTACCACAATCCTATATTACAATTATATCAGCCACATAGTACCGGATTTTTCAGACTATAAGATGCACTTTGCACAGAGTGATTTCAGAAGGGGTTGTGCCAGCCGTAGTCTCTGAGAGGATGGGGGCACTTGCAGGGGTATATGAGAAGTGGGTCTACCAGTAGGAGTCTCTGAGAAGTGAGGAGACATGGCAGCATAAAATGGTGCTGCAGTGCCTCACCCCTGACCTCACAGCGACACCTTTATTACCTTCACACAAGGGCAGTAGGCTACACTCTCTCCGTGCTACCTTAAGGCCAGGGGCTATATTCTGATTCCCACAGGCCGCCAGCAAAAGGTACTCACACACTGGATTCTGGGATGTGTGGCACGTGCCCATTCCACTTCGTTATATGATCTGTGTCATCTCACAACATGGCAGCTCTTGAGGAAGGGAGGAGTCAGATTCCAAGGTTGCATAGTTGCCCCAAATGTCCTGCAATTAAAACTGTCTGAAAAGCCAAGAAGATAAAGTGAAGCAGTCAGCACCCAGTAGCCGAGGGGGCCCCAGCACTTGCCCTCGTTTGCCAGGTTCTGACGCCGGCTCTGCTTTCCGGAACCAATCTATCAGATCAGTGCAAGGCAGGGGAGCAGAAGTTACACTCTCCAAAGTGCAGACCTGGGTCTGAACATGGCACCAGCTGCCTGGACCCCTGCTTCCTAAACTTTCATAGTGACAGCGACCAGGGGAAACACTATCTGACCGCTTGTGTTGTCTTCAACATCTTTTTCTAAAGCACTGTAATAGTGAGCCTTCTTTTTTCCAGCTTGGTAGGGCTTACTTTTTATTTTATCTCAAACTCGGAGTGTAGATTGCCTGATAATCCTCTGCAGACTGCAAGTTAATGGAGTTTTCAAAAGCACATTTGCACACAGCGGAACAAATCTACATGGATTGTAGGGCTTGCGGTGGATTGTCAAATCTGCTGCAGATAGGTTGTGTATTTTACCTAGGCTGGTTTCAGACAGCCATGTTCGGTCTGTGCCAAGGGCATAAGGACCGGGCCTGGAGCGGTACAGTGCCCGTGGCCAGCTGAAGATAGTAGCCTACCCAGGGGAGGTGATAAAAAATAACAAATACTTATACTCACCTCTCCTGGGCTTATGACGGCTCTCAGCATCCTCTTCGGGGCTCTTCTGGCCTGTAACTGAGGCCACGTGCCCCAGGGGTCACTGCTGGGACCTATGATTGGGCCTCAGCAGTCAAGTGGGGTACGACAGCACAATGACGTCAGCACGCCCCATGTGACTACTGAGGCCCAATCACAGGCCCCAGCGGTGACCATTGGGATGCGTGACCACAGTTACAAGCAGAAGAGGACCAAGGAGGATGCTACAGAGAACTGGATGGAGCGTGGATGTCCAGGAGAGGTGAGATAAGGTGAGTATAAGTGTTTGTTATTTTCCATCACCTCCCCTAGGCCTCTACTTATTATATTCTGGGGTCTGGGGCGACCCTAGTGTATAATAATAGCACCAAAACTAATCGGAGGGCCGAACCTCACGAATATTCGTTGAATTTCATGGGGTTTACCTGAAGCGGCTCAATTGTAGCTCTTGGGAACATATTATACTGTGTGGGGGCCACTGTGGAGCATATTATACTGTGTGAGGGCCACTGTGGAGCATATTATACTGTGTGGGGCCACTGTGGAGCATTATACTGTGTGGGGGCTCTATGTAGCATATTATACTGTATGGGGGGCCCCTTCACTATTCACATCACACACAATCCAGAAGCCGTGTGATATTTTTACAGGCTGTAATTACATTGCATGGTCATTATAAATGAGATCTGTGCGATGTAAAAAGTGAAGGGGTGACGGTGCTCGTAAAAGCACCATGGTCCCTTCAAACAGTTGATCAGAAGGGGCCTTGGGTGTTGGACCCTTACTGATCTCTTACATCTCTTAGATGTAAGCATATTATACTGTGTGAGGGCCACTGTGGAGCATATTATACTGTGTGGGGCCACTGTGGAGCATTATACTGTGTGGGGGCTCTATGTAGCATATTATACTGTATGGGGGGCCTCTTCACTATTCACATCACACACAATCCAGAAGCCGTGTGATATTTTTACAGGCTGTAATTACATTGCATGGTCATTATAAATGAGATCTGTGCGATGTAAAAAGTGAAGGGGCGACAGTGCTCGTAAAAGCACCATGGTCCCTTCAAACAGTTGATCAGAAGGGGCCTTGGGTGTTGGACCCTTACTGATCTCTTACATCTCTTAGACTGTTAGGACCCTGCAGATCAGCTGTTTTCCACAGCACGCAGCTCCCAGTATTGTATCCATGCCAGGCGCTGCGCTGCTCACTCACCGTATTCTTGATAACCGCAGTTGTGGGTACTATAATTGTATCCCTTTCAAGTATCTGAGATACCGCTGCAGCACCCATAACCATCACTATTAGGAGTACGCTGTAAGGAGGGGACGCCGGTAAACATTTGCATCAGGGCCCACAAGAGTTTAGTTACCCCACTGGTCTGTGCAATATGGACTATATGTTGGCCATAATAGATGACTATTATGCT
The DNA here is from genome assembly GCA_947044405.1 of Leptodactylus fallax. Classification (NCBI taxonomy): domain Eukaryota; kingdom Metazoa; phylum Chordata; class Amphibia; order Anura; family Leptodactylidae; genus Leptodactylus; species Leptodactylus fallax. The sequence goes on along the minus strand of CAMRHE010000371.1, from coordinate 1,801,998 downwards.
GGGAGTCCGAACTTCTGCACATTGTTTTGTCTGGGAAACATGTCAGATACACGGTCCATGCTTTGTCTCAAAACAGGTTTACTGTTGCAAACAGCTGAGTACTTACCATGTAAGTAAACCGCATAGCTGCTATGGAGCCCGTAGGGGAAGAGGGCCAGAGCCTTCTCCTGCTTCATTCACTGCACTTTGCTGTCTCTGCCACTGAGGTCCATGGTAGCTGTGTTAATTCCTATGCACTGAGCTCCCCCTAGTGGTGACTGCACGCAACAAGTTTTCTCATTCAGAGTCGTAAATTGGTTTTATCAATGCATTTATACCAGTTGTCTGTATGAGAGGTGATTTGTACACGGTATGCCAAAATTAGCAATTTTTAGCCATAAAATTACGACTTTTCCCCCAAATGCGATGTACTGTTCGTAAAAATGGGCAGAGAGGGGACGGGACTTCACCCTCCAACCCCCCCCCCCCCCCGCCCCACAAATTTGGTTGAAATGTACACCAGCCCCTAAACTGGCACAGATTTCAATTCCTGGTGCACAGACCACACAAGATTCATCAATATAAATGCCTCTTATTGGTAGTTTCTATTCTTTACCACTAGAGGCACTATAATAAGGATATCTCTGGGTTTTATTAGATCCTGGGTCCATCCCCCGTACAGGAAATCCCAATGCTGGTCATCTACCAGTCGATCAGCATTGAAAAATGATAAATAAATGCATACTAAAAACTCACATGCAGGTCATTTTTTACGTTCCACCCCAAAACACTGTGTAAACAAGGCCTATTGCAGCTTGAAGGGTTAAACTGACATGAACTACTGGGTATAGACATAATAACATATAACACCTGCCCTAATAAAAGCGTCTTCGTGCCTTGCCCTCGCCTTTGGTAGTGAGCTTTTCTTTAAGGCAAGGTAATCCTAGTAATTCCCCTTGAAAACACACATGAGGCTTTTGTAGTGTGGAAACAATGGGCTATAACATCCAGGCTGGATCTCTACAACATAAACTCCACTTCTTCTTTACACGTCTGGATCCTCTTTGAGGCTCAGTTCTGGATCCCGTAGCTCGGGGAGGCATAGGCGTAACACTGGATGAAGTGCTGTAATTAAGGGCTTCCTGGGTTTCTATGCAGCGGCAGAGGAGTGAAAATCTAGATAAAGCTTTGTGTTAGTCAGCAGCTTGTGATCGCCAGATGTGGGTGTTTATTGAGGAATGTTACACTTAGCAGGACATGGCCCGCCACAATGACACGGGCAGCTGGCAGACCATTCACACTGGCATAGAAAAGAGGAAATCCCTATTTCCTGGAGCTCACAGTTGTCAGGCAGGTCTGGACTTTTACAATATTAGATTGCCAGTAATATCCGTCTTTCATTCTTCCTCTCCGTTATGTTGTAAAAATTACACTTAAACATTACATGTGGCTGGATGGCCATCCACTATGGATATTTATACTGTGTGGAGGCGCCACTATGGGACATTATACTGTGTGGAGGGGCCACTATGGGACATTATACTGTGTGGAGGGGCCACTATGGGGCATTATACTGTGTGGAGGGGCCACTATGGATCATTATACTGTGTGGAGGGGCCACTATGGGACATTATACTGTATGGAAGAGCCACTATGGGACATTATACTGTGTGGAGGGGCCACTATGGGACATTATACTGTGTGGAGGGGCCACTATGGTACATTATACTTTGTGGAGGGACCACTATGGGACATTATACTACATGGAGGGGCCACTATGGGATATTATACAGCATGAAGGGGCCACTATAGGACATTATACTGTGTGGAGGGCCATCATGGGACATTATACTGTGTGGAAGGCCCATCATGGGACATTATACTGTGTTGGGGCTACTACAGGACATTTTACTTTATGGGGGCCTCTATGGGACATTATACTGTGTGGAGGGGCCTCTATGGGACATTATACTATGTGGAGGGGCCACTATGGGACATTATACTGTGTGGAGGGGCCACTATGGATCATTATACTGTGTGGAGGGGCCACTATGGGACATTATACTGTGTGGAGGGGCCACTATGGATCATTATACTGTGTGGAGGGGCCACTATGGGACATTATACTGTGTGGAGGGGCCACTATGGATCATTATACTGTGTGGAGGGGCCACTATGGGACATTATACTGTGTGGAGGGGCCACTATGGATCATTATACTGTGTGGAGGGGCCACTATGGGACATTATAATGTGTGCAGGGGCCACTATGGGACATTATACTGTATGGAGGGGCCACTATGGCACATTATACTGTGTGTAGGGCCACTATGGAATATTATACTGTGTGGAGGCCACTATAGGGTATTATACTGTGTGGGGGCCGATGTGGGACCTTATTCTGTTACAGTGATCTTTGGCATAAATGAACAGCCTGAGGCCCATTGTACCCTTAATCAGACCCAGTGGCAAGTAATGAATGCAGCTTACCACTCACTCCTTAAACCTCACTGAGCATGGTAACCATTTTAATATATGTGGGGTCATTATTTTGCATGTGGAGGCCATTATATTACATGTGGGGCACTGACAGGGACATTCTACTGAGTGTGGGGGCACTGATGGGCCATTATACTACATGTGGGGGGCACTGAAGGGGCCATTACATAACTGTTAATGAAGTTTCCAAATGAAGCCTTATTTTATTAACATTTATAAGTGATCTCTACTTTGGGGGTACTCGGTTGGGACGTTTTCTCAGAAGGAGGTATTTCACTTGAAAAGGTTGAGAACCACTGTATTAGACAGGCTGATGTTCGGGCAGGACCTTTGCATTGGCCTATTACACTGACTATTGTGATCATTCCTTCCCCATCATTATCCCAGCGTGACCATTTACACATGTGCTACAGATAATCTTGCATCTGTATGCTGCATAATAGATGCAAACAGCTAACAAAGGAAAGTTTCTTGCTTACTTGTCTGCTGACCGCCGGCACAGGTAGGGTGATGACAGACATAGCAGCCCACATGCGGTAAGTGCAAGCAGGCCAAATCCCACCACATGTGGCAGTGCAATATCATGCGTCTATTAGGTCTATCTGGGTGGGCAGGGATTCAGTGGGCGACCAGTATGTAAGTCTTCCCCCTTACATGGGCCAATAATCTTGCAGTGTAATAGGCCCTTTATGAGATGGGTCGATATGAGTAAAAAAAAAAATGAGACAGATAAGGCAAGTAAAAAAAAAAGTTAAGATTTATGAGATAGATTAAGAAAGAAAGAAAGTTATGAGATAGATATGGGGTGGGTAGATATAGATGATAGTGTGATATTTTAGATATTTAGATATTGTGTGGCCTGGCAGTGAGGGGGTTAAGTGTCCCCTGTGGTCCTGCAGGCAGTAGGTGGCACTTCCAGCAGTGGCACACAAGGAAGCCTTGGCGCCTGTGCAGCCTGATAATGAGGCATGTGTACAGGGTAACGCAATCCCTGACATCAGCTCACAATCTGGAGGCCAGGACTCCCTCACTGCTTCTTGGCCTTATATGGAGAGAAGCTAACAGCAGCCTCCGATTGGCTGAGCTGGAGAAAGTAGAAGGCTACATGGGGAGGCAGAGCAGGGTGGCGGGATGAATGAGAACAGCCTGGGAAATGTGTCTAGAGATATTAATGCTCTGCTTATAGCAGGAGCCGTCTCTGGCCTATATCATAACTACGTTCACACAGTACAATACACAATCTACAAGAAAGGACAATAGAATTACTCCTGTTAGCGCCAGTTATCCCAAAATAGCCCCTGGCAGCAGGAGGGGATTCATTACCCTTCCCTGTCAGCTTGTCTGTAGGCTCCTATACAACGAGAGAATCTGTATAATCCCTTCCACTTCTCTAGTACCGTAATCTGCTGTGGATTTTACCTGCACAAACCCACATGTGAAATCTGCAGTATTTCCATCCCATGTGGATTTACCTTTACTGTGCAAAGTCTCTGCTATTGCTTTACCAGTGTAAGGGTCATTGTAGGTCTGTCACTACACCATGAAGCAGGAGGAGCAGCATAAATCAGACAGGCCAGTTGTCGAGACTGAGCGTATGTAAGAGTGTTTGTTGACCTGTCTAATAGAGCCTGTTGACATACAGATGTAGCATTGGTTAACATGACTTTTAACACGGCACCTTCTCCCTGCAATAAATCATTGGCTGCAAAAAAATCATAGCGGAGCCACCGTTGCTACTAGCCACTGCAGCCCCACTAAGATCTATCCCTGTGGGTCACAGTACAGGAATAATAATAACATGGGTGACAGTGGTTAAAAAAACTAGGAAAATTATAGCGGAACTGCTGTCGTGATAGACAAACCAAATGCTTATATCTCATGTGTAAGGGGGGGATCAGGAGAAAAAAATTGTCAACCAAATGCTTGTATCTCATGTGTATGGGGGGATCGGGAGAAAAAGCTACAAACCAAATGCTTGTATCTCTATCTCATGTATGGCCAGCCTTACTGTCTGTTCACATCTGTGTGGGAACCTCCATCACAAATTCCATAGTTTTGACAACATGCCGATGGGGTCCTTTATACGCCCAATCTGGAACAGCAGGGTGGCTTTCATTAGAAACGTAAATCACAATGTTGATGTGAACAGATCCAGGACTATATCTGTCTAACCCAGTGGCGTAATTACCGGGGTAGCAGTGGTAGCGGCTGCCACAGGGCCTGGGACATTAGGAGGCCCGGTGGGCCCCTGATGGTTTTTTTTTTTTTTTTTTTTTTAATAGACCATTACCTGCTGGAGTAACACCAGCAGGTAACGAGCCCTATTTACTTACCGATCCCCGCTCCTGCTCACGGCCGCCTGTGCTTCTCCTTTTGCAGAGGCGGTTGTGATCAGGAGCGGGGATTGGTAAGTGAGGCGGGGGGGCCGCGAACCCCACAAACACTGCTATCATTATACTCGGGGGTCTTTTCAGACCTCCGAGTATAATGATCAGAGGGCCAGGGGAGGTGAGGGAACATAAAAAACACTGTTACTTACTTCTCCTGCGCTCCGGCAGACTTCGGGCCTATTTGGTGACGTCACAGACATCACGTGGACCGGGCCTGCGCTATTATGCATCACGACGCAGGCCTGGCTCACATGATGTCTGTACCAGTATTGAAGATGGCCGAAATCAGCGGGGAGTGCGCCGGAGCCAGGGAGAGTATAATAATTGTTCATGGGTGGTCCACAATGGGGCATAATAGTGTGTGCAGGGGCCACTATGGGGCATAATAGTGTGTGTAGGGGCCACTGTGGGGCATAATAGTGTGTGCAGGGGCCACTATGGGGCATAATAGTGTGTGTAGGGACCACTATGGCACATAATAGTGTGTGCAGGAATGCGGTGTATACGGGTTGGGGGGGGGGGCCATGTCAAATGTTCACCTTGGGGCCCAGCCATTTCTAGTTACGCCACTGGTCTAACCTATTGGTATCTATCAGCATTGCAGGGGTAAGGCTGCATTCACATTGCACTTGCAGTGTACATCAGAGGTATACATTGGGAGGATTTCCTGATGATTGTCTCCCACATATGCTACTGTATAGGGGCCTGTGGATACATTTGACATACGTATGCCAGAAATCTTCCCAGTGCATGCACCAAACATACCTTGCAAGGGCAGTGTGAATGCGAATTTACATCACTTCATAGGGAAGGGATTCCACTTTCCTACTTTCACCACTAATTCTTGCCGCAGTTTATCTTCATTCTTAAATAGGGCTGAATGGACAATGTTTCTATTCTTGCTCTACCCGTAGAGCCATAACCGTGATTTAATAGACCAGATAACCTTGAGCGTGCTCCATCAGTGGACCGAAAACCTGCCTGCTCATTCCTTATTACTGGTTCTATTAATAGCTACTCACTTGTCTTTATTTGCGAAATCACATTGATTTCACCGGCCGCCGTGCCTGATGCCATGGTCAATTTATACTAGACAAACCCTTGAAAATACCCCCACTCAATAAATCCGCTGATTAACAAACTACTGACACTGACTTTTATACCGTCTAATGGTTGTGTACAGTGACCTACTGGAAGAAAGGCCACTTTGGGAATCCTATTTTATCAGAACTCGCCCTTCCCCGATGATAAGCTATTTATAGGGTGTCCCAGGGTAACCTGCAAGCAAGTGTTCAGTTTCCCTGCAGCACCACCATAGGCAAAAGTCAGTATTGCATGGCTCTCACTGAAATGAATGGCCTTGTCTATCTGCATGGAAATATCGGGTCCTCCAGAGCAAGAGACACTCTTTGCAGCTGCTCTACATTCTGACTAATAGATGAAGGACTATATTTTATCTACCGAAGGACGGTACTTCTATTTACCAGACAATCCCCTTTACATATGTGCCATTCTTCCTGGAATTTCTATATAACAACTGGGTATGTTACGGTTGTCATTATTTCTGTGTCCTACCTACACTTTGTATTTTTCTGGCCACTGTTATTCAATACACTAAATTATGTATGACACGCTTCTAAAAAAAACATTCTTCTCTTTAGGTGGAACAGATAGCTTTGTTTATTCAAATTTTTATGGTTCGTGAATTTAATGCTAGAACCAGAGTGAAAACTGACACAGCAGTATTGCAGAGATGTCCTTCACGTTATATGCTAATTTAACAGATACGTCCCCAAACACAATTCATTTTGTTTGTACAGCTCCTATACAGACATATGTGTTTCCATGGTAACAGACTACAAACAAATCTTCTGTAGTCTGATACTGCAGTCATAACTCTTTTTACTTCTGGGTAACCTCAGCTTCACTGGCATGCACCATAAGTCAGGATATTTGGAACACTAAAGGACTGATTCATAAAAGATCTACTGGTGGTGTCCCAAATGTACATGACAGGTTCCCTTTAAGTACACAAAGAACTTAAAGGGGTATTTCTGTTATTTCAAACACAAAACAAGGGGTAACTTATTGTTCATGGGGGTCCCGCCATGGCCACGAGCACAGGGATCCCGTTCCCTCATCTGAATGAAGCAGCAGGTCGAATATAGCTCTCTGCTATCTTCGGGAGTCCCATAGGACTGGTCATACTCATACTTGGGAAAGCAGATCTAAATTCTTATGATGAGTGGGAACCCTGGCAGCTTGACTGTCACCGCACAGTAAGTTAGGGGGTCACTTGAAATAACAGGAATACCCCTTTATGAACTGTAGAAACCTCTATAGGGACTGTGACTGCCACCATAAGTGTTGAGCATATAAGACGACAAATAACCAAGAAGGGCAAGGTTTTTGTGTAAAATCTTCATCTTGTTTATTTAGAATCACAGCTTTTAATCTGTAACATTTCTGCTATCGGCGGCTGGCCAGGGAAAGACCAAGAGCCCAAAATATCAGTGCAGATATCTTCCCCAGCGGAAGAAGAGAAAGTTTGACACATCGTACAAACTTTTAAACAAAAGGAAATTAAAAATTTATATTCTGTCCAGTTGCATTAGAAATACCATAAAAATCTAGCTGTCGCCTAAACCCAGCGGAAGGCAGGCAGCCTGTCAACGTGCTGACATCAGGGAGGCGCGAGGCACTTTGTACCTCACTGATATCACTTGGTGAATGTAAGAGGAAATATAGGTTATTTGTTCCACTGGGTAAAGGTGAGAGATCCACCATAAGCACCATAAAACAGTCACAAGGATCAAGTCTCAGAGCATCAGAAGGTCAGAGGCGGCTTAAGATACAGCAAGCACATATCAGCTCAAAGTCACATCGTCTTATCCTTACATACAACGATGGGAGTTGTACTTCATATAAACACAAATCAGATCTTATAGAAAACAAGGCATTGTATAACGTACACCTGTATACCTGTGCAGCTACACACGGGGCCTAATGTATAAGGAGAGGTGGGTGCCATTTTTGACACAAATTATTGATGTACTATATGGCCACAAAAAAACAATCTGTAAAATCAGTGAAATACATTGTTTCGATTTCTCACTATGCTCATTTAGTCAACCCCATAATAGGATCTACATTAGGGTTTTGCATAGGGGTGTAGCAATGTAAAAAAAAAAATCAATAGAAAAGATACGGATATATATATATCTATGTACACAGCTGAGCAATCCAGTCCTATAAGTGGTAAGATCAAGCAAATTAGAGCTAAAATAAGCTCGGCGCTGAGCACAGGTCACTGGTTTTGCCTAACAAATTCAGCGAAAACAAGAGCAATAAATTACAAGGTGTTGTGGTTGCGAGTCCGGCCTGCTCCCTGGAAATGCAGCTTACAATAGAAGTCAGCACCCACTCGGATACACAAAATGTGCAGTACTTTGCTTGACTTATGTTCAAGGTTTCTTCTCCAGTCACAGCCAAAGCTATTACCGTATCACGATATAAAGATAAGATAAAGCTGGCCATACACTTCAGTGGTACAGCCGACAGCTGGCCTTCTTTGGTTGGGCATTCATGTGTTCAGAATAAAGAGAGTGGAGAAAGACGCCGGCAGCTGCTTATCTCTCCTAAAAAGGATTGGGCATATTAAAATTCAACAGCCTGATCCTTGTCTTCCGCAGCATCAGTCAGAAGGCCACCGATGGTCAGGCAAGTCCAAGTGAAATTGCTGGGTTTGGTCAATCTTAGGCGTATGGCCAACTTTAGTTATACGTCTGCAAAGAGTTCAACCAAGTTTTGAACGCAGCTCCAGCTGTGAATGGAGCATAAAAGATGAAACGTCACTCAAAATCAGTACGATATCGAAGAAAATAGCATTTAGAAACGTCTAATGTGTAGATTTAGCCCATGAAATGTAGGTATAGTGGTTGTGCTTTAACCTTCACTTTTGCTTTTCATTGTCAATGAGTTTGGGTGAGGAGCTACTAATTATGATTAATTATCAAAGTGGTAATCGGGACTAGAATATCAATTGCTGCGACCTCTTCACTACTTACCAAGCACTGCGCCGTACGTTGAATCGTGGCTACGCTTGGTATTGCAGCTCAGACCCATTCCTAGCCATATGACCTATGGATCATGGAGCGCAGTATCATAATCTGGGAATACCCCTTAAAGCCAGTATGGGTGGGATATAACAAAAATGCCCATGTAGTTGCAAGCCACCTAAGGCAACAAGGCCGTAACATCTGGTGCAATGCTGGTGACGCAAACCCACAGCTGTTACCAAGCTGCTTAAAGTTGCAGGAGGGCGTGCCCCTTAGTGCCAAAGTGAGACAAAGGTGTTAGAGCCCTATAATGAGAGTCAGCGGACCCAACTATAATGATCATTGCAGAGTTGTTTCCAAGACAACAGAGCTATGACGCCAAGCGCTTAAAAATAGTTACGTGACAAACAAGACGACAGATTGGGAAATCTATGCTCTTCATCAACTGTGAGTCAACATCCATAGTAAGGCGGCCGCCCCACACACACACACAAAGGTATCAAAGGGGAAGCGTCTGCTGCTCGTAGTATTCAATAGTACTCAATGCCGATCAGGCTAGTCTATCTGGCAGATGTGGCCAATGTAGTACACTCAGAGTGATTCATAGAAGACTTAACATAGTACACGTGGTGGTAAAAACAGATTGTAAAGGGGGTTGTGTCAGATTGGAGAAAAAGCTCTGCTTGTTGTCTTTCCAGAAACAGAGAAGCCTATGGGAACGACATACCTAGATCAGAGAATAAAACACCAAAAATGGTCAAACACATGCATATGGTAACACAAAGAAGCTATCCAAGTGATAACACTTACCCCTTACCTAATAAGTGCCTGATCGCTGGGTGTCCAATCACTGGGACCCCAACCATCACAAGAACAGGGGTCCCCAAGATCCGCCTCTGAATGGAATAGTAGTGCACATACCTGACCGTCACACTATTCAGTTCTAGGACAGGCTTGGCCTGGGTGGTCCAATGAATGTGAATGGAGCGGTGGTCAGACGCCATTCACATTGGGGCTTCTGTTCTTGTGATCACTGGGGAAGGGGGGCTGCAGTTAGACACCCAGTCATGAGACATTTACCCCCTTTAAAATAACATCTGTGCAAAAAAAAAAATCTGCTAAAAATGGCACAAAAAATTGGGATGTTAATATTGATGGCCAGCGCTTAGCATCGGCCAGGGGTAGGCAACCTCCTGTGCTCCAGCTGATGTGAAACTACAACTTCCAGCATGCCTACTTACTCTGCTGTGCTTGGTGCTTCTATCAAAGTGAATGGAGCATGCTGGGAGTTGTAGTTTCACAGCAGCTGGAATGACAAAGGTTGTTGACACCTAGCATAGGCTATCGATATTTGATCAGTGGGGGTCTGACACTTGGCACCTCTACCAATAAGCTGAATGAAGGGGGTGCAGCACTTACACTTTTCCTTAAAATGTTGCATTGTACCGTTCCTCTGTTATCTCTCTTGGCAGAGGTGTAACCTGAAGCTCTTGGGCCCCAATGCAAAATCTATAATACTATGTGCCATTTAGAATAGTGGTATATTTTATGTGGCAGAGGGACGTTTGGAACTCCCTCAGGGTTCAGGGCTCGGTAGCAATTGCTACCTTTGTACCTACTATCGCTATGCCCCTGCCTACTGGAAATGCATGAACAAACTGACACCCTCTTGTCAAAGGGGTTTGTCCTTATACAGTCTGATATTGGTCAGTATCAGCCTGTATGGACCTGTCCAAATCTAAACATACAGTGGTCATAAATTTCTGGGAGGAATAACAGAGGAACAGCAGAATACAAGGTTATAAGAAAAGAGGCTCCAGGATTGTTATTTCATGGTGGATATAAGTATTTACTAAGGCAGACATGTCAGGAGAGGTGAGGGGACCTCCTTAAAAGACACCCTGGGATACAATTTAATAAAAACCGTGACCTAAACAATAGGTTACTACCGAGAAATGATGGCGGACGATTAAATAGGATAAAAAATATCCCTATTCAGAAGTAGTCTTCAGCACAGGAAGCCGATAACACCTTTCTCTCTCTCCGAATCACATATGGGTTGTGCAGCTGTCGGACAGACAAAGCCAAAATGAGGAAAACTCTCCATGCAGCTGTTTTTTTTTCAGAGCAAATACTGAGCAGTTTTTCCCTTTCCTGCAAATATAGGGTTTATCGGAAATGTGAGACAATGTGCCAAGTGTACGGAGAACATGTGAGGGAAGGGCTGAGGCGAGACCATGACCCATTACCCTCTACCAGGTCATGGATAGGTGGCTGGAACAATATGTCTTCTATGGTACAGGCCAATGACTAAGCACTTCCAATCATAGCCAATATTAACCCCATAGACACAGTAATTGTTCACCTGGTACATACACGAAAAAAAAAAAAATTTATGTGAACCTCCTTCCCATCATGGCATCCATCTTTAGTATGTCCAGCCCCAACTTTCAAAAAATTAGTTGTCAGCAGTCACTAGTCTGACTACGTCGCTATCATTTTGTCCCAGGATTTGTAGGAGGGTTTTAGTGTCCCTATTAATGGAGTTTTCTTGATAACTTCTCCTTAGGATAGGTAATCAATATTAAACAAGTGGTGGTCTGAGGCCCATTACTCCTGGCGATCAGCTGTTTGCTGCCCGGACAAGAGCCACCTCTACAACACGGGCATGTGATGTCATGTTCATGGATTACATGGCCTGTTCATAGCTCAGTCCCAGAAAGGGACTGAGCTGCAATACCAAGCACAACCACAATACCATATATGGCGCTGTGCTTGGTAAGGAGTGAAAAGGTCATAGTGCTAGCTTAAGCACTGCAGCATCTTCAAACAGCCAATGAGTGGAGTTTCCGGGGTGTATATTACAGCTTGATGATTATAAATGATAGTTTACTAAACTGCTACTGAAAGATGATTATTAGAGGAATGAGCCTTATAAGAGGGAGCCTGAAGGGGCGCTATAAGGGGAGCTCAATTTTCAAAGCCATTTTACAGTTTGTAAATAGAATAATCTATAGAAAAAGTCGAGTAACATGTAATGTAAGTACACAGTGACTCCACCAGCAGAATAGTGAGTGCAGCTCTGGAGTATAATACAGGATGTAACTCAGGATCAGTACAAGATAAGTAATATAATGTATATACTCAGTGACTGCACCAGCAGAATAGTGAGTGCAGCTCTGGAGTATAATACAGGATGTAACTCAGGATCAGTACAGGTAAGTAATGTAATGTATGTACAGAGTGACTGCACCAGCAGAATAGTGAGTGCAGCTCTGGAGCATAATACAGGATGTAACTCAGGATCAGTACAGGATAAGTAATGTAATGTATGTACACAGTGACTGCACCAGCAGAATAGTGAGCGCAGCTCTGGAGCATAATACAGGATGTAGCTCAGGATCAGTACAGGATAAGTAATGTAATGTATGTACACAGTGACTGTACCAGCAGAATAGTGAGTGCAGCTCTGGAGTATAATACAGGATGTAATTCAGGATCAGTACAGGATAAGTAATGTAATGTATGTACACAGTGAGTGCACCAGCAGAATAGTGAGTGCAGCTCTGGAGTATAATACAGGATGTAACTCAGGATAAGTAATGTAATGTATGTACACAGTGACTGCACCAGCAGAATAGTGAGTGCAGCTCTGGAGTATAATACAGGATGTAACTCAGGATCAGTACAGGATAAGTAATGTAATGTATGTACACAGTGACTGCACCAGCAGAATAGTGAGTGCAGCTCTGGAGTATAATACAGGATGTAACTCAGGATCAGTACAGGATAAGTAATGTAATGTATGTACACAGTGACTGCACCAGCAGAATAGTGAGCGCAGCTCTGGAGTATAATACAGGATGTAACTCAGGATCAGTACAGGATAAGTAATGTAATGTATGTACACAGTGACTGCACCAGCAGAATAGTGAGTGCAGCTCTGGAGTATAATACAGGATGTAACTCAGGATCAGTACAGGATAAGTAATGTAATGTATGTACACAGTGACTGTCCCAGCAGAATAGTGAGTGCAGCTCTGGAGTATAATACAGGATGTAACTCAGGATCAGTACAGGATAAGTAATGTAATGTATGTACACAGTGACTGCACCAGCAGAATAGTGAGTGCAGCTCTGGAGTATAATACAGGATGTAACTCAGGATCAGTACAGGATAAGTAATGTAATGTACGTACACAGTGACTCAACTTTTCATATAGATTAATTTTTTATATCAACTATAAAATAAATTACAGTTTGGATGGTAGTATCAGAGCTAGATGCTTCCTTTTTTTGGTTTATGACGTGTTCAAAAAATCCTGTAAATTCTATTGGAAAAGCAGAAAAATCATAAAAGGTTCAGTGACCTCCTATGACCTGATGTTCTGAATGTATTGAAAAATGTAATAAATATGTCACGACAGCTCACAAGCTTTATAACCACATGGACAATAATGCCGAAGCAGTTGACCCAAAATCCACTAGAGTATTACCAGTATGCAGCAGATTTTATACATGACCGCCTGATATTGATCCAGATGGTACTGGGAGGAAGGCTCATTGCATTCAGGTGCTTTTTAGGAAACCCTAAACCATGTATCTCACAATTTTTTTTGCAACATACTGGCTGCCTTAGATTCGCGGGGGCTGTAGTTTTAGTCTTTTCAGCCTGATTCCTGCAATGCAGATGTCTATTAATATTATTCTTAAAAGGTTTGTTCATGGCGCTGTGGGTAAACGTCCTTGAGTGAGACGTTACGCTACAATACATCAAGTACATCTTTACACAACAGCGCCTAATCCTGAATCACCCGTCATTTCAAGCCATTTGAAAGAACCATGAATTTTTCAGCAGACATTTTTGAGTCGTGATGTTATCATTTCTGTGTAACGGGAGCCAGCTACTGTTTAACATGCCAAATGGATGAATGGTGTTCTTCCCAAGCAAAAAGGGGGGCAAAGAATTACGGCCAGATGCCTCACGTAGTGAACTTTAAAGTATAAGACAAATTCCTTGTTTTAATTTTTACGCCTGAGATGAAGACGCTTCATAGCAATAACCAAGCGGATGACAACTTTATCACAATACCCAAAATAAAAAACTGAGAATTTGGGCTGCATTATATACCAGAGAAAAATGTAGATTTGACGCCATGCAAAATGTCAATATACCCAGCGATGACTTATTGGGCTACTAAGCATCCCTGGCCATCCAGTCTTTGGGGTAGGGGTATGATTGTCCATAGTTGATTGACCAATTACAGTAGAAGGATCGAGTTCATGGGGGCTAACAATTCATCATATAAGGTAAATTTAACTAGTGACATCACCAAGGTGCCTCCTGCCTATGTGATGTCAGCAGTGTTACGTCTACAGATGCATTCTGTTCCAATTAATCTTGGTTTAGCCAAAAGTACGTATCAAATCATCGTATATTATTTCAAAAGGGAAATACACCTAGATACAAAAGTGCATAGTCATACTCAGTACCAATTTATGCTACAGCTGAATGTAGATGGTCTGGAGTGGCTAGAGATTGAATTCCCTTGACTGTTATGGTGCCGCCTAAAGAAGAAAAAAATAAGGTAAAATGCACTGTAACTAAGCCGATGTAAACACATGTAACAATGGAAATGAGTTAACTTGTATTGGATAGCACATTCTACAAGACTATACAGTTTGTCACATGCCTCATCCAGCTGCCCCACGACTCGTTGCAACCTCCTAGACAGCGCTCACTGTTAACACTGTAGAGCTAAGGATTCTGGATGTGCAGGTTGCAAGCAAATGTTATTGGATCCCAAGCACCTCCATGGGGCTCCCTGCATATATATCAACAGCCTGCTGCATTCTACAGCATGTACAGCCACCCCGATTCGAGCGGGTTGGTAAAGAAAATTGCAAAGCCAAGAGACCCTCCCGGAGACAGCCCGACTTCTCCCCTTTGCTGGGAGTCTCAGCTCGCTGTGGGCCTTGGCTTTGCGTTTTGAAGCCAGAAAGCAGGAAATATTCCTTTTTGGAAATGAGAACGTTATAAATGCTCGCGCCCCTCACATGAGGCTTTTTCTGTAATGACTGCTCAGTTTCTGTTTCGGGTCTGAGGACTGCATGTCTGCTTGTTTATATAGGTCCCTCAGCTCCTTAACTTCCTGCAGAACCTTCCTGGCCTGCTTCCAGTTGGAAGAGGCTTCTTCTAGTAGCCTCTCAGCTTCTTGTAGGACATTTTCAGAAGAAGAGTCCACCTTCCCAGAAGATTCCTTTCCCTTTTTTTTCCCATCCCCACATTCTTTCACCTCGGTGAGAAGTTCCTGAGTTTTATCAATCTTCTGAGCAATCAGTTCTTGAATTCGCGTCAGCTTATCTGACTCCGGTACCTTTTTGGGTATCGGTCGCTGTCCAGAAGAGTCCGAACGGGACAAGATCTCCTCCATGGAGGCACATTTGTTCTTCTCGGAATAGGACAATTTTTTAGGAACCTGAGGTGTGTAGGTTGTGCCCTTTCCAAATGAATCGCGGTGTGAAGCCCATTTTTCCCAGGGTATTTGGTCTTTCCCGTGCTCAAAGTTTTCTGACCTTCCCTTTTCTGGGCACTTGAGGTTTTCAGAGTCTGATCTGCGGCGAATTGAAGCCAGCTGCGCCACAGACTTATCCAGGTCTACTCTGAAGCTCTGCTCACAGCTTTGTTCTTCTGGAGAGGCATCTTCTTCCTGGATGAGGTCTAAAGTCAGCATTCCATCGGACGTTGAGGTAGATGCCTACAAAAAAAAATGGTTGCATATCATCATGATTGGAACTTGATAGACACATCATTTTTCACCCACATTATGGAAGTATACTAAAAACGGAACTAATACACATTTACAGCTCACATGTGATTAGAATCCTACGTATAAGGTATAAAGTAGCTTCGCAAGTACATTACCTTACTTGTCTTATGCTCTATTCATAACCACTTAGGGAAAATTCACAAGGTGCAAAGTGAGGAGGAATCAGAGGAGGACTTCCAGCTCTAATTCCTCTCCATTTTATAGCCCTCCGACTTTCCACTGCGGCTTTTAGTGGGGTCTGATCAGTGAGGTGTCCGTGGACTCAGCAAGATCGAGCAGTACGCTTATTTTTTTCAGGATCTCACTTTGGTCTCTGCCTCCCATTAAATACAATGAGGGGCAGAATTTGCAGCTGATTTTGAGGCAGAATCCACCTCAAGTGACGTTCAAGTTCCTCCATGTGAACATACACTTACACTTTGCTGATTTCCGGATAACGGTCAGGACGCATATCCTCACATCTTGCTAGCCTTTACTGAACATGGCTCATTGCAGAACATGTATTTTATTATTAGGTAATGTCATATCTTTTGGGCTTATGGGTTTATAAGAGGATAGTCAAAAGGGCTTGGCTGGTCTATGCATTTCACAGACGACCCTCTTATCTGATTGTTTCTCTTGGTGATAGTGGGACCCTACAATCAGAATGGGAACCTATTACTTAGAACAATAAAGGTGTTCGTGGGGGGAATATTGGCCGCGGCAGGTCACCTCGGATTGGCTTAGTGGACATTTGTGGGCCTCCAAGCAGGAGTGTCATGTGCCATTCTGATCTTAAAATTAAAATCAAGATTTTTTTTTCATTTAAGATCTATTCTCAATTTCAATCTTGTTTTCTTTAAAACTAAAAAGAATTCAGTGAGCTGGCACAGTGAGACGGAGTCGGATCTATTTGATGCAGGCTTCGTCATCCTACCACCCAGCTACTGACTACAGTGAAGAAACTGCTGATCATAGCTTGCGGCGAGAAGAGAAAGCCTGCATAGAATATATCAGTGTTCAGGCCGTGACTATAATTTCTCCCCGGAAAACTCATGCACACGACCGCGTGCTATTTTAGTGTGCCCTGGTTTTTTTTTTGGATAGCACACTGAGCCATTCATTTCAACAAGCCCATGCACACTACTGTGTTTTCCACTAGTCCATGTGCAGGTTGCAAGTTCATGCCACAAAACTCAGAGCATGTCCTATTCTGCTCAGTGTTTGCAGCACAGACTAGTCCATAGAACCCTCTTGGACACAGAAAACAACGGACGTCCGCGCGACATCTGTATTTGTGGAACAGTTACCCATCTACCCAAAGGGTTTTTTTTTTTGCAAATATGCAAATACGGATGAGACACTGATGCAATACTGACCGTTTTTGTGAACATACAGCACTGATGCTGAAGACACGCTGATGACTCACGGACCGCAAAGACGGAACACTGAATCGTATTTTGCGGACTGCAAATTACACACGGTCGTTTGCGTAATGCCTTAGGCCTCATGCCGCGTTTTTCACGGCTAGCACACTTACCCATTCATTTCTATGGCCCCATACACACGTGTATTTTCATGGTCCTGTGTACGGGGCCATGAGGAAAACTCAGGACTGGTCCTATCCCTGTCCGTTTTGCAGCCCTTGCTCATTGACCTCAATGAATGGGGCTGCGGAGGTACACGCGGCAAACATATGTCATCCATGTGCCATCTGTGGCTATGATCACAGCTCGGTGACATACACACGGTCATGTGCATGTCGCCTTGGGTTAAGGCCACACGTTGCGGAAAAACAGCAGAAAAAAAAAACTGCAAAATTTTACAGTCCCAGCAAACTGAGTGAGAATTTATTTAATCTCATCACCAAATTGTGGAAAAAAATGCTGTGGAAGGCAAAAATGCAAAAGACAGTGGAAAAGCAGTGAAAACCATTTTTGGGATTGCCTTTCCGCTGCGTTTTTTCCTATTTTAGTTATATTTTCCTACATGCGGCTTTAGCTTTGAAATGAGGCAGGAAAATCTAATGTGGCTACTTCAGAAACAGCCCTGTGTATTCTAGTAGGATGCACCTGTCCACACGGACCAAGACACAACTTAGTACGCACAGGCCTCTGCACTAGTGACAATGTGACGTAAGATATGGCTCTACAAAGGAATGAGTGCCCAATGCTGCCTTCTGTGTTTACAGCTGAGGGTCTATCTGTATCAAAGGCCAATTGGCAGGTCAGAGGTCACTAATCCTGACCGACCCCAATTTTGACACCTGTTAAGCAAGCAAATTGTTTTGCACAGAACATAAATACCACTTGACCCTTCAGACTTGTGATGTATTATTACAGCGTATGGCCAGCTCAGGTATAAATGCAGAAGGGACAAAACACAAAAATACACTATGAATCATCTGTTGCCAAAAAAAAGTGAAAGGGAAAGTCACAATAGTCTCAATATTATTCATTGGTTCCAATTTCCTGGCTAAGACCTCACGTTGTGGTAAAGCTGTTTTTTTTTTTTGTTACAGATTTTGCATTTTTTTTTGAGCAAAACCCAGAAGGAATAGGAAATATATAGGAAGCTTCCTCTACTTCTACCTTCTGCTCAATCCAATCCTGACTTTGGCTCAAAAAACTGCAGCAATATCTGCAACATTGTGTTTCCACAATGTGGGGGTCTTAGCAAAAAAAGTTGCATTTATAACACCAGGAGTGGAGGTTTGGTAAGAAACCATTGGATTTTGTGTATCTTTTTTTTTTTTCTTGATATACATGGCGTCTATTCACATAAACCAGGCTGCCACAAATTATGTAGTCCGCCCAAGACGGCTACAAGGGAAATCTACCACTTTAAGCTGTTTGTATAACTTTTCTAACCCCACCTCTGTCCACCATATTGCTCCCAGAAAATACAATTATCCATCATGGCAGGCATAGCAGAGGGGAGAGAGCTCCTCTATAGCGACGCAAATGGATGATAATATGGCAATAGTCCTATGTCATCTACAAGTGACAGTAAGCAGCACAGAAGGACTCTCAGCAGCAATATCAGGTTACAGAAGATGATGGAGACTTGCAATTGTTAACCCAACACATATCTGTTCTGTTTCTAAGCAACAGCCCAAGAAAGTATGAATATATATCATAGTATACGCTGATACTAAGAAGCTGTAGAAGATATTGCAATTTCAATAGGCTGTGTGTATATAAAGAAATAATGCTGCCAATCTAAGGCTGTGTTTTCACAGCGGAAAATTTTCTGCCCCCGGAGTTTTCGCCACGGTCAGCCGCGACGGGATTCCGATGCATCAGCATTCCGTCGCAGCTAACCGCTCCTGACTAAGCCCGAATGAATGGGCCTAATCAGGAGCGCGGCTCAAGCCGCAGACACCGCGGGCGGAATCCACGGCAAGATAGGTCATGTTGCTTTTTTTTCCGCTAGAGGAAAAAAAAACGCCACTGACTCCCATTGAAATGAATAGGAGGAGTTTTTTCAGGTGGATTTTGAGGCAGATTCCGCGTCAAAATCCGCTGCCAAAAAACTCTGTGTGAACACAGCCTAAACGTCTTTTCCCATTTTCTGCCATAGAATCCGAAGGCCGAACCCCTGACTCCTCTTTTTTCCCCATAGTCCGACTTCAACTCTTGCTCCAACAGCCACGGTGGAGTCAGATGCAGTAAAGCTGCTCTATTTCACCGAAAAAACCTGTGATTGAATTCCTATAGAAGTACATATGCAACAAACCATACATCTAATTTATTATACAATATCGATAATTGTATAATTTAATATAAAATAATTCATCATTTTATTTTGAAGCCACAGTCGGAATTCGGTAACTTTGTTTCTGATTTCACCCAAAACTGGCCACAATAATATACCGCTCTCATTGCCAGCAGCATGGTTGACACCAGGGTAGTCAACTAAGGGGGTGTTCACACATAGGAATTGGATGCTGAATTTGTCAAGAAGAAAATTTCTGCTTTAGGAATTTAAGGCAGATTTTTTTTCTGTTTACCAAAAACCAAGGCGGATTTTGACGCTGAATTTGAAGCGGATTTTGATGCAGAATTTGAAGAAGAATTCACCTGTATTTTGCCTTTATTGGGCAGGGCCAAATTCCGCGACAATTCTACGTCAAGATCCCTGTCAACAGAAAAGGTTTATTTTCCGCCTATCATTCATTTCAATGGGAGTTCTCAGGCGGAATCTGCCTGAAGAACAAGCAGGACACTTATTTTTCCACTAGCTGCAAAAAAAATCAACAACTATCTCCCATTGCTGTGAATGGAAGGCTGATTTCAGGTGGAATTTGATGCAGATTCCGCCTTAAATTCAGCGACAAATTCCGACGTGTGAACACCCCCAAATAGCCCTAGCGTTATAAAGCTGCCCAAGTTTCTTTGCTCGTTGTATACTATAGACAGCAGGTCTTAATAGCGGTGCTTGTGTGTCATGGCCTGGACACCGTAAGTGTATCATGGGAAATTCCTTTTCTGTAAAGCAGCAGACTGATGGTTGTACATCCTTGAACTTGAATACATACCACAGCCATGAGGTGACCTCTTGTCGGCGGACGTCTGGAGTGTTGTATCTTCGCTCTGTCTCTGGTTGGATGGGCCAGATAGCTATCTTCTTCTACCGTGACCTATGGTAAGAAGGTGGAAATTCCTTTATAATAAAACTACCTGCAGGATCCAATAACAAAATCAGCAAAAATTCTGAAATATTCACACTTCCGCATAAACAAGCATCACAAAAGGTTACGTCCTCCAAGAAAAGAAACATATAATTCTAGTGAAAAGCACAGCCTATTAAAAAGGGGTTCATGGAAGAATTGACAATAGAATAAAAGAACCTATTAAAAATCCTGCCTTTTTTATTCTTATTTTCCACGTGTGAGGTCCAGTATAGATGCAGCAATTGTTAATACTGAGCACACAGAGAGGCCAGCTGCATGGACGCAGCCCAGGTGGATACTGCTTACCTCATCTAAGATGCGGTTCTTGGCTCGAGTAATCGCAGAGTTCAAGGCGTTGATCCAAGATTCTTTTTCCTCCGGGCTGACAGCAAGGAAGATCAGGTTTGGTGCCTGACGGAAACAAGGGCTTCTGTTATTTTATGTAAGGAATATGTATTTTAGAACGGGGTTGTATAAGAAGGTCTTTCTTATTAAACCTTTTTTTGTTATCTATGGCTGGTGAGATTTTGACCACCAGGACAGCCATTTGTCTAAAAAACAGAGATGCCCAGTACCAATGGACAATGGGATTCTTAAAGTCCATAATCCAAACGCTCGCACATACAGAAACAGCTGAGTGTGTTCATTTACTATGGAAGGTGCGGCCACCTCTCCGAAGGAGTAGTCAAGTAATGGACTAATAGAGCTATATGGAGAGTCTCAGTGGCAACCACTTCTTAAAAGGTGTCCTTATATATTAGGTAAATCTCAGCTGGACCCCCTGATCCTGGCCTGTTTACATATAGGTAGTGGGGTGTCTCAGTTCTCCCTCAACAGCAGATTCTTGGAATCCAACATACCCGATCCTTCAATTCTAACAGGAGATAAGCCACTGACACACACCATTTATTCCACTTTACCTACTGAGAATACAGGCACACTTGGCTCAACAAAGCACACGTGGGTATGGGGGGAATTGGGAAGAATAACTGTTGGCCAACAGCTGTCTTGGTTTGTGACCACTTTAAAGGGGTTGATGACTAAATTAAAAGTGCTGGAAAACCCCTTTAAGTCAGACATATGCTCAGAGAAATTGACAAGATGGTTGTCAGCCAAATCGGCTGATGTCAACTGACCCTCTACATGTGTATGGGGGCCTCCCAACCCTCCACTTAGGGTGGATGTTGAGGATTTCATCTCCCGTGATTCTTTTGTTTTTCTGGGAGATAAACCCCTGCCAAAGAAGTTTTTCAGAAGGTCACTCCCCCTACCATTCAGAACACATGCACTTGCTAAGCCGAGTGTATTTGGGGATCTGGAAAAATAATTATCAGCTTAACAATTGTCCTGCGGACAGCTATATTATGTGTATGGCCAGCAGCCTTTCTCTCCTTCCACCAGTACTGAATGTTCATATAAAGTGAATTGGTCTGAAACTAGACAACCCCTTTAAGCTAGGTTCACAGCTGCATCAGTGTTTCCATTCTTCTGGTCTGTTGCAGGTTACAGATTAACAGAAAAATCCTGAGGAACCCCATTCACTGTAATGGGGTCGGTTGGGTGTCCATTATTTTTTAACAGACATCGCTGGCCGAAAACGTCACCCATGCAGGACTTTTTCGTCCAGGACTTCTGCTGGAGGCTACGACGCAGATGTGAAAGTATCCTTACACTATAGTGTCCATATAAATCTGTAAAAAAAAACATGACTTTGTAGAAGGGGTAAGTGGATATGGTTGGATTCGGCAGAGTTACAGGGGTTAATTAATCTCAACAGATGACAGCCAAAAGGGATAAGTGTGCCCAACTGAAGAAATGATCCAGCAATAATAACAGCTGCCCGTTCTGTCTCATGTGCTGACGGCGGCAGATATTATCCGGCAGATTAATTAGAAAAAGAACAATATAGAGACGAGAATGTTACTCCCACATAACAGAATATACACCAGCACAAAAGGGAACACTGATGAACAATGCTCATGGGTGTCTGCAATGATCACCCAGCTCAGGACTATGGCATAAAGAGAACAGAGAGCACTAGTATCCTTACTGACGCATGGCTGCCCAGCAGTAAGTAAGTGTGGGTCCTCGGACAACCTCGAGACTCTGCTCTACAACAGGTTTCTAAGAGCTGGCACCTCTAAGTTCCATTTTGTGTTATAGGTACCTGTATTGCCCAGATTTGCCAGCCCGAATACAGCTCAGCTGAACTGAACTCAATGGGGGAGATTTATTATTAATTTACGCCCAAAAAAGTTGCAAACTTTAACCTCTTCTTGACGCAGGCATTTTTCGATTTTAATTTCTGACTGTCCACCTTCCAACACCATAACTTTTTTATTTTTCCGTTCACAGAGCCATACAAGAGCTAAATGTTTGCGGGACAAATTGTACTTTGTAATGGTACCATTTAGTATTCTGTCCGATGTACTGGGAAGCTGGACAATAATTCAGAATGGGGTGGAATTGGAGAAAAACTGTGTTTGTGCGACTTTCTTACCAGCTTTGTTTGTATGGCATTCACTGTGCAGCCAAAATGTCATGTCATCTGTATTCTATGGATCAGTACCATTCCCGGGGATACCAAATTTCTATAGTTTGTTATGTTTTAACCTCTTAAAAAAATCCAAAACTTAAAAATAATTGTTGCAACTGGCGTTTTTGCACCTTCCACAACACTTTCATGAAACTGAAGTTGGGTTGCATTTAATATCATTCATGCTACTTTACTGGCGCAAGTGAACAATAAAATCTACGCCAGCTACCAGCTGGCATAGATTACAGTACAGGTGCCCGGCCCGGCAGAGGAGCCGCTGCATTTATGAAGAGTGCGCACCTTGTTATAATAAGGCGGCTCTTCCACTGGCACTGGGGATATGAAGACTGGCGTTCAATTCGCCAGTCTTCATAAGTATTCCCTAGTATTTCAGTTCAGTTGAGCCGGCTTTGGGTCGGTAAATCCAGCTAATACCCAGACTGAGTTTCCAGGTCTGAGCTTGGCAGTGTGAAACTTAAGGGTGCATGCTCAATTTGTGGCAGTCACATGTGGCTGACACCCCGCCTGCATGTGGGCACCAATGATCACACAATTATACAGTATAATCTTGTGATCAAGGGGGGCGAGATTTCGGCCGCACTGTGAGAATGCACCCTAATAATCTGACAAGCTCCTATTCAATCTAAAACAGGGGAAGGGCTTGATACAATATATCAGAACTTTACTTTGTAACAAGCCATTCACCTAAGGCTATGTTCACATCTGCGCTGGAGTCTCTGTGGCAGAGTTCGCCAAAAGCCGGCAGAGGAAAAATCTCTGCAAGGAGTTTTTCCTGCACCAATTTCATTTTAAAAATGGCAGGCCCCATTATAGTCTATGGGTTCCCCCGAGCTCCACGTATTTTTCGGGTCCCTGACGGACCAGGACAACAGATATGCAACGCCAGTGTGAACCCAGCTTAATATTGTCAGCTAAGGCTACATTCACACAACTGAGGTGTAACAGACTTGTGTATAGAAGAATCCGTGACAATGAAAAATAACAAAAATAAAAAATGACCTATATTTCAAAATATTGTCTATGTGAATAGCCCCCATTCACATGCATTGAATTTAATGAGGCCGTGTGATGGCCAATAACAAAAAAAAAGGCCATCGCACGGCCGATATTCACTGTCATGTGAAATAGGGTAAGGCTAGCCTTTGGCTATAAACCAAGACGTTCCATTTCACTTGCAGCAAACACATTTCATGAAAATAATCAGAAATGAGACATGAACGTACCGTGTTTCCCGGTTGTTTTGATCGCACAAGTGAAAACCGACTATGGTTCTTCTTGGATCTGCTTCTTGATTTCCGCAGCTCCTCGCACTTCTCATAGTCGCTCAGGTCAAAAATTTCTTGTCCGTTCTTTTCATCCTTCACCTAGAAGACATCATGAAGACATTACTGAGGAATTAGACCTCTTCATTAAAGGAAAGTTTCTAAGAAAACTTTCAGGATACAAAAACATTTAGAACAGGTTAAGCTTAAAAGGTAGTAATGTCTCCCGGGCCCTGGAGCCTGAGAGGGGCCAAAATCATCTTCTGCCCCATTACTGTGAATTAAGTGTACACATTTTACAATGGGGCTCAGAGGTTGTTACCCCTGTGACCATGACCCATATCTGAAATTGCTACAAAGTTTTTTCTGTCCTGTTCCCATCGTGTACTTGGATTTAGCTGCCCACAATGAAGATTTCCCTGTAATTTGTTACTAAATCCGTGTTTGTATTCCGGTTCTATCTCCCTGAAGATCTTGGTAGTAAGCCACAGGAATCCTCATTACAGGGCTGCGTGTGGCCCATTTATGCGACGCCCATGCTTCCATCCCTTGTGTGGCCTGGCAAGGATCTCTAAACAATAGATGGGGTTAAACACGTCTATATCTTTCCGTTCTGGACCATAATAAATGTGTCCTGGATCCAGTACCGCAAGGAAAATATAAACATGTGGATAGGCCATTAAAAAAAAAAAAAGCCTGGACAACCCCTTTAAGTGAAAAGGCCACAAAACCTGAGCCTCTTCATCCAACTGATCATTGGGCTCCTGGTTGTCAGACCTCCGCCAAACACATATTGTTGACCTGTTCATCAATCTGTATGTCCCAATAAAAACCCTTTAATACCCTCAACAAAAGGTGCTGAACTGACAAAACGTTGATAACCATCCTGGGAACCATTCTGTAAGCCCCTCACAACAATTTAATAGGTATGTAGTCAGCTTGTGAAAAACCCCTACCCTACCCGAGACTAGTGTTACCACATTGTTCCTGACTGCCTGTCATCTCCCTCTCCTTATTAAGACAACAAGCTGAGCGTTCCTGTTCATAAGGAGTTAAAGGGGCATCCTGGCATTAATATATTGATGACCTATTTTTAGGACAGATCATCAGTATGAGATCGGTGGGGATCTGTCACATGGGACCACCACCGATCAACGCTGCAACCTCTTCATTGAATACAAAGCACAGCGCTGTACATTGCCTAGTGGTGGTACTTGACATTGCAGCTTAGCTCCATTCACTTGAAGTAGACTGAACTGCTGAACGAGATGTCAAATGCCCTAAAGATGTCCATACACATGCAATGAATATCCATTGAATCCGGTGATTTCACCAGGACAGGTGTTGTATATGGGGGTGACCCAACTCTCCCGATAGCATATTTCCAAATCTAACAAGCCTGATTCCTTTTATCATAGGAAAGGTGACTTGTACTCCCCTTCCTTCTAAGAACACATGGATGCTTAGCTTGAGTGTGCGTGTATATGGCACGTTAAGAAGGAGTAGTCATTTGCTCGTTCATCTGACAGCTACCTAGGGTGTAGTCATCTAAGTGTTTACACCCTACATAACAATGGGCAGCACGCAACTCCTTATGGATAATTCATATTCCTGCCACTATTATAGACTCCTAGTGAAAAATGACAAGATGTGACAAGTTAATGGTCTGTTTCTGTTCTTCATTGCGAGACCTTGTCTTTTCTACAAACAACAAGCCTTGCCGGATAATTAGCGTTCTGGGACACGGATAAGCAGAGCATCCTGGGAAATCTCCCTCCCCTTGTTGATCCCATGATAGATAGCACAGCTGGATGTCTGGGGAACCGGTCAATAGTCCATCAATAAAGCATTTGTTTCAAAATGGAGCTTCCGAGAAAGCACATGTTGTGTTAACCTCTTCTTTCCTGACGATATATACTAGCCAATGACGGTCCTGTTTGCAGATGCTAGGACTTTAAATGGATCAAAGTGTTCTGCCGAAGCGATTATGGAGTTGGGGGAAGGCTAAAACCATTATAGAAACCACAGGATAACCATTAGAAGAACCTCATGACCACCAAGTGCGTTTTTTCCACTTGCTTGTATAGCGCCAATAGATCCCGCAACACTATACAGACACTGTCATCATTCCCCACTGCATGGCTCACAATCTAATTTTTCTATCTCACGCACACACCTACACACAACACACTACAGCAAACTGTGCAAAAGTTACATAACTAGAGAAAACTAGAGAACACGTCGGAAGCCATATACTAAGTATACAGCTGCTCCTATTCAAGTGAATGGGAGCTGAGCTGCAGTTCCAAGTGCCACCAGTACACTGAACGGACCGGAAGCTGTATGCAGTGTACAGAGCTCCACTTCACTTGAACAGGAGCAGCTGTATACTTAATATATGGCTTTCGGCAGCCAAACACTTGATCGAGATGGTGTATCAGACCCAGACTGATCCTGTGGATAGGTCGTCAGTATCAATTACCTTCAGGTCCTGGACAACCCCTTTAAGAATAGCACCCCTTCTGACCCGCAACAGAAAACAATATGAAAGGTTTGTAGGTGGATTGGCTACCTGGTTCTTGGGATAATCCAGACCTACAGCCTAGGGGTTCACCATGCCAGTTCAGCCCAAGGGTAGGTTTACCTTTTCAATGCTTCCTGTCACCAAAGAATATACTGTACAACAAGGAAATCTATCCTGAGGACTAAAGCTGGTCATACACCTTATCTAAATGCTATTACTCCTGACCTCAGCATGTACATGCATGGTCAGCTGAGTGTGCATGTGTTCTCAATAAGCGGAGAGGGATGAACCAGTGCTAGAATTTTATCTCTCTTAAGAACACAGATCCAACAGCCTGATTCTTCTTTCCCTCAATTTCTACTATCAAGGGAAAGTCAATATACTCTAATACACATGGGATGGTTGGCCACTACCACTAAAATTGGTGGGTCTGTCTTAGGTGTACTATATGGATTTCATAAAATGTTCATTTGCTAAGCAAGTGAGTGTTTTTGTACCTATTAAACACCACCGTAAAGAAGATTTAGTTAGAAGACAGCCATAGACATGAGGCTTCTGTTGGCAACTCCCAGACTACATGTCTATGGTGGCAAGGGCACGCCAGAATGTGAGTTAGGTGGGGTCACCATAAAAACACATCTGTTGGACCAACCCTAATGTTGAGTAGAGGTTGGCCAGACCTTGTCTGATTCTCGGCTGTGTTTTTTTCACAGTCGAGTTAGCACCAGTATGGTGCCCTTTTTTTTCCCACACTATTGACTTTCAATGGAAGAATCAGGTCTCTGAAAACGGAGTCATGTTTTTGATTCGCCGAAAAGTAGAGCATGCTCTAGATTTTCATGGATCATGGGCAGCACTCACCTGAGAACATCAATAGTGTGGATAGAGCCTTAAAAATATGTAGATCATCCTTATAATATTGCAAATTTCAAGGGGTCTTTACTTTGACATGCTTTTTAAGTTGTAGGAAGCTTCTGACAAGTCATATATGGAACGTTCTCATCTGCGGGGATTTGTCTGTGGTGATGCCCAGCAACAACTAGACAAAAAGGGCTCCCATGGCTCCATACCGGAGAGGTGAAGATAGGTCATAGACTAGAAATACCATCTTTGGCACATCTTCATCAAACAACTATGAGAGAAGCCAATGGGAGCCAAAACTATCTACATGGGTCACAGCACATTGACCCCCACTGATGGGAACCATTGACAAGTCTCTGGAGATACGTGAGACACTCCACTCAATGGCCTGCCAGTCAGCAATTCAAGTTCATTTCAGCACTTTCTACATTGGTCCCTATGACCGTGTTAGATTAGATATAGTCACATGCCACTTGTTATCGGACATTTAGCAGCCCACAATGTATGCTGGGAGATGGACTTCCATCAACACCAACTGGGAAGGCTCTGGTTGTGTTGACCACTCATGAAGTGATAGATGATTTGACCTTTCCAATTATAAAACTGCAGCAAGGTCCTGCTTCACTCCGAAACAGCAAATGTGGCGATAAGCCCATGTCAGCTGCTATATGGAGCGTTACAGACCTGTCTAAAGGCGGCAAGATTATCACATGCTATTTATGTACACTACAAGGAAAGGAAGTAGATTAAGATGTGTGAGAAAGAAGCCCGCACTCGAGATGAAGAGTGATTAGTGACAAATATATCTATTTATATATGTAGATCTATCCGTGTGTGTATGTGCGTGTGTGTCTGTGTATATATATATATATATATATATATATATATATATATATATATGTATATATATACACACAGTATATACACACATATACACATACAGAGGGAAAAATGTACAAAAAAATAAGATACAAAAATAAATAAATATATATATATATTTACACAGAAAATTCACACAGCACATCTTAGTGTGAACAGGAACAATTTGCTATGGCAGTATTACAAATAAAATACAAAAAGTGCAACAGCACTCTGTACAGTATACAGCACCAGGACATACAACAATGTTGTACAACAGAGTTAGAAATGCATTACTGCTATTATTTGAAGCAGTTGTCCAAGATATATAGTTTTCCACAATTCATACAGATTTCCAGTGTCCCCCACCACTGCCTGATCCAGCAGAAAGGACACAGGACGTATGTGAGTGACGTCTCGTTCCTTTCCTTACGCCGTGGATTGGCCTTAGCGGTCACGTGAGGCAAGGACTTCTGCCAGGAGAGAGCCAGACCACAAAAACAGCGGTTACTCACAGACACCCGCGGACCCCCTAGACTATAATAGGATCCGCTGTGTGTCCGTCAGGTTTCTCCTGTTTTTATACTAAAAGTGGCAGAGAGAAAAGTCCTCCATGCAGCACTTTTCTCTTCATGGACTTATGGTGGTTTCTGTGGCGGAGTCTCTGCGACAGATGTGAGCATAACCTAAGTCTATTGTAATGTCCTGGTGCCGTATACAAAGTGCTTTTTACTGCACTTTTTATATACCGGTATGTATTTATACCATACACATACATAAAGACATAGAGACATATACACAGACACTCACATCATAAGGACAATTCGGGGGCTTACATTTACAATTTTTTATTATATTAGAGGGTCACACAATTTCTGCACATTAGAAAACCATGGTAAAAGGTGCCAGGAGTGACATCTTATTTCACAGACTGACACACGACTAGAAACAGGAAGTCCAATACTTGAAAGGCGACAGGCCAACAGTTTATTTGTGGAAGACAGCGTGACTCGTGGGCGACTTTGTGCAAGAGTTCACTTCCTTCTCCGTATGGCGTGTAAAATTAGAATTGAGGAAATGTCTCATGAAGACATACATCACACGGAGGCGTGAAAAAAATATTAATAACTTTTTAGGCAACTTTAGAGGTGAAATAATCTGAGAAAGCTTGGTTTCTAGGGGCTGGTTGACAAGTACATGTAAGGCTTCATACACACAACCCTACACAGTTTATGGGTCCATAAAAATTGGACGAGTGCCCATACATGGACGGATGTTCATACACTTGAATGAATAGACCGAGCTGCAAAAACAAATGGTAAGGTATAGGATCCGGTCCCTATATTGTGTCTCGTTTCTATGGTCTGGATATTAAATCATGAAAGACACAGTCGTGTGCATGGGGCAATAGAAATGAATGGGTCCATATAATATCCATGCACACAGCCGTAATTTTTACAGATCCACATGGAGGCCGTAGGATTGAGCCACAAAATATGGAGTAGGTCCTATCCCTGTCTGTTATTGTGGCTCGCTCTACCTATTCTATTGATAATATCTGTGTCCTGTCTGTTCTGTTTTCAATGGACCTGCGCACAACTACGGTCATCCAACATATTCTGCAGAACTTTACAGACAGTGTCCATGGGGCCTAAGAGTTTTCTAAAAATATACTGAAGTAGAAAACCCCTTTAATTCATTAAGTGGCACAAAATACACCGGCTGATACCTCATAGGGATAAGAGTATTTTAAAGATAACATCCCCCTCCTTCCCCATATAGACAATGAAGGGCTCATTCAGCAAACCTGTAGGAAATTCTATGCAAGCCCCTGAATCCAGTTTGGCTCCAAGATCAGTGTAAATAAGGGGCTATCTGCAATAACTGGCCAAGGCTACCTTCACGTCTGTGTCAGTTTCCGTTCGGAGTGTCCACCAAAATCGATGGAAGAAAAAGTCCAGCACTTTCAGTTAAAAACAGTGGACACCCAATGGACTCCATTATAGTCAATGGGGCCCTGTCGGGCTCTTTATGTATCTGCTATTTAGCAGTTTGTTTGGCCATTGTTCTGGTCCTCCCACAGACGCAGATGTGAACATAGTGAAAGTGGTAATACTAAAAATGGGTAGATGAAACCTTAGCACTGCTTAGTAGAACAGGACCTTAGGATTTACTCACACAGGGGACCTATAGAAGATGCATTATCCGCACTTTCTTTTTCCCTCGTTTAATGTGGTTTGCTTATAGCAAATGAAGTGAAGTGTTCTCTAGTAAAGTAGGGCAGCGAAACTATAATCATCCCGAAACACAACTTACTAAGGATCCGTCTGATTAAAATGCAGAACATTGTGATCTCTCTCCATGGTGTGAACCTCAGAACAAAGCTCTCCCGCCAGACATAATCAAAGCGGCCTGTGAAGCCCCTCGTCATGGGGGGGAGACGCTCGTAGCCGCACATCTCACGAGACGTGCGCTCCAGCTAGAATTTAGATCAAGCTCAGAAAGCATACAGTGGGTACTCCAAACATGAGGCATCACTGACCCTGGCAGTATTGGTTGTCAAACAAAATGGTGGCCAAAACAAAAAAAAAAAATCGTAGCGTATATTGCCCATATCTATAAGACTTAATATTTTCTAAAAAGAAAATGCTAAACCACAGAACAAAGGAGTTAAAGAAGTGTGACCACCAGTATAGTGGAATGTGTGATCTCTTGGGCCATGTTCACACACTCAGGAACCTTTAGGCAGGACTATGGCATTCACATGCAGATTATGAAATCCCATGGAATGACAATGGGGCTGGAGGTGTAACTATAGAGGGTAGGGCTGGGCAATTATGATCAAAATCACGATTAATTGGGCAATTTATCTCCATTATTTAGGTCACACCCCTTTTAGACCACGCCATTCTTACAGTATGAGTATGTGTTGGCTGAACCTCGTAAGATTCTTCTCTCGAGGTTCACCTGGTGGTTTCATTAGGACCAAACACGGACAAATGGAAACCGCTATTATACGCTGGGGCCTCTTCAGACCTCAGAGTATAATATGTTGAGGCCCAGGGGAGGAGACAAACATAAAAAACAGTATTACTCACCTGTCCTGGGCTCCGGTGCTACTCCCTGTTGTCTTTGGGTCTTCTGACTGATGTCAGGGGCCACTGAGGCCCAGTCACATTGGTCACGCAGTGTCCTGACGCTGGCGCCTATCCATCATGATGCCATGTGACCCCTGTGACTGGGCCTCAGCGGTCCCTGATGTCAGCCAGAAGACCCAAAGTCAGCAGGTGATTGAACATCCTGGTTGATGCTTGTTCGATTATTTTTCAATTAGTCGCCCAGCCCTGATAGGGGGTACCTCGGTGACAATTGCTAAGGGGCCCAAAAGACTAAAACCGCACAAAGCCCTTTCTTTAATATAAGAAAACACCAGTATTATAAATATCACATGGAAAGTAGGGGCCCATTACAGATTTTGCACTGGGGCCTAGGACGCCTCCGAACAGGGCTAATCCACATAGACTAGCATATCTGAGGTAGACATCTGAGTTTCCTGACACAGATTCTTTGAAAAACACATCTTGGATTTGGCACAGGCAAGGTGGCTATACGCATTAGAGAACTGGCAGCCAAACCCACAGATTTCGGTGTGTCCGGATGACCGTGGGTCCTTTTATTCTCAACACGGGAGTAACTATAGTAGTTGCAGAGGTAGCAATCGCTACCAGGCCCTGAAGCCTCAGGGGGCCCAAAGCCTTCTTTACCATATAAGAAGACAACAGTATTATATATAGCACATGGTAAGCAGGGGCCCCATTACAGATTTTGCATTGAGCTTCAAGTTACGCCTCTGGTTCTCAAGACAGATAAGCTGTTGCCAAAGGAGTCTGGTACGAGCTTATTTTATCTCTAAAGAGAAAATGTGCACACTTGGCTGAAATGTACATGCATGTGTAGGGGGAGTTGGGAGGAATACCGGCTAGGAGGCATTCACACTACTGTTGTTAGCATATGAAATGTTATTAATGGATAGTAACAGATCTGTTAAAAATCCTATTGTTTTCTATGGGATTTGTTCTGTTGTCTTTTCACATCCGTTTTTATCAAATCCGTCACCAGTTTGTTATTTTGGCGGGGATAATAATATTGGGTGCAGAACTTTTAGCTGCTTTCAAAATAATGGGTTTATGACGGACAGCGGAATAACATGACGGAAGTGTCCCTTATTAATGTTAATAAAATATCTATGGCTAACGGACGTGTAACAGATGGTCGTCCATTATACTGCCCGTTATTTCTGGCAATTTTTTTTTCTGCACATGCTCAGAAAGCAGAACAAAAAAAAAAAGTGCAGTATATTAATGGACACTAACTGATGTTAATGCGTCGAATTTGTTATCATAGGCATCTGTTTCTTTGGGGGGTTTTTTAACAGACCCTATCATAACAGCGATGCATGAGCACCTGGAGCAGGTGAAGACAGCGCGACTGGGAGCAGTGAGGTTAGTACTGGGGACACTGCTGGCGGGGACATTAAACTGTGAGGGGCTACTAATGGCGGACATTAAACTGTGAGGGGCTACTAATGGGGGACATTAAACTGTGAGGGGCCAATAATGGGGGACATTAAACTGTGAGGGGCCAATAATGGCGGACATTAAACTGTGAGGGGCCAATAATGGGGGACATTAAACTGTGAGTGGCCAATAATGGCGGACAGTAAACTGTGAGGGGCCAATAATGGCGGACAGTAAACTGTGAGGGGCCAATAATGGCGGACATTAAACTGTGAGGGGCCAATAATGGGGGACATTAAACTGTGAGTGGCCAATAATGGCGGACAGTAAACTGTGAGGGGCCAATAATGGCGGACAGTAAACTGTGAGGGGCCAATAATGGGGGACATTAAACTGTGAGTGGCCAATAATGGCGGACAGTAAACTGTGAGGGGCCAATAATGGGGGACATTAAACTGTGAGTGGCCAATAATGGCGGACAGTAAACTGTGAGGGGCCAATAATGGGGGACATTAAACTGTGAGTGGCCAATAATGGCGGACAGTAAACTGTGAGGGGCCAATAATGGGGGACATTAAACTGTGAGTGGCCAATAATGGCGGACAGTAAACTGTGAGGGGCCAATAATGGGGGACATTAAACTGTGAGTGGCCAATAATGGCGGACAGTAAACTGTGAGGGGCCAATAATGGGGGACATTAAACTGTGAGGGGCCACTGCTGGAGGTATTTAACAATAAAGTTGTATTGTATAGAATTTGGAAGGAATGCGGCCCTTCAACTTTAGATTTTTTCTATGTGCGCCCATTTGCCCGGCTGAGTTTGAGACCCCTGCTCTATAGGGACACTCCTTGACTGCTTTCAGTAGATTCTCTCTGGCTGGGATGACGCTCTTTATAGAGGCATTGTTATTGGATATGCTGTGGCTATCAATATGGGTTGTGGTCAGTATATGAGGGCAGAGCTTATGTGCGAAGAACCCTCTGTGTATTTTTCTTAAGGCTATTTTGACCAGTTGCCAACCAATGCAATATACATACACGAGTATTAGACTGACAGCTATTCCTCCTGAGCTTCCATATGTGGAGTAAGCCGCTGGCAGACAGCTCTGACGGCGACTTATCTCTCATGAGATCAAAAGGATTGAGCATGTCAAAATCCAACTGTCTGATCTTTCTTTCCCTGACATCTTCGGTCATGGGAAAGTTGGGACACCCTCTGCACATACACATTAGACTGTTGACCAATCCCGGTGACATCATTTTGTTTGGCTAACATACATCTAATAAGTATGGTCACCTTTAATGCTACCACTATGTATACACAGTACATAAGTATATATAAAGAAATACAACCCAGAAGAAAAGCCATATTGCCTATAGCCACCAGGAACCATTGTTAGCCATTTCTTAATATGCTTAGAGCCCCACCAAGCGAGGTCTATTCACTGGTATCTGCACAGCATCGTGATGCAGATTTAGATGCATCCTTCCCCGTCATTTGTCATGTTCCGCATCATCGACTAGTAGAAGAAAAAAGCAAGTTACCCTGACCTAGCAAGCCACTGGCTGACAAATAGAGGATAGAAATTGGATGCCTTAAATGGAGTACCAAGGATGCGGCGTATTATTACTTAAAAGTACTGCATTACCGGCAAGGACGATACAAAATGCTCTGAGTCATTTCAGGATTCGACAAATCCGCAAAGCACCTCAGAAATCTGCAGTAAACGGCTGAAAAACATGATCCCGTTCCAGCTCCTACACTGCATCCTCCAGCTCTCTCTTCTGCGGGATCCTGGCATTATATCTACGAATAGGATTCTACTCATTCAGTATTAGCTATCATCGAATTTCTTTCGGGTAAACAGTTTTTGCAGATAGCTCAGAATGGGTTAATATAATAAAAGAAGCAATACTCACTGATCATCCACTGCTCCTGTTATGATGCTGCCCAGGTCCCTGCTGGTCTCCACTTCCTGGTCCTTCCTGACACACAGGAAATGCCACTCAGCCAATCACAGGTTGAGGTGGGGCCACCTCTGTGCCAGCGATTGGCGGAGTGGTCATTTCCTGTGTGTCTGGAGGGATCGGGAAGTAGAGACCGGAAGGGCCCAGGCAATGCTGGAACTGGAGAATTGGTGAATATCGCCTGGTTAATTTTATTAACCCATTCCGAACCATTGATACAACATTTTTAAACCCTTTCCTCCGCATTTAAAGGAAAGTTCTGCCACTGTGTAATAAACTTTGTGTTTCAGTTCCTTGCCATTTTCAAGATCTCTGCTTGCTGTCAGTGAATGTGAACATCCTTGCTTACATCCAGACTTGTACAGGCCTAATGCTTTTCACAGCAGAGGGGTTATTAGGCCATGTTCACATCTGCGGCAGAGACTCCATTAGAGCAGATTGCAATGTTAATTTTCCTATGGAAATGAGACCACGGAAAAACCTGATGAACCCCACTATCAGTCAGTGGTATCTATCACTTGCCACCGATGTCTGCCATGCAATGGATCTAGCATGGCTTCAAGGTTTCTGTTTAAGACGCAAATCACAATACAAATGTGAACAGAGTCTAAGGCCTGGTTCACATCTGCGTTCGGGTTTTCTGTTCGAGGAGTCCACTTGGAGACCCCCCGAACGGAAACCTATACACATGAAAAAGCAGTTTACCTGGGAAACAACGATTTACCTGTAGCAAACCTTCAGCTCTGTGAAGTAATAAAGGGGTTTTCCAGGGTTTACAATGACCTATGTGATGGGAGGGGGTCCGACAACTGGATCCCCCCACAGATCAGCAGTTTGAAGAGGCTGCAACACTCACGAGCACTACGGCCTCTTCCCTGTGCCGATGACATCATACAGCAGCAACTTAGCCATATGTCAATGAAAGGGGCTGAGATGCAATACCAAGTATAGCCCCTACACAATGTATGGTACTGTACTTGGTATTCAGTCAGCATTTACCCAAATGTTGTGACCTCTTCTGCTGGCTGATCAGTGGTGGTCCCGGGTGTTAATTTGCATAACTATAACAACGATATCTTTTCAACCGAGGGGGAAAACACTGTTTGCTTCAGGTGACCCTAACCTATCTATCTGCAGGGCTGGGTTGATATGATGGGCTCTGGTGACAGAATCCCTTTAAGGCCTCATACACATAGCAGTATTAGTATTAAGGTCAATAGCAATGAGAGCTTGATAGTTACTGAGGATCGGGGGCCAAGCAACAGTCTATCATATAAGAAGACACCAGTATCAGAAAGTGGCTAGTAGCATGGGTAAGATCTTGACACAGATTTTGCACTTGGGCCCTGGAGTTATGCCTTAGCTATTTTTTGGAGGAGTTTATATTATGTGAAGCCATATTTGAATATACATGACATCATCAGAAGGACACTGACATCATGAAGATGTACAGCAAGATAGCATTACGGGGTCTTTATTGCCAAACAATGCAGCCATTGTGACCACAGCTGTTGTAGAAAATGCTTTCAGACTTGACAAGCCTCTCGACCCTTGGGAAGGCAATAGGAACCCTTGAGTTGGCCTCAGGGAGTTCAGACTTTTCAAAGTGTCTGCAAGAGCCAGACTATAGACAGTCCTGGGGGGCCAATCCAAGCTGTACAGCCTTTAACCCTCAAAATGCTGGGGCTGTCGACATCCTGCTTCCAACAGTAGTCACGTCTCAATTTTTGTATAGCACATTTGTTAGAGAGAACCTTCTTAAATGTTGTAATAAGGAAAACAGGAACTGCTGGTCTTGTGCAGGAAGAGGCAGACATAGACAGTATAGCTGAAAATCCCTACTTGCTCAGCTAGTATTTACTAAAACAGGGATAATATAAGTTCCATAGGCAGCTCAATATAGGGGATGTGAGTCACTAACAACAGATGGGTAATATATGAAGTTATATGTAAAATGTCTTAAAAGGGCTAGCAAAACCTAGTGCTATTCACATAGTATTGACTCTGCCTAATCCCTGGAACCTGAGGGGTCCCCAAAGGTCCCTCTGCCACATAAAATATACCACTATTCAAAACGGTACAAAGTAGTTAGTGGCCCAGTACGGATTTTGCATCGGAACCCAGGAACTTAAAGTTACACCATTGACACTGCCCATGACCTCTTGGCCAGTCATCTGCACCCCTGTAGACTTCAAAGAGTTCATATTGGTTATTACAGTGCTCCAAACTAGCTATACATTTTCAGTTACATTGAGTGAAAAACAAACCATCTTTCTGGGAATGTTCTTCCAAGGATAGCTTGTTCGAAGACTCAAGATCTTACAGTTGAAATCGTCCATTTTCGTCAACTTTAGTCTAATATATATGGGCATCTTAAAGGGGTTGAATTATATTTACAAGCTATCACCTATATTCATATGTATGGAAATGTTGGAGACAGTCAAGTACAACACTTGGCTATCTCTGGCTGTACCATAAAGATGAATGAATCAGATGCTGCAGGAATACTGGGAACGCAAGACCCTTGTTCTCATGATCAGTGGGGGGTCCCAACAGTCAGACCCCCACCTATTGGCAAATGGATAGGTGATAACTTCTAATCTTGATTCATCCCCTTTAAGAACTGTTTATAAGCTGGCATGGCGATCCCCAGTCTGGACCCTGCAATGCTATGAGGACCTCCAAAAAAAAATCATCAGTAGTACACTCAAAGATCAGCTTGTCCCTGGGCACTGGATATATGGAAATGGGATGTCTGAAGGTTCTCCGACACATTGCCCATTACCAGTCAATTCTTTTGTTAAGATAACCATCACGTTTTAAGAAAGAATATGTCAAATCTCCAAAGGAAATCTGACAGAACACAGCTAAAGTGTTGTAAAGTGTCTGAAAAATGACTGCATCCATCTGATAGGACACAGAGCGGCTTCTTTCGCCTCAGGGGGTAGTGAGAAGTTTTTTGGGAAAAAAAAACATCAAACAGTATCAGCGCTGGAGATGGGCCAGCCCCGAGACACTTCCATCCGCTCGTCTTAGCTCTTTAGAAAGTATCCGAAAATATCACGTAATGAATGCATATTCTAGTGGAATGCATGTCTGGTACTCACTGCCGGTGAGAACGGAAGAGACGACTTCCCATGTGTCTCATATATACTTGGGAATTGGAGAATGTCAAAACCTATTCCTTCACCGTGTGGAAAATGGTGCAGATATTATATAAAGATCGACAAAATCCCGTAGACCACTTAAGGAGCCCAGCCCACCAAAAGGAAACGTTATAGACACCCACAAACACAAATAGCCAATCCAAGCCAAAATGGACTTCTGCCATAGCAAATTATCTTAAGACCAATTCAGTAGGGTCCTTGAACTTGGACGGAAGTCTTGTAAGGGTTTAGTCACACATGGCAGAAATTTCCGCGACTGAAAATCAATCCAACACTCAGGACCCCTGTGGATCACAGGCCATGTGGCACAACATTCATCTGTCACATGGCATGTTTAGAGCTACGTCCCATTCAAGTGAATGGGGCTTGGATGTGATACCAAGCTATATGATGTACCGCGCTGTGCTTGGTTTTGTGTGTGATGGCTGCAGCGCTCACCCAAACACTGCAGTCTCTTCAAACAGCTGATGGGGTGTTGGACCCCAACCAATCTTCAATTGATGACCTATCCTATGGATTGATGACCTATCCTATGAATAATCATCCACTGATAAGCTTGGAAAACCCCTTTAAGGGGCCGTTCACAGCTCCACTGTCTTAATCTCTTTTGGTTTAAGCAATAAAACGGATCCGTATACTGATGGACAACAATGGACTATAACAGGATCCATCAGGTATTTGATATTTTCTCCCAGACCTCGATGAACAAAAAAGTCAGGCTTGCGCGTCTTTTTTGTCCACAACTTCAGATGGACTCTCACATACAGGTAGATGTGAACACAGACAAGATCAATGTTGCGTTCGACTGACAGTTATTTCTCCCAACCCCCCCATACACATATAGGCTCAGATTGGCCAAGTGTGCATATGTTCAAGAGGATTGAAGTCCAACAGCCTAATCCTTCTTTCCTCCCTATATCTGCCACTGCAGGAAAGCTGGAACATTAGCACATGAGATGGTCGGCTGGTGTCACCGAAATAAGCAGGTTGGGCCAACATTAATGTAATGTGTATGACCAGCCTTAGGTATGCCAAGAAAATGAATGGTGGCGGATAGCTATGATCATGTCTTTGGAGATGCGTCACATGGCACGTTACTCATAGTGGTGAGACATGAAGGGGGTGGGCAGGAGTGCGTTTGCACCCACTTGTGAATAGCCCCTTGTGCTATATATGGTTGATGACTCTGTTACATGAGTCTCTTAATTCCTTTATTTTTCGATGAAGAATGAATGTTAACCATGCCCGGTTAAGAGCACAGAATCCCTCGTATTAGTCACCATCAGGGGGCTGGGAAGTTTACACAACAGTCAGTGTGAAGGGAGCGTATATTTTCATTACAGAACCCACTCATCTGATCTCGTCCTCCAGCACAACAGGGAGCAAAGCTGCAGAACGGGAAGGAAAAAGATGTAAAAGCAAGGTTTTATTTCACATTACTTCTTTACAAAGAGTAAATCTTATTGGGTATTGTACAGTGAGATTATAAGATTACCTATCAACATGAATGGTGGGTATGATGATACCTACATAGAAGGGACTAGGCAGGAACCTACACCAGACAAGGAGACCTCTATAGCAATATCAAAAACTAGACCTCTCTAGACAAAACACTTGCCACTCCCTTGGGCCACCAACTACCCCGATTCGCTGCAGGATCTGTGTTATATAATCCCAGGTGGCCACGTATCTGGAAAAAGGGGAGCGGGTGTATTGTGCTGTGCGACTGCTTCCTCTGCACCCCCTATAGCTACACCCCAGATTAGTCCTCAAGCACACAATCCTATTAAAGGGATGATCTGCTGGGGAAACAATTTTGCCAAATGGCTCAGAATAGGTTAAAGGGATGGCCCAGGACTTATAGTTAGGATAGGTCATCAATATGTGATCAGTGAGGTCCGATCCCCGCTGATCAGCTATTTGAAGATGTGAGTGCCCCAGACTCCATGCTGATGAAATCACGTTCATTGGTCACATGGTACATCATCAGCTCAGTCTGATTCAAGTGAATGGCGCTGAGCTGCAATACCAAGCACATCCCCTATGATACGAACAGCCCTGTGTTTGGTATGCAAATGCTGCAGCCCCTTCTACCAGCTGATGTGTGGGGGTCCTGGATTTTCGTTGGAAACATGGTGGACACCATTATAGTCTATGGGGTCCGTGGGTTTCTGCATGTAACTACTTTTTAAGCAGATAGAGTTTCTGTTTTTGGGGTCCCCAAGCGGAACGCTAATATGAACCTAAAGTAAAATGGATCACTTCTGTGGCCCATGATTGGCGGAGGGGACATTTGTCCTGTATTCAAAGGGGCCAGAAAGTAGAGACCCACAGGACTCAGAAAGTAT
The DNA here is from genome assembly GCA_947044405.1 of Leptodactylus fallax. NCBI lineage: Eukaryota > Metazoa > Chordata > Amphibia > Anura > Leptodactylidae > Leptodactylus > Leptodactylus fallax. The sequence goes on along the minus strand of CAMRHE010000371.1, from coordinate 1,761,526 downwards.
CATAATGGGAGCGACAAAAAAAATATTAATTTTTTTTACTACTTTTTACTTATTTATTTTAAAAAATGAGAATCCAGTAAAAAAAAAAAAACAATATGCAACAAAAATATGAAATAATCTATTCATATTAAATAATTACAAAAAAATTACTAGATCATAAAATAGAATGAAAGATTTCACTTTCAGCAAGCAGCTATTTTTTTTTAATTATTTTTGCTTCTATTGTCTTATAGCTTTTATGGTACCTACATAGCCACAACCCTTATACCTATGGTTTGCTATTGCTGTCGCATTAAGACAAATGCCAGACATCCATTAGTAACTAGGTCAAATGAAAAAGTCACGGAGTGCAGTAACTATCTATAGCTGAGTGACAGGTGATGTCATCGCGGTGCAAAGAAGCTTTCACATATGGATTAACTGAGCTACACGTGGGAACATCCAAGCCTGAAGCCTTATACTCAGAGATCAGTGGCGGCCGCTGGATTTGTAAACGTGCAGGAAGTCTCCTACACAAAGCAGGATATCACTGGCCTGGCCCTTCCATGGCAGAAAATAAGGGGCATATCAAAAATGTAAAGGGACAATCCTGGATTATATGGATACAGCTTTAAGAAGAGTATCTGTTCTGTATTCAATCAAAAGTTTTAAAGAATGTCTCTAACCATCTTAGCATTGACAGTCTATTGTCTTGATAGGTTGCCAATGGATACAACCATGAATGCAGGAACTTTCTATGGTCTGGCACCAGCCATGCATACCTTCCAACCATCGCGGATTCAGTGGGATAGTCCCGGATTCCAGATGCTGTCCTGGTCAGCGGGTGGTATGCCCCAGCTTCAACTCATCTGTGTCCAGAGGATGCAGATGAGTTGAATACAATGGAGAAGCAGGAGCCGTCCACTCCCTGCTTCACCATTCAGTCCCTGTCTCTGCTCCGGGAGCTGTAGATGTGATGTGGTGACGTCACTTACATCACGCCTGCAACTCCCTGAAGGCTCCAGGACCAGAGACAGAAGAGAAGAACAGCAGGGGAACGGGGAAAGGTGAGTATTAGTAGTTTTATGTTTGTTTGATACTGTGAGGGCATCAGGAGAGGGACATAATACTGTGCAGACAACTGTGGGGGCAGCAGGAAGGGAACTTTATACTGTAGCGGCAACTGGAAGGGGAATTTATACAGAGGCGCAGCTGGAGGGGACACTCATGCCGGATTCACACAAGAGTTGGAGTCTCTGTAGCTGAATCTGCCTAAAATTGGCGGAGTGAAAAGTCCTGCAAGGAGGACCTTTCTCTTGACCAGCTTCAGTATAAAGTCAGCGGAAACGCGACGGACCCCATTATCGTCTATGGGGTCAACGGGTTTCCGCGTGTGTACCTAGCATCAGCTGTGAGAGCAACTGGAAGGGGACATTATACTGCGGGGGGCAACTGGAGGGGGACATTATACTGTGGGGGCAGCTGGAAGGGGATGTTAAACTGTGGGTGTACCAGTAGTGCGACATAATACTGCGGTAGCAACTGCAGGTGGAATTTATACTGTGGGGGCAGCTGGTTGGGGGACATTATAACGTGGTGGCCACTGGAGGTGACATTATAATGTGGGGGCATATTATGTCAAGGTGACTGTAGAGGCGTTATACTGTGCACAAAAAGAAATGGATGGGAATGGGCTCAAAATTAAAATTTGCCACGGCGCACATAGCGCACCGCACATTCTGCCCCTCTTTCGGTCCTTTGAAAGTTGGAAGGTTTGGCCATGATTTCCTTATCGTGGCCGGGTTATCTTTTCATACATGTAGTATCCCTGCCTGATAACCCGGGCACAATAAGGAGATCATGGCTGTGGACAAGTGCCAGACCATAGAAAGTCCCTGTAATCATGGTCGTATCCATGGGCAACTGATCGAGACAAAAGATTGTCACCACTGAGATGGTTAGAGAAAAATTTTTAAAGCTTTGCAAAATTTTTAATTATTCATATTTGCAAAAATGTTTAATTTTTGACTATTTTCACATTTAAACACGGTTATGTTCATGGGAAAACCCCTAAAATGAATGAAATAGAAGTTATACTAAATCTTTCCCTACAAAACTATATATCCATCTGCTCAGCTCTCTCTGCTCTATAACAGGATGCCTGCAGTTTCGTGATGACAGGTTCCCTTTAAACAACTAGACAGGAGACGATGACTCAAAAGCAGAAATGTACATTGGTTAACATCTTGAATTACCACACAGCCGTACGATATATCAAAATAACAGACTGAAGTCCAAATACTAATGCAATTCTTATGATTTCCTAAAGAGTAAAAATAGAATCTTGTAAGCAACTGATTTGCACAAATCCCAAGATTAAAAGGAAACACACATGTACACTTGGGACTCTTCTTGCTTTGAGTGAGGTTGCAGATTTCCCATAATCCTCTTTGAATTACACTTTGAGTAATTCCCCACCCACATATTCCCCCGATTTGCATCCTAGAGTGTTTTGGGAATTTCTAGAAACACTGGAGCCGAGCATCACGGCCTTTGAACGTAGAAATCAAAGACTTAAATGACATTATAGGACTAAAGAGGTCTACAAAACTTGGATCAATCCCCTTGTCTATGTCTCTTAAGAGCTTTTACAGATTAAAAAAAAATTATATTGACTGACATCATCAGTTTTGGGTTTTTTTCCCCTCATTTCACAGCAGTACAAGAGGAAAGGACGCTAATCTTTAGGGCCCATTCACACCGTGAACTCCCTCCTCAAATTCCTCTCCAGTTTCTATCCCTCGGCTTCCAGCAGTGGAAAATCTTGAGGACCCGTTCACATGGCGGAATCTGACACTGATTTTGCGGTAGATTTCACCCCAAAATCAGCAGCATATTCCGCCCTGATTCTGCCTACCTGGGAGGTAGAGATCGGGGCAGGATACTGAAAAATAAGCATCCTGCTCAATCTTGCCAAGGATCCCACAGCTGATTCAGCTGCAGAGTCTGCGGCTAGAGACTCCCCGCAGATTGGGCCAATGCCAATGCTCTTCATCGGCATTCCACCGTAGAGAGTTGGGGGCTGGAAAATTAAAAGGAATGTCTGCCTCAAATTCCTCTTCATTTTCCGATGTCTGAACGGGGCCTAAGCTAGTCTCGAATTGGAGCTAATCGTCTCATGCCAAGGAATCCAAGGCAAGATCGAGCAGAAACACTTATTTTTTCCGGGGTCCTGCTTCAGCCTCTGCCTCCTATTGAATACAATGGGAGACAGACACAGGTCAGAATTTGGAGCTGATTTTGAAGCGGAATTTTAGGATGGGTTCACACTGCTGCTTTTGTCAAGCTGAGAAAACAGCTACAAAAAGCTGCTCTGTTTTTTTTAAGTGTTTTTTTTTAATTCAGAGTTTTTTGTTCATTTTTTAGGTGCTTTTTACCATGTGGATTTTATTGGAATTTGGAACATTTTTTCTGCCTCAAAATAGGGTAAGACCCTTCTTTTTTCAGCTAGCTAAAAAAAAATAGCTCTGAAAATAAACTAGCTAACTCCTACTGAAATCATTGGGAGAATTTTCAGACATTTTTTAATCTGTTTTTGAGGCAGAAAAGAAAACAGCTCCAAAAGAAACAAACAGTGTGAACTCACTCTTAGGGTATGTTCACACAGCAGAATATGGCACTGAATTTAAGGTGGATTCCGCCTCAAAATCAGCTCCAAATTCCGCCTGAAACCAACCTCCATCGATTTCATTGGGAGGCAGATGCTGATTTTTTCCTCTAGTTTCCTCATGCTTGATCTTCAGGTGGATTCTGCTGATAACTCCCATTGAAGTGAGTGGAAAATTCCGCCTGAGAGGTGTGAAATTTGATGCAGAATTTAGTCAAGAGGAAAAATTCTGCTTCAAATTTCTGAAGCGGAATTTTTCACCACTAGAAAAATTCCGCCGGGTGAACGTACTCTTATAGTAACTGCAAAATCAACTATAATAGTAGTAAGTAATACATACAATGTACAACAATAGGTATTAGTAAAAGTATGCAAAAACAACAGTGGCAGAGAGAAATCATATTCCCAGAGGCAAAGTGCCTGACAACGCCAGTTAAAATGGGACTATGGTTGCTGGGCAGTGTATCCCTAGCAACCAGACTGTCAAACATGACTCAGCTGTTCTGCTCAAAGCTGATGTGGCACTATACTGGCAGCAGAGAAAGGGAAAACCACTTGGCAGCGGTCACACCAAGATATTCACCATATCAGATTTTTGAGGAAACCAAAGACTAAGAGAGATGGAGCCCCCAGGATGTGCCAACTCAGCGTACACTGCTGTCCAGAACATCACTAACATCCACACTGTACGTGGTCGATACTCTGCACAGATTTATACACACACCTGCACATGCCCTGGATGGTTTCCAAGTACCTGCAATAAAAGACAGCTTACCGTGCCCAGGCATAATCCATTCACAGGCACAATACCGAGAGAAAGGGGAATATTATATTCAACCTAAGAGAAAGGAAGCACTTTAGAAGCCAGCAATGTGGGCGTTCCTTCAAAAGCAGAAATTCATAGAGGCTATGAATGCATCAAGTGGGCAATCCACTCTGTCCAAATGTAAAGCAGGGGCACACTGTTATCTACAGTCACTGGGCGCCAACATCTAGGCAGGATGATGATACAGTCGGCTGCGTACTGAGGGCAAGTTCTCACCTTGCCCAGTTTTAAGGGACAAAGTATTCAGGGATTACAATATTGATGGCCTTTTGTTAGGGCCGACCATTAAAGGGGTTATCAAGCTTTTAAAAAATATTGGGCCAAATGCCGGATGCATCAATACAAAACACTTTCTAATATATATCTTATTTAAATTCTTAACCATTTATCTGATTTATTTTCAGGTCAATGACCTCAGGTTGTGAGGTTTTGTTTACAAGCTCACTACCCCTCCCTGTGTGCAGTGCAGCCAGCAAACAAAACATTACAGCAGGATGTGACCTTGGATGTATGTGGGAGGGATTTATTACCTGTGATGTCATTGCAGAGGAAAGTGGGGAAAGGAGGGGTACACAGAGAGTGAGAGCAGGCAGATGAATCATGGGAAATGTAGTTTGTTCACAGATTCACTGCATGTAAATAACAGTGACACAAGGAGCAGCAAGTAGAATAAAGCCAGGCAACGGCTGCACAAGGGAAAGGTGAGTATTTAGCACTGGATATATTTGCAGACATTTTAGAAGCTAGATAACCCCTTTAAGATATAGGTCTTCATTATTTACACCAGTCTGTCTACTTACTAGTGGCAGTGCATGGTACTGCAGCTTAGAACCACCGCTACACCAAAATGCATCAATATGTCCACTCTACTCATCCAACTAAACCAATGAAAACAACGTAAAATTGCCCAACAATTATACAAAACATTCTAAATCACTTTATTAATGTAATACCATATAATTAAATAAATACAGCTAACATTCGAGTGCAAAAGCAAGATCAAATAAGCTGATGGGACACAGAGCGTGTGACCATAAAATGCCACAAAGATGAAACATCTGCGGACTTACATACTGCATATATAACCACAGTGACATACTATAAGTGAATAGAAAATACCATTCGTAGCATCGCTAACAAAAGGGTCACTCAGAAAAAAATTTAGACTTTAGACGGTGGTCAGCAGAGCCCAGGTTCAGACAATGTTCTATTCCTCCAACTTATCCACACACATGCACACTTGGCACCGGCTAAGAATAAATGTGTTCACAATAGGGAGAAAAATGAATCCAGCACACCCAATACTTCTTTTACCCAAAATGTGCCATCAAGGGAGAGTCGGGAGGACCCCATCTATATTACATGGTTGGCCAGTTTTGTCAAAACTGGTCGCCTCAGCCGACAATCATCTAATGGCTACATTTACACGTATGGCATGTCCTCCTACAGAAGATGATTATTTTTTTACCCAAAATATGCCATCAGGGGAGAGTCTGGAGGACCCCATACACATTAGATGGTTGGCTGGACCTGAAAAAATTGGTGGCTTCAGCCGACAATCATCTAATGGCCACATTTACTCAACTATTATTCATAGAGGAACCACAATGGCAATGATTATCCTTGACACAACTATTACGTATCCATCATAACCAGTGTTTCTCCGTCTATGGTCATGGTCTATGGGACTTTCATTTTCATCAAAATGTTCTCGTATTTATTTCCCAAATAACCTTTCTCAAAAACTACCAACCAAGTCCTAAACAAGGCCATCAAGTCCAAATCTAGCAGACTTCTACGTACAACGGTACAAACAATTGTCACTGTTAACCCATTATCCAGGAGAAGGTACCACAGAGATTCTTGAGGCTACCATTTCCTGTTCTGATTCGTTCCATGGTCCATCTTCCACCTCGTTGCCTCTGGAACTCCATTGTCACACACCTTACTAAATGGGTTTCTGGGACTTGCTTATTGATGACCTATCCTTATGTGATCTGTGGGAGTTTGACACCCAAGACCCCCTCCGATCAGATGTTTCAAGAGGCCAGGGTGCTCACAAGCATTGGATCCTCTTCCCAGTGCAGATGACGCCATGTTCCTTGGTCACAAGGTATGGTTGAATTTCAGAACAATTTAAGAAGTCTGAACACCATGGCCTCTTCAACCAGTTGATCTCCGGACCCCCACGGATCCCATATTGAGGACCTATCCTAAGGATATATATAAGTCCCATAAATCCTCTTTAAGTCCTTCTGAGTGGGTAGTTCTTTGATCAGGATCTTCAGGAACTTCTTGGCCAGAGTGAAGGACATTTATAAAGAGTGTCTCTCACTTTGGAGGACCAGTGCTGTCCTTTATTACACAGACAACCCACTTATTTGGAATGGACACTTTGCAATGCTTCATTTTCCCTGTGGTGGTGCTGCAGGGAAACTGAAAACGTACTGCATGGTTTTCCCATAAGTTACAGGTCCCGATCATCTTATTGGTCATGTTTTCTAACACGTAGGGATTAGGAGAGATACTCTTTCAAGAAAATCTGCATGGTGATAGACCTCTTCAAATGTATACATCTCTGAGATAGAAAAAAGCCTCCATATGTTGCTAGGACCAAAGGTCCCTCTTGGCTGACTAACCTAGAGGACGTGACCATAGCTATGGCATATTTCTTTCTGAAGATCCACGGTACAGCCATATTCTCTTAGCTGACTGTGACACCCTCCAATGTCTTGGGGAATTGCTATAGAAGCTATTATCTCATATAGTCACTTTAATTTCCGAACTGAAGGAACAATGATTGCGAATCTGCACATAGGGATACCAAAGTGGGCACCATATAATGCGGCCATAGCGATGGGGAGTCAGCAAGCCCAGACACCCGGTAATCCAATCTTATTTTAGTTTCCGGACAAAGCAACATAACAACAATTAGTATTGATCCCCTTCAAGCATAATGTAGATAGAAATCCATGTTACATGTAGACGACAAGCTCATGGCGCCATTTTCATTTCCAGTAGTTTATCACAATGCATTCAGCGTCCATACACATCTCACTATATAACACCATATACAAATCATCGCAATGTATCGTAACCAACAATGGTCAGGGCACCCATCAGCTAGGCACATGATAGCAAGTACATTGCTGATTGTTTCCAAGAAAGTTGGATGACTACCCATATGGCTACCATTTCAGGGCTTGTCACCCAACACACTGTCCAGAAGAGCTTACAATCTATAGAGTCAATGTATAGAGCCAAATCCATCATCTGCCCACCTGTCTGGCACACCCTGGCATTCATTACAATGGCACACAGACATCCACTTATTCCTGCACATCACATAAAGTCTGTACCTCCTTCTCCGACATGTACAGCTGATCTCCCCTGATCACCACATATCTGTTCTTCCAGATCTCCCTGAAGATGCCCTTCCCGCAGTATTTCCGAATCCAGCCCACTTTTTCTGGCTGGCTGGGGGCCTGATTCCCATCCAGAGGGCCCTAAACATAGGAGAAATAAGTAACATCATGAGAATACTACACAGGAGAGGACAAGAAAGTCTGCTGGGCTGGGATCTTATACAAACTGGGGCCCGTGAGGAAGGACCTGGCTACACTGGCACTATTCACCATCACCTTATACAGTCATATACACAATAAGACTATATAAATATATGTAGGCTCCTATAGATCAGCCCTAATACAGACAGTAATACAGAGAATAGATGACTTATAGCACAACATTATATACATCATGTCTTTACAAAGAATAGCAGATTATTTATATCAGTTGACATCACACCATGCCATATGTTCATAGGAGCAGAGCATATATATAAAACTGGCAGGCATAAAATACAATACTACTAGAACACAGATAGATAGATAGATAGATAGATAGATAGATAGATAGATAGATAGATAGGAGATATACATATTAGGTAGAATATATATAAGAAAGAAAGAACGATGTGAAATAGAAATACAGAAAGACAGGTAGAAGATAAAAAGATATAAATTATATAGAACATGGATTTTAGATAAATAGATAGATAGATATGAGATAGATGAGATATAGATAGATAGATATGAGATAGATAGATATGAGATAGATAGATAGATAGATAGATAGAAGACAGATGGCTAGATAGATAGATAGATAGATAGATAGATAGATAGATATGAGATATAGGTAGATATGTGAAGGATTGATTTGCAAGAAAGAAAGATAGTTATGAAAAAGATATGACTAGGTTCCTGGATAAATAGGAGTTGGGATAGATAACTAGACAGATACATATATAGTAAATAGATGTGAGATAGATAGATAGATAGATAGATAGATAGATAGATAGATAGAAGAGAGAGAGATAGATAGATATGAGAGAGAGATAGATAGACAGATATTTAGATAGATAGATAGATGTTGCAGCTCCATTTAGAGATAGGCACAGTCCTAGAGTTACCCAGTACAGCTGTATACAATGATATATGAGGCTATGCCAGAATACCTCCCAATACATTATATATACATATTGTTCCCCAGTAATACAAGGACCCGGCCCCCGACTTACACTCACATTTTCACACAATACAAGCTGTAAGGCCAGGGACACACAGAACCCCCTACCCCCAATACATCTACTATATGTACTATAATGTAGTCATCTATACATATAATCTATACATAGATCATTCCCAGTCATGTCCAGTTTCTGAGTGTAGGTGATGGCAGACACAGGGCCCCCCATAACACAAGGTCTGCTCCCCCAGTACACACAGTGTTTTGCAGAGTGAGTTCCTCAGTGCAGCTGTTTGCAGTGCCAAGATGTATAGCACAGACACAGATACATAGTATCCATCTGCTGCAACATATCCCCACATACAGGCAGTTAACCCCTGCCTATGTATAATATATATATATATATATATATATATATATATATATATATATAATGGATATATATGCACCCCTCCTGAGTTGCACATATATAAGCATTAGCAGCCATCCATTTCCTGTGGAGATAGAGAGCCCCTTTTGCCCCTCATACCCTCTTTGCAGAGATGTTCTTCTTCATGCTGCTGCTGCTCTCAGTGCCAGGCTGCAGGCAGGGTGTGAGGAGCTCCTGCAGAGAGTGGGTGTAATGCAGCCTGGCTCCTGGTATTGTGCAGATCAGACAGAGGATCTGGTTTCAGTGAGTGCAGCCAAGCCTCTCCAGCATCCAGAGCTGTCCCCAGCCCAGCACACAGCCCCCTCTCTGCTCCACTGTGCAGTAGCTCCATCTATGGAGAGCAGCTCTGATGTCACATCACATTACATGACAACACGTGAGAGAGTGAGGAGGCTTCCTCCTTTGTTTCTCATTTTACCACCCCCCTCCTCCCCTATAAACTGGAGGAGGGGGATTGTGTAATCCTGAGGCCCCCTCATGCCTTCAGACTCTCAGTCATCCCCATCATTAGAAGCCCCCTCCTCCCCATCCAGTTTCATGTAACCCTTCAGCATCCACAAATGCCATTGATCACCGGGGCACGGTGGCTACAGAACAAATAATGGATAATTCCTCGCTATCCTGCAGACGGGGAACAGAGCATTGACTTAAAATGAAACCTGTCAGACATGCGACCTTTGACCGATTTACAGCTGTACCCAGACAAAGAGCACCGGAACCCATGTAATAATATCCACTAGGGCGTAATAAATCTCAGATTATGACACGAAAAATTCATCATGGCAGTTAAAAATTTTACACAAAATATCTCCACCAATTGGGGGCAAAAGGCAGAGGAAGTTACGATTGTTGTATATCTTATGTACATGCCCAGCTTTAGAAAACCCATAGACATTAGGGGTAAGGTTGGCCACACACTGATGCTAGCTTCACACTAGTGCCAGGCATTCTGTCGGTCGGGTCTGTCAGGGGACCCAAACAATGGAGAATGGACCACTAAAAAGGTGGATACACACAGACACCCGGCAGGACCCCATTGACTATAATGGGGACCACCATTTCAAAACTGAAAGTGCCAAAGAAAAATGTTCTCCATGCAGGACTTTTCTCTCCACCAATTTTTTCTGCAACCCAGATTTCAGACAGCCGTCCAATTGATGATGGGAATGATCCCACCATCCACATTATCAACTAAACATTAACAACACAAAAGCGAACGATCTCCCAAACACTGACAGGTGGGCAAAAATATCCGGCATGTGCGATCTGTATTTGGCTAGCCGTCAATGCCCATACGTGCCATCTACATTTAAGATCGCCGGACGTTCATGGGCCGACAAAAAATCTTATGTGTTGATTTAATTGCGACTGTCTGATGTGTATGGCAGTGTCCTGACTCCCGATGGAAAGAGTCTGGAAAGAAGGATCAGACATATTGTATTTTAACCTTTGTTTCTGCAGGACATATATGACAGCGGCCTAGTGTCCTTATATACGGGCAGGTAATAAGTCCGTAATGAGGACTGACTGATAATATAATGACTTGATCGGCACTGGTGTACTTACATACTGCAGTCAGGGGCGTAGCAATAGGGGGTTCAGAGGTAGTAACCACTACCGGGCCCTGGAGCCTCAGGGGGCCCAAAGGCCTCTCTACAACATCAGACGACACCAGTATTAGGCTCCATGTACACAACCGCAATTGGGGATAAAGTGTGGACACATTCATTTCTATCGGCCTATACACACAGCTTCAGTTTTTGCAGCTGCAAAATATGGAACAGGTCCTATACATGTCTGTATTTGCAGCTCTGCCCATTTATTCAGTGTATTGGTCAGTGAAAACCATGGATACCAATCTGTGTGTCATCCATACTATTTTTATTGACCTGTACACTGCACACAGTCGTGTGCAAGAAGCCTTATTGATAGCACATGATAAGTAGGGGCCCCATTACATATGTTCGATTGAGGCCCAGGAGCTTCAAGTAATGCCTCTGAATGCAGTTTTCGTACAATCGGTTGTACCCCTCAGTTTCTATTAGCAGCACATCGCTTGTTTACAAAAATATCAAAAAAAAAGAAAAAAACATGGACCGCACATCCCAATATTATACATTGATCTTGTGCTTCTCAGCAAAATCTACAATACTCAACATGAGGTTTGCCGTGAAGTGGCTAGTGGGCTTATACACCTTGATCAATATGTATACTAAGAACCTCATGTTCTGTATTGTAGATTTTGCTGAGAAGCACAAGATCAATGTATAATATTGGGATGTGCGGTCCATGTCTTTTTCTTTTTTTGATACATTGCTTGATTACACCAAGGGATCTGCTGACGACAAACAATTTTTGGGTAAGCATAAAAGATGACCGATTTATTAATAATCGTAACCACAATAATTGGTAATGATTGTTTGAGAGATTTTCATCCTCTGTAAAAGCGTAAGTACACGTTCACCAAACAAGCCAAGTGTGCGTGTGTATGGGAGGTCAGGAGGAATAGCTTTCAGCCAAAGCACTTACACAACTGCACTTACTCACACCGTTACAATGGAGCCGTGTGCTGGCCCTTAAAGAAACATAAACCCTGTCGTGTGAATAAGCTCAAGCAAGCATTCACCGACGGCTCTCTAAAGTGTATGGCCACCTTTACACCTATGGAACTATACTGGGGATCCTAAAAGGACAGGTCAGAATTTGCTGGAAAGAAAGGGTTTAGGGCTCTGTTGAGGTTTTTGCTGTGAATTCCCACCAAAACTGCACCATTTTATATAAACTACCATGGTCCTAGCACAATTGAGAGAATTCACAACAAAAACTAACCAAAAAACTCTTCATGTACATGCACCCCTAGAGGCTAGCAACTCAATATCTGTGTATGGTTATGTAAATATATGGTACTGAGTCAAGCCATCGCACACATCTCTTGACCCACACCTTCTGAACCCTTGTAGGAGAGAATAATGCCATGACCCCCAGGCATTGTCGTCATGTGGACCTATCCTCCGGCCTCATAGCAGCTGTTTCTACAGCACATACACCCTCCATATACATACATACAGTACTCACAGATATATATATATATATATATATATATATATATATATATATATATATATATATATATATATATGTAGATATATATATATATACAGTACAGACCAAAAGTTTGGACACACCTTCTCATTCCAAGAGTTTTCTGTATTTTCATGACTATAAAAATTGTAGATTCACACTGAAGGCATCAAAACTATGAATTAACACATGTGGAATTATATACTTAACAAAAAAGTGTGAAACAACTGAAAATATGTCTTATATTCTAGGTTCTTCAAAGTAGCCACCTTTTGCTTTGATTACTGCTTTGCACACTCTTGGCATTCTCTTGATGAGCTTCAAGAGGTAGTCATCTGAAATGGTTTTCACTTCACAGGTGTGCCCTGTCAGGTTTAAGAAGTGGGATTTCTTGCCTTATAAATGGGGTTGGGACCATCAGTTGTGTTGTTCAGAAGTCAGGTGGATACACAGCTGATAGTCCTACTGAATGGAGTGTTAGAATTTGTATTATGGCAAGAAAAAAGCAGCTAAGTAAAGAAAAACGAGTGGCCATCATTACTTTAAGAAATGAAGGTCAGTCAGTCCGAAAAATTGGGAAAACTTTGAAAGTGTCCCCAAGTGCAGTGGCCAAAACCAACAAGCGCTACAAAGAAACTGGCTCACATGAGGACCGCCCCAGGAAAGGAAGACCAAGAGTCACCTCTGCTGCGGAGGATAAGTCCATCCGAGTCACCAGCCTCAGAAATCGCAGGTTAACAGCAGCTCAGATTAGAGACCAGGTCAATGCCACACAGAGTTCTAGCAGCAGACACATCTCTACAACAACTGTTAAGAGGAGACTGTGTGCAGCAGGCCTTCATGGTAAAATAGCTGCTAGGAAACCACTGCTAAGGACAGGCAACAAGCACAAGAGACTTGTTTGGGCTAAAGAACACAAGGAATAGACATCAGACCTGTGGAAATCTGTGCTTTGGTCTGATGAGTCCAAATTTGAGATCTTTGGTTCCAACCACCGTGTCTTTGTGCGACGCAGAAAAGGTGAACGAATGGACTCTACATGCCTGGTTCCCACCGTGAAGCATGGAGGAGGAGGTGTGATGGTGTGGGGGTGCTTTGCTGGTGACACTGCTGGGGATTTATTCAAAATTTAAGGAATACTGAACCAGCATGGTTACCACAGGATCTTGCAGCGGCATGCTATTCCATCCGGTTTGCGTTTAGTTGGACCATCATTTATTTTTCAACAGGACACTGACCCCAAACACACCTCCAGACTGTGTAAGGGCTATTTGACCAAGAAGGAGAGTGATGGGGTGCTACGCCAGATGACCTGGCCTCCACAGTCACCAGACCTGAACCCAATCGAGATGGTTTGGGGTGAGCTGGACCGCAGAGTGAAGGCAAAAGGGCCAACAAGTGCTAAGCATCTCTGGGAACTCCTTCAAGACTGTTGGAAGACCATTTCAGGTGATTACCTCTTGAAACTCATCAAGAGAATGCCAAGAGTGTGCAAAGCAGTAATCAAAGCAAAAGGTGGCTACTTTGAAGAACCTAGAATATAAGACATATTTTCAGTTGTTTCACACTTTTTTGTTAAGTATATAATTCCACATGTGTTAATTCATAGCTTTGATGCCTTCAGTGTGAATCTACAATTTTTATAGTCATGAAAATACAGAAAACTCTTGGAATGAGAAGGTGTGTCCAAACTTTTGGTCTGTACTGTATATATATATATATATATATATATATATATATATATATATAACACACACACACACACACACACATATATATAACCTGCAGGAAATGGATAGCAGATGTCAGGGAAGTAAGGGTTATACAGGTATCGAGGTCTGGAAATATTCATATTCATGTGCGGCTCCATATGAACAGACACAGAGGAAATACACCATAGTATCTACTTTATCTATCTATGGTTATATTCATATCTGCTTTGTAGTCTTCGGCTCGACTTTTTCCTCCACCAGTTTCAGTTTAAAGATGGCAGACACCCGACGGACTCCATTATAGTCAATGGGGTCTGTGGGAATCCGCGTGTTACCGCTGTTTCAGTGGTCCGCCTCTCCATTGTTTGGGTCCCCCAACAGACCCGCAAAAACAGAGTGGCGACGCAAGTGCGAACCTCTCCAATCTATGTGAACACCATCCCACTAAAATCTTCCTTCCTTCACCCATCTATCTAAATATCTATCTCACATTGGTCTATTTATTTCACATGTATCTGTCTAGTTATCTATCCCAACTCCTATCTATCAATGACCAAGTCATATCTTTTTAATACCTATCTTTCTTTCTTGCAAATCTAATCTATTTATATATCCATCTATCTATCCACCTTCACATGTCTATCTATCCTTTCTTTTAATATCTATATCCCACGTTATACCTTTATTACAAATCTATCTATTGCATATCTGTCTAGCTCTTATCTATCTAAAATCCATCTTCTATATAATTTGTATCTTTATATCTTCTTCCTGTCTATCTATATTTCTATTTCATATCTTTTTATCTAATATATATCTCCTTTGTATCTACTTGTCTATCTCTCTCTCTAATATATACTTATATTTTCTATTATATATCTTTTATCTAATATCTGTATATATATTCTATTATACATTTTTCTATTCAATCTATCAACCTCTCTATCTCCCATTTTATCTTCATTGTATCAATTCCATTTCCCATAGAAAAATAAACCCCCTTCAGCTTACAGGAATATGATGGTCTTCCCATAAGAAAAGGTGTCACAATCGTGGGAAAGCTAGAACAGGAAGGGTCTGTCCTACAGACGTCAACACAAGAGATTCCTGTCTGTGTGACCAATAATAATGGAGGGTTGTCTGAGAGATCAGAATCAACACTGTACGTCACCACTGTCTGTAGGGACACAACAAACCCCTATACATCTGCACTGAGCGCAGGTCGCACACTGGGATTCTGATAGATACAATACTATACTAGCTACGTATGTGGTTTATATGGACAGCACACATCGCCGTATCCCCATCCACTATATATTAATGTTTCCTTCCTTTTTTTATATTGATCAAACATACATAATGTCCAATATTTGCTATAGCTAGAGTTCCTTGGCATAATACTAATAATAATAATAATAATAGTCCTTTAATAGTCCCACAATGGGGAAATTCAGTGTGTTACAGCAGCAAAGATAAGATAAGCAGATACAAATACAAATACAACATGTACAGGAATGTTCCAAGGTGAGAGGCATTACATTAATAGCAGACAGACAGATAGGAATTAGCAGAGGGGGGGGGGGGATTTAACAGGCAGAGAGATATTTCAGTTCTCTGTGTGTAATGATCTCCGCTTAGGTCGGTGTTGGTTGTACAGCCTAACCGCGGTGGGGAGGAAAGACTTCCGATAGCGCTCCTTCTCACACCTAGGGTGGAGCAGTCGGTCACTGACAGTACTGCCCAGCGCGATCACAGTCTCATGCATGGGATGGGAGTTATTCTCCCGCATGGAGCTCACCACGGACAGTATCCTTCTGTCACCCACCACCTGCACTGGGTCCAGTGGGCTCCCCAGGACAGAGCTGGCCCTTCTAATCAGCTTGTCGAGTTTATTTCTGTCCCTGGTTGATATACTGCTCCCCCAGCAGGCCACTCCAAAGAAGATGGCTGATGCCACTACAGAGTTGAAGAAAGTCCTAAGAAGTGCCCCCCGGATTCCAAAGGCTCTCAGTTTCCTAAGCAGGTAGAGCCTGCTGTGGCCCTTCCTGTACAGGGCCTCCATATGATCTGCCCAGTCCAGCTTATTATTAAGGAGCAGACCCAGGTACTTATAGGTGTTCACAATCTCGATGCCCATCCCCAGGATGTCCACTGGTTTTGGAGGGCATCTGCCTTTGCGGAAGTCCACCACCATCTCCTTGGTCTTCCCCGCGTTGATCTTCAGGTGGTTCCGGTGGCACCAGTCCACAAAAAAATGGTTCAGTTCTCTGTACTCCCTGTCATCATCGTCTGTGATGAGGCCTACCATTGCAGAGTCGTCAGAATACTTCTGTAGGTAGCAGCTGGATGAGTTGCACTATATAGATATATGGAGTATGATATCTGTTATGTGTATTACCAGACACTATATGGATGGTTAACAGCCAAAGCCAAATATTTCCCTCTACTCGTATTATTCCTGGACATGATGAGCCATCTCATTGTATGGTAACAGGCATGTACTATCCCTATATCTGTCATCTGACATGATGGATTTCAACAAGCGGCACCATATGTAGTTGACATCCACTTACCCAACTAAAATTCTTTCTGGGGACCCACTATACAGCTACATGCAAATATGCCCTGACACCCATTCACACATTCCTAAAATGTCGCCAACACCAATTATTTTCCAGTAGTATCTTGCTGCCTAGCCCTTGCCTCGGATTGTTTCTGTCCTGGGGTCCTGTCAGTAGCTTCTGCCTGTCTCTTGCCTCGATCTGGGGCTCCTGCCATGTGATTGAGAAAATGGGCCCAGGGAGGAAAGAAGGCCTGACTCTGCATCTAGATGTCATCTCAGCCGCCTAGTGTGTCTAAAGTATATAAGAATAAACATTATACTGCTTGGTTGAGATGCTGTACAATTATTATACTGTGCCATGCTGGGGTGAAGGGGGCCCGCCTGGTTCAGGGACCCACTTGTAGGCCAGTCCAAGAAGCCAAGTTTCTGCTCTAACAGCCGGGAATGGAGGAATCTCCGATCTTGGCTGTTTATCCCTTTTAGCCGTACTTGCCAACTCTCCTGGCACTACTGAAAAAGGGCTGACCTCCATAAATCCCAGAAGAGTGCACCAATCTCCCAGCACACGTCACACAAAAGGGTTAGACACATCCCTAAAGGCAGCGATCATTCCTCCCCAATGTACCTTAGATCAGGCAGTGTAAAATGGCAATGCAAACAAGCACCGATCAACGAGTTTATCACCAATCGGCACGTGTCCTGCTCAAACATTGGGCAGCGTGGTAGGAGCTTTAGAAAGGACCCCAGGGGCTGCCTATTTACTTAGCTTGCTGTTAGAGAACCCTAGTGTTTCCCTAACAGCAGCCTGTATCATAGTGATGCAAACCATGATGTAAATGAATACAAATAAAAAATATATAAAATAAAAAAAAAAAAATGTAAATTATTTTTAAATCATTAATTCTGTGAACGTAACTTTCATATAAAATACATTTTCTTTAAACGTTTCATTACATAAAAAAACTAAAAACCTACACATAATAGATATCCACAGTGAAATATAAATATTAAAAAAATAAAAATAATAAAAAAAAGGCTAAAAATTGTTTCTTCTATATTAACACCACAAAAAAATAAAAAATAAAATTACCGAGTAGTGTTATATGTAACCACTGAAGAAGAAATCTAATTTTCCAGACATAAAACATACAGCCACGTAAATGAAAAAAATAAAAAAAAAGTGACGGCTGCTGAAATGCAAGGGCAAAAAAACGAAAAAAATAAATAAATAAATTAGCTAGTCACTGAGGCACTAACATGCTGGTCATTAAGGGGTTAAAAAAAAATAATATTAAATAATAATAATATCACCTATAGTCATAGAAGGAGAAGATCAGGCCGACATATAGATGAATACTCTAACTAGCTAACAATAAGTGAATGATAGGGGGCCATGTTCTTGATGGTGCTGGCCCTTTAGCTTATTATGGGAATAGGAGGGAGATTAGGAACATCACCTCACCCCATTGCTGCCCTGCTGTTTTGCGAGATAATAGACCCTGGGAATCTGGAGTCAATGCACTGCTAAGTTTTCTTAGGGAACAATGACTAGAACGGGTTGTGTTGTTTTGCTGTCTGTTGACACGTCCTTCAGAAGCTGCTCACTCACACGAAGCAAACTGGAAAGTGGCCACAGACGTAACACCAAGAACCTGTACAGGAACAAGGTATATGAGTCATAGGAACCTCTGCGTGTATAATATGGTTGATAACTAACAGGGTATGGACACCGTATTATGGATCCATAGAGCACAGAGGCATATGACAAACTGGCGTCTGCTAGAAAACTCCTGAGTATTACAGTTCCCATACATGTAGCAGTTTGCGTGTGAATTTCTGAAGTTTTCTGACGTATGTGATGCATGCACATACTGACATTTCAACAAACTTTGAATCTATCAACGTTATAGGAAACCTTGTAATATATCTTATAAGAGAAAGGTGCTTCTTTCTTCTCGTATCAAATTGTTTTCCTCTCTGCACCCCCTCCATCTGCCAAACTGACTTTCAAATCTCTGCTATAGCCATGTCAAGGCAGCAGGCCACATAACTCAGATTACACATGTCTATAGAAGCCTATGGAGAGAGGGAAAGTCAAGAGTGAGCAGAAGGGAGACGCACGAAGTGAAGCAGAGGTTTAATTTGATGCTGGAGCTAAATAGAAACTTTGTTTCACAACCAAAGTACTCGATTCACATCAGTGGATGTCAGTACTTCTCTATATATTTCCTGCATGTTCCTAGGGTTGTTTCTGAGTGAGAAAGTTATAGAGCAGATTCTCCTCTACATACTGTGCATAGTGTATGGTAGATAGTCCACCACCTACGGGAGAAATGAAATTCAGAGATAGAGGCTGCAGCGTAGTAAAGTATTAGAAATCGCTAAATCAAAGTCATATAAGTTGTATAAGAAGTTGTACAATTTTCCAATATACTTTCTGTATCAATTCCTCACAGTTTTCTACATCTCTGCTTGCCGTCATTCATTCTGCTTACTTTCAGTGGATAAAATTCAGTCCATGGTCCCGTTAAATTAATATGAAATATTTTATGTTGCTTAAACTTGGGGTGCATCTTATATTCAGATGCATCTTATCATCTGAAAAATACGGTAAATACTGGACGTGTTGAGCTCAAACTTTCACCTCATGGCAGACCCCAGTCAGTGGACCTGAACATCGCTCCTCAAATAAGATGCATGGGTCAGACATTCCTCTGCGTGTCGAAATGTAGCTATTACATGGTGCTGATTAAATAATAGTGAAATTCATAGTCGCACTAGGTCCTTCACAACTTGAGACACTCTTTGCAATGGCTCTCCACTGTGGGGAATACAGGAGGTGGGTGAACCTTCTTCATGATGTCCATATCCTTATACAATTTTAAGCACCATGGGTAAGATATAGCAGAGTTTAAGTAGGTTCAAATATGTGCAACAAATGAGAGGACTGCAGTACCAGGAAGGTTATCCTTGTGATTAACCCTGTGGTTATTAAGATTGGTGAAAAAAACATGGCCACCTACATAGAAGATTTAATAACGCTGTACAAAGATGCAGACAATGGACAGTACAGAGATCCGATGAATCTTTCTACATCCAGGACTTCGGGGAGCAGGGACTTCGGGGAGCCTTAACATCTGACACTGGGTAAATGCTTGGCGGCCCCTATGGACGGTCCCTTCACAGATTTTGCCGAAAGCAGCTAAATGTGTCACCTAATCTAATGGCTTTGCTCAGTCTCCAACCTCTTTATGACGATGATGATAATACAGGTGGTGGTCATAAAGTTGGGTTCTTTAAGAGGTCAATTCATGAAAATGGAGAACTGTAGAGATATTGGGGAAGTTCGCCAAGAAATGGCATCTAAGTTTAGAAATGCTGACATATGACAAAAATATGGAGTCTCGGTAATGGAAGAGTCAACCACATAGCATGTGGTAAGTCGGGCCAACTCATAGCCATGTGATCCTTTAACTGGGGATACATAAAAATAGATATCTATGGCAAGGCAAAGTCAACTAGACCCAAGAGTGCACACATATTAAATAGTCCCGTATGTTGAAGAGTTTTCCGACCACCTCATTTTAGATCTGATGTCACAAAAACTTGACTAGGACATCACTGGACCTACAAATAGACGGTTATTGTGAAAGATGTCTGGTTTCCTAAAACAGTGACGAACATCTGTTCTTTATTACAACATGTTATATTCTCTTAACCAACAGTGTCCACCGCATCTCTTGTGATCTGCTGACCTAAACCAGATCATATGACCCCAACACAAGGAAATTTTTTAAGCTGTAGAGGTAGAATAATAGATTTGATCTACTTTATACTCACAAATTTCAGCAAAAAAAAAAAAAAAAAAGTTTTCTGCCAATTATAGTATCAAAAGTTGAAAATGAATAAAAATTCAGTGACTGATTATGGAAATTTTTGCTTACTATTGGCAAACACTTTCACTAATAACATCTATAAAGACTGCAATTTTGTAATACCTTGTACACCAGATAACTAGCACACAAGGCCTAATAAATCTGCCCCATCATCTTCATGAGACAGCACCTTCATATCAGGCCATGTCTTTATAGGATAGCCATGAAGTCATCACATCACACTTGTCCTGATATGACAATGGAATCAACCCAATGTGACCTTAGACATAGCAAGAAACCTGTTATGGGACCCTACTGGTGACTTAGATACATACAGAAAGCTATTTGAACCATTTATTACAGTATATAGCCTGGGATGGAGTTTGTGTCCCATAATGCTCTGCTTCAGATATACACAAATATACACAGGCTGGGGCTGGAAACAGCTTAGTAAATCTTTATTTTCTTGTAGTAACTCCTTCCAAAATCCAAAAAACGGCACCATCATTATAGAGAAGTTATCCATTAAAATCAGAGGCGTCTAAAAGGGTTAAAAAAAAAAAAATATATACCTCCTAATGGAGGAAAAATGGTACCTTTAAGGCCACAAACCTATGAGGCAATGCAGAGAGAATTCTCTTTTTATGGATATGCAAATCAGACTGCAAGTGCACTGGGGGCGTGGCTTGAATTGCCTGTAGGCAGAGGCTGATGATCTCACTCAGGGACGTAACTACAGCGGTCACAGTGGTAGCAATTACTACTGGGCCCTGTAACCTCAGGGGGCCCAAAGGCTTCTTTACCATATTATAGATATCACATGGTAAATGGGGGCCCCATTAGAAATTTTTCAGGCTGCAATACTTGCAGGTGTCTGTCAAATTGGCCCCGCCCCTAGTGCACTTATGGACTGATTTGCTTAGCCATGAAAAGATGATTATCTCTGCCCTGCTTCATCAGATTAGAGCCTGGCGTGTTACCATTAGTGGTTTGGGTGACATTTTGGACTTGAAAGACTTTATTTAAATGCGTTGTTGGGAAAATTACACAGCACCAACTGCAATGAATGGCCCACAAGGAGTCTGCCATCATAGGGGACTCTCCTTGCAGCAGTTCACCCTCTGAATGATATGGGAGATCCTTCTACATTAGAAGGGGAGAGATCCAGCCCTACAGAACGTTCTCACTTATTCGCATTGATGTTAGTAGACAAGTACTACACATACAGCCATTTATTCCCACTGCTGAGGATCCCACATAGTGAAATAAAGATTGGGCCCTGGAAGATGATATTAAAGGGGCAGTACTGCTCACCTATTTTTTAACCAGACAAGTTTCACATAATATGTATGTAAAAGTTGCAGAAGGGTATCAACACTTATGGAGGGAGGGTGTGGAGCAACCCAGGGTCACACTAGCGCTGGCTCTCCATCATGTGGGTCCGTTGCTGGCAGAGAGCCAGACCACTAAACCAGTGGTTAAACATGGAGCCCGGCAGACCCCATTGACTATAATGGTGTCCACCATTTTGAAACTGAAAGTGGTGGAGAAAAAAGTCCTCCATGCAGGACTTTTTTTCTCCGCCGATCTCTGCGAATCCGACGCAGATGTGAACCCACCAAAATGTCCCATTAAGGGTTTTAGTCTGACCCCAACTGGTAGGGCTTACTAATAATGAAACGTGAAGTGTTGCAGGGGTCAGGTCATGTTTTTGCACTGGATAACACAGCATATAGTACATAGGTGTGACAGTCCACATAAGGGTATGTTCAAACAAGGCAGATTTGTTACAGGCATTTCTACAACAATTCATTACATCTGAGGAAGATGTGCAGAAATGCCTGCACCTGTGGCAGAAACAACTTATTCATATATATGGAGGGTATTTTTCAGGGTCTCGAGGGTCCTGGGCTCTCAAATACTTTATTATACGTATTTTACATATTTTAAAGGGTGTTTTTAGGACTATGATATTGATGCCTGCAGGCTCTACACTACTTACTACACACAGCGACATGCATTGTATAGTGGCTGTGGCTGGTACTGCAGCTCATCCCCATTCATTGGAATGGGACTGAGCTGCAGCATTATCATGTAACCAATGGATGTGACTTCATTGGTCTGAGAAGATGAAGTAGAGCTCACCTAGGCTCCCCCTACAGCCGACAGGCAGAAGTCCCAGGTGTCAGACTTTACCAAACTAATATTGATGAGGATAGGTCATCAATATCACTGTCCTAGAAACACCCCTTTAAGGTGGGGAGCTTCACTGCAAAAATAATTTGCACTCCCTCTAATGGACCTGGCTTGCCTATGCATTACACCATGGTTTCCTGATCGCAGATGGTCGTGCCTTACTCTCCACCACATGATCATAGGGGGCAGAATGCACAGTTTAGGGTTATTAACCCTTTTGAATTGGGGCATTTACCAGGTGCAAGCCACAATGACCTCCAATGTCACCATTACTGGCAACCTGTGGCCACATTCACGACTCCTTTCCTGTGGATGATGCCGCCCTGTACTCCCTTTTGGTTGATCACCCAAACATGTCAACTCAAAAATATCTCCGACTATGTAAGAACCCACTTTAATGGTTCACATACCCTTTAAGGATAAGTTTGGTTAAAACATGTCACACATACCAGAAACACTGCATCAAGTTATGCCAGATGAGGCCAAAAAACACTACGTAAAGCTGAAGGAGACCAATGGGCAGTGCCATTTTTGAGCCACAGAAGATCCATCTCTTCATCCCCATATTGAACAATTTCCCCTCTTTTTCAAAAACACCACCCCTCCTCACCTGAGGAAACCTAAGACCGTATACTCCCAGGAAACCCTAAACCTGACATCTCTGTTGTCTACAGGGACGGACTCTTCAGCAGTCACATATGGGTATAGGATGATTCTAATAGCCCAAGACCTATTAGATAAAGGGCATCTGGTTGTCCACCATTTCTCAAAACGGGCCGAAGTCTGATGTTTGTCCATGAGGAGCTGAGAACTGAAGCGTCACGTAAAGTAACATGCGGAGATGACACAGACATTGTACAATGGAGGAGAGGAAGAATGTAGTGCACATCGTGATACAAGGACCCCCAGCGAGGGCCGGACCAGACCAGACCGGATGGGTAGGGATGCCATGTTTGTGTCCTCATCGCCTGACTGCTGACCGTGTTGCCCCCTGGTATGTTTCTGACGGGCGGCCATGGAAACCAGCTGCTTGGACTTCATCCAGGAAACTGAAAGTAGAGACATATGAAGAAGACATGCATAGGTTATATGTCACTCAGGACATAGTGTGTCAAGATATGAGGAGGCGATCACAGGTAGAAGCAGGATCTCAACAGCACAGAGTATTTCAGCACATTAGTGAGCTTATCCTGTGGCTTTCAGGGCATGCTGGGAGTTGTAGTTTTGCAACAGCCTGATAACCACAGGTTTAAAAGCGATAGAAATGAAGAGGTTTGTCACTTTACTAAAAAGCAAAGAAAATATATAATAATAAAATTATATATATATATATATATATATATATATATATATTTTATATGCACGCACATATATTATCTCCATAGCCATGCACCCACAGGAAGTGGCATCATCTGTGTTCTGATGCCATACAGGCGCTGTGCTTTCCCTGGTAGGTTACAGGGAGTCTGGCATGCGTCAGAGATGGACAGTGTAAGCCGGTCTGGAAATAACAATTAGGCCAGCGGATTAGTTGACTCTTACGAGGGCGGCTTGTGGTATTAAGAGCTGAAATCCTCTTGTTTTTCATGGGATCCCGTCATTAATCCCAAAGCGAGAGGCCCCCGCTGTGCTAAAGATACACTATGGTTGGATATAAGGGGTTAATTTAGCAGCGGATTGTTTCTGTGTACCTAAAGTGCGGCACTATGTATTAGTAATATACCCTGGCCAAAAATGGGGAAGTTCACATCTGACTCTAAAATCACCGGAAGATAAAGTCCTGCAAGTCCGACTGTTTCAGTTTTAAAGAATGGACACCCGACGGATCACAATATAGTTAATAGGGTCTAGTCCTCTGATAGACCACAACAACGGAAAGTCTGACGCAGATTTCTCTAGGGTGCAAAGAACACTGCAACCCTCTGCAATATCGCAACTAAAGTAAGAATATTGGGTTGTCACAGGATGTGATGTTGCAGGGCAAAACTGTGATCTTTGGACCAGTGATGGCTATCACAACCAAACTCGCCCTAGCTTATACTCCAGTGCTACAGTTACAATTCTGCTGGTTTCCACAGGAAACAGTCAGCAAACTTGTTGTGAGACCCATCATAGCAGCTTAGCCAAGTAACTCTTTATGGACATCATTTCTAAATATGGACTACAAATAGTGGTTACAAGTCACAGAAACCAGCACCGCAAATAGGTTCGGGTTACTTGAATCAACATATCTGGCTCCCTCCATTGCCCGCTGATTTGGTCAATATGCAAATAAGCCCTCTAGAGCAATGACAGCGTTGCCACTTACCTTTCTGAAGCAATGACCACATCTTCATTGCTCCAAAGAGTTAATTTGCATTTTGATAAAAACAGCAGTCTCTGGGCAACAGAGGCCCCGATTCACAAGGGAAAAAGAGTGCCCGATTCAGGTGACCCTAACCTATCTATCTGCAGGGCTGGGTTGAAATGAACAAATTGAAAAACCACCCCCACATTTCTTTCCTTCATCCTCTCACTTCCCTTTCTTCTATTTGTGTCCTATTACAATGAAAACTCAAAAATATAGTAAGAGATGTTATCAGTGTCTCCCAGAAGATCATCCATGTCCCCTCTCCTCATCGTCATGTGTCTGGCTATAACTAGCTGCAGCAGGAGCCTCCCCCCTCTATCCAGTCTGAACTAGGACAAAAAGATTTCAGACGTTCCCCAAACAGAAACCGAGCAGATGAGGACTGTGTATCCATTCGGTTCCGATAACATGGAGCAGAATAGGACCTGCTCTATAATCATGTAGACCGCTCACTATTTTGACCTATTGGTGCACCCATGACACCACAGGCATGGCTTTATAGAGGCCTAAAATCCTGTAATGCTAACATCCTGCAAAAAAAATATGTCTGCAGGAGGCTCCAGGGATGGAAAAACTAAAACATTATGGCTCCCTAAAATGCAGTGATCACTTTCGGGGTTAAGATATTCTGCAAACCCACCGTGTGTGTTCTGGAAAAGAGGAGGTGTGATCCGGTAGCCGGGCCACACAGTGGTTAATGGTGTCTTGGTGTGTGTTTCTACTCTCCATGCAAATCCCGTCACCTGAGCTGGCTGTACATGTAAATAATTGAGAGGCTGTGGGAGAGGAGGCGGCCACGGGGAGGCAGGGGCAGCGCAAACATTCCTTCTAGTGACCCCCTGACACATCACCTGAGCTCCGGCTCTTTACTCAAAAACACTGGAGAGTTTTTCCATTTCTGATGTGGAAACTACTGCACATATCCATATCCTGCCTTCCCGAAAACACATCTGGCGTATCCACAGGGTTGTTAGAAAACAACCAGTCTCGTGTATTTAAGGGGTGCTCACAAAAGTCCATCACCTATGGGGTACTGGCTGCACCTGCATGGTCTGCCTCAACTAAAATAAGTGGGAGGTCTCAGCCGGCCCAGCGTACTGACCCCCATTGATCAGACTTTACTGTTCTATTCTACTTATATTTCTTTAAAAGGGTTGTTCAGGACTATGATATTGACTGCTACGGTCTCATCGCTACTTGCCGAGCAAAGTGCTGTACATTGTAGAAGAGATTAAGCTGCAGCATGACCATGTGACCACATGAAGTGATGTCACTGGACCTGGAAGAGGAAGTGGAGCTCAGGATCAAAGTCTTGGACAACCCCTTTAAGGTTGTACACATGTATGGCAAATCCTCAGGATATGTCATAAAGGTCTGACATATGTCGGTCCCAGTTCTGGGCCCCACACTTGTCTCTGACCCGTTGTCCTGCTGCACACAAGCAGAGAGAGAATACAGAGGTGGCGCTCTCTCCAGTCACTTCTGTCCTAGATACAGAAAGAGCCGAACAAGTGTGTGACTCCTATGTCACATATGAATGGCCACCTCTTAAGTGACAGCCTTTGGGCACCTGCCAGAATGGGAAAATACTGCAATAATCCAGCCACTATGAAAAAGGACCTAACCTGAGGATAGGTTATCAATATGTAACTCTTGAAAACCCAAGGACTGTGTATAAGTCTTATAAGCGGATTATAAGTCTAGAAAGCACAATACAGGTAAATGTGGCTAAAGCCTCCCAAAGCCCTTCTGGGCACAGATGGGACTTTATGGCATCACTGGTCACATATACACTGGAAAGCAGTGACGGCACTGTCTATATAAGGGCAGTTATCACTGCAACTTGCTTTGTGATGATAAAGCAGTCTGTCCAGAGCCCTACAGAGAAGAGGAGGGTGCTGTATGGGCAATATATCTGATTGTATACATATACAGTGGGGTACCTTGCAGCTTTTGTATATGTATATATGTCAGGAGTCTTACATATGTAGGATATATAGCCAGGACTTGGCTTTCCCCTTTAAGGGAATAAGGAATTGCTGTGATTCTTCCACGATGGCGTCCTGACAGACTGAACACATGCCAGGTCATGGTGGCGCTGTATCCCCACCAGCCTTAACCTTCTCTATCAATTCACTTGAAAACGTTCAGCGCTGGCTGACCCCATTACACAGACCTTGTAACCCAATTCCTGCCGCTTTGCTCCGGCACCTGATGACAGGACTGGAAAATACACGGTTAAGAGCGTCTCCGGTGTCATGTGAGCGGCGGCGTTCATTACATGTGTGGGTCTCTCCAGTTAGACTGAGTACATTGCAGAGAGACCAGAGGAAAGAGCCTGGCTCAGGTTTCTAATGTGATGTATCAGTAATGGGATGCCCGGGACCCCAGAGATGGTTTGTAGTAAGGGCGGTGATGACAGAGGAGGACAAAGAGCGCAAGAACACAGCTACTAAATGGGTCACCCGCTGCAGGAAGAAACAGCGCGCCCTCCGATGTGCATTATACAGAATGTGGTATTACAGACGCAGGTTACAGCAGAAGCTGAGAAATCCTAGGCCTAGATTGTCCCATTCATCAAGAGTGGAGCTTGCAGTACACCTATACACCTGCTGCAGAAATGGCCTCATTCAGATGTACTGGATGAATATTCAGTGGCAGAAAGCTCTGCCAATCTGCTGTGTGCGCATATACCCTAAAGACTTGTCTTAGGGACAGCATCTCCTAGGTCTCAAGACAGTCAGGCACTACTCTTGAGAGTAGTCTCAGGAGGGCCAGGGCAGTGCCCCATCAAGCTCTTCAGTCTTAGGGGTGTCAATCTGCACTCATGTTGTGGGTGCCAAGCAGGTTCCCCATCCCCAACATCATAAGACTGCCAGGCAGGCGCCACTTATTGGTGCCAGACAGTAGCAGAGCATGGTCTCAAAAGATATCAAGTCAATGGTGGGGAAGAGGAATGCAACAAGACGCCAGTCTTCATAACCTTTGCTCGACCGTAAGGATGATCCTTATTTATGAATAAGCATACATCTCCTCATAAATCAGGTGCAACTCTACACCAGCTCATAGTTGGCAAAGACCATAAATCCCATCCATGCCACTCCCACGAAAGTGGTGAGGGAGGTGGAAAAGGCAAAAAAACCATGCCATACAAGGCATGATAACTTTCCCTCAACGTCTCTATGACATCACACTGCGCCAATGCTACACCACTGCCAAGATATTACACTTTTCCAACATCTCTCCAAATATCTATATATCGTACATGCTCCTCCCATGTCACTCCAAGATGGAGAGACAATCCCAAATAACGAACCACGACCTACGAGAGCAATGGACATGGGAGGATACTGACACCTTACCTCTTCGTGTTGTGAATGGTGGTTCCACCAAGGACAATGCGGACACCTGGAGTCGTCCGATTCAGATTATACACTGTCAGGGCTTCTTCATACGTGGCTCCTCCAACCATGAAGACGATAATATCTTGAGGCCTGCAGACAGAGACGTATTTTACAGGCTGACAGAAGATGACAATACTTATATTGTAAGTGGATGATTGGTGTTACCTGTCTCGCAGTGTGCTGGGCCCCACATAGGGGTACATGTTGTCCTTCAGTTTCCCTTTTATAAGCTGGTCTAGGGTATCCAGAAGGAAAGGCTGGTGTTGGGTGTACACGTTCTCCACCCCCCTGCACAAGGGCAAAAGGAAGGGGGACACATTGTTTTCTTTTGGTTTAGGCCTCAGACCATGAGCTGAACCAAGTTAATAAATTCTGCCTTCTGATACCATAACATTATATAAGAGGACCTACAAAATATCCAGTCCACAGAGAAAGCAGGGCACACTTCTCAGATGCCCTGTGTCCTGTGTGTACGGACACCTATCATAACAGCAGGATTTTTTTTTTTTTTTAGCAATTTGTGCTACAATCTTTCTACTCTGGGATTGGACCAGACAGGTTAGTCTTCACTTCCCACATGAATCAATGAGCTTTGGACAACCGTGACCCTGTCGCTGGTTAACCAGTTGTCCTCCATTGGATCGTTTTTGGTAGGTACTAAACCACTGCATACTGGGAACCCCACCACTATTACTATTTGGCCCTTGTCAAAGTGGCTCAGATCCTCATGCTTGCCCATTTTTACTGCTTTCAGCACATCAACTTCAAGACTTGACTGTTCACTTGCTGCTTAAAGGGTTTGTCCTTGATATGCAGTTTTTGGCAAGGGGAAAAAACAAAACAAAAAAAAACACCATACTCCCCTTTTCCCGGGTGCTCTGGTGTCAACAACTGCGGTCCGGTCATTGCGGCGTCCCGGTGCTTCTTTCGGAGGAAGTCCTCACCGCATGTGACCACTGAGGCCAATTAGCAGCCTAAGGAAAGGAAGCGGGATGTCACTCACGTACGTCATCTGTGACGTCCCGTGTCCTTTCCTTAGGCTGCTGATTGGCCTCAGTAGTCACATGTGGTGAAGACTTACGCCAGAACAAGCTCCCGGGACAGCAGGACTGGACTGTGGTGGGAGACACCGGAGCACTGGGTATCGGCAATTATTTTTTTTTTTTTTCTTTTTGAATTAAGCGCACTGTCGGTTTTCCCGGTATGTGCCCCGGGGCTGGAGATATCGGTGCCGTTAGTTTCGGCACCGATCTCTGCCCACTGTCACAAGGGCGTTCCTGACAGTCTAACTGGACTGTCAGGAACGCCCCCGCTGACAGTACTCGTCCATAGCCCTGCAAGTACTGTCACATTCCTGCGATGACGCTGAGCTGTGAGGAACGTCCCCCCCCCCCCAGTACAAGTCTATGGACGAGTACAGTCAGCGGGGCGTTCCTCACATCCCAGCTGGACTGTCAGGAATGCCCTTCTGACAGTGGGCAGAGATCAGCACGCTGTCGGTTTCCTAGCAGTATAAAAAAAAAACACATGTGCAGGCGGACAAAATGTCCTCTTTAAACCTTCCCCAGCTCGTTACCAAAAACTATATATCCTGGACAACTCCTTTAATATATCCCACCCCTGCTACATTGTTATACAGT
Source organism: Leptodactylus fallax (assembly GCA_947044405.1). Classification (NCBI taxonomy): domain Eukaryota; kingdom Metazoa; phylum Chordata; class Amphibia; order Anura; family Leptodactylidae; genus Leptodactylus; species Leptodactylus fallax. The sequence goes on along the minus strand of CAMRHE010000371.1, from coordinate 1,731,276 downwards.
TCCTAGACTAATTCAGTACAGAAGATCTTAGGGACCACTGTTGGCATATAATTGTATGTGCTGTCGGGTTATATTACAAACCAGGAGCCCATGAGACTCACAGACCTTGCTGCTCAGGATTGAGTATAGCGAATAAGGAGTAAACCATAGACAGGAAAACAAGAAGTTAATGTGGATGTCTTGTCAAAAATTCTACCATGACTGACCTTGAGTCCCTTAAAGAACTGCTTGGTGATGGCCACGGCGTCCTTTGGACTGAAGAGATCGCTGCCTCGGACTCTCTTGCCACCAAACTCTACCACAGAAGACACGAGCTGCCCAGCAAACAAAGGAATCACTGTCTGCTGCCAGTTATACAAAGTTCTGGCAGTTCAATGGAAGATACTTACCCTGCGATACTTTTCAGACACTCCTCGATTACGGAGGTCACTGAGGAGACTCTGCAGAGCATTGCTACTGTGCCGCTCATAGTGCAGAGCGTAGAGCATGACCAGACGGGTAGCATCCAATTCTGGTAAGCGCTGGTTCTGCAAAAGGCGCTTCACGTTCTAAAATGGAAAAAAAAAAAAAAAAACGTATTGTTCATTTAATAAATTGCTATTAGAAACTATTTTATTTATTTCAGCCAGAATGCTCACAAATAGGCACTTGAGTGAACGTACAGTTGTCACAGCTCTGCCCCCCGGGGTAGTGACCAGTGACAAACTTCCCAGGCCTTGTCACAGTACAGGTATACTTAAACAGCTCCATCCAATACATTTACTGTGGCAATTTACCTAGGTTATGATTAATGAGGATTGTTTAGGTCACAACCCTTTTAAACCACACCCGTATCACATTATGAGTATGTGTTGGGCGAAATTTGCGAGATTAATCTTGCTAGGCTTGGCAAATAGCTTTGTTCGGACTGAACACGGCCAAAACAGCTATTCTATTTCTGGGGTCTCTTGAGACCCCAGAGTATAATGATCGGAGGCCCAGGGGAGGTGATAAACATAAACAGTGTTACTCACCTCTCCTGGGCTCCGGCATGACTCCCTGCTGTCTTCGGGCCGCCTGACGGATGTTGGGTACGGCTGAGGAATGTGATTGGGCCTCTGTGGCCACACAGCGTCATTTAAGAGGACCTTTCACGTCCTCATGTATATGCTGTTTTACATACCGCTAGAAAGCCGACAGCACGCTGAATTCAGCGCACTGCCGGCTTTCCCCGGGGCTGGAGATATCGGCAGTCATAGTTTCATGGTTCACCGTCAGAAGGGCGTTCCTGACAGTCTAGCTGGGCTGTAAGGAGCGCCCCCTCTGACAGTACAGCGCTATGGACGAGTACAGAGAGAGGGGGCGTTCCTTACAGTGATGACGCGTCCAGTGATGACGTTGAGCTGTGAGGAACGCCCCCCCCCCCAATACAGGGATATGGACGAGTACAGTCGGGGGGGCGTTCCTCACAGCCAAGCTAGCTGTCAGGAACGCCCTTCTGACGGTGAACCGTGAAACTAAGACCGGCGATAGCTCCAGCCCCAGGGCACATACCGGGAAAGCCGGCAGCGCGCTGAATTCAGCGCGCTGTCGGCTTTCTAGTGGTATGTAAAACTGCATATACATGAGGACGTGAAAGGTCCTCTTTAAGCTTACATCTATGCGTCACAACACCACGGGACCTGCTGAGGCCTGTGATGTCAGTTAGAAGGTCCAAAGAGAACAGGGAGCTGCGCCAGAGCCAAAGAGAGGTGAGTAACAATGTTTTTTTATGTTTGTTCACTTTCACTAGGGCTCTGATTATTATACTTTTACATCTGAAGAGATCTCACAGTATAATAATAGCAGTTTCAGTTCGGACATGTCCAGTACGAACAAAACTGCAATTGGAACGTCACAAATATTGTGATAACCAAACCGAAATAAACAAAGTGAACAAAATCATTATCCTGGTTGAAGTTTGGTTTCGGCTCTTTTTCAATTAATCACCCAGTCCTAGTTTGTAGCCTGGTACTTTTTCAGACTTTTCTTGCGTGGGGTATCCCTCCTAGTATTACATCCTGAATGCAAGATCTGTTTGTCCAGGATGAGACTATTTACACCTTTTATGATCTGCCCACCATGATGACTTGGATGCTTTCCCCTTCCATATTGTGATCTCCCCTGCATAACCTCCTCCATTCTGTGCTGCTCTAACACTAAAAGAAGAGATGGGTGAAAAGCAGATAACTGACCCAGCTGCAGCAGGCTCTATGTCAGAGGCAGCAGGGCAGTCAGCTATGTTAAGCAGTTATACAGCAAAATAATGCTAGGAAATATTTAATGACAAGTATTTAGAAAGTTACTTAATTTTGCATTTAGGGAGCCTTTTTACACTAAAGCTTGGGGAGAGCACATTTTTACCATGGCTTTTGTCTGTGCTGTCTCCCCAGCATCTTTCATTAGCTATGAATTGAAGGGTTTGTCAATTCCAGAAGGTGGAGCCAGTGTGCAGGTGAGTGACTAGACAAATATCAATGCAAATACACATATTTCTACTGACCTTAACCATCCAACTCCCACATGGCTATTATTCCTAATTATAAAGCAATCGATACACTGACTTTCCATTCAGGATCCTGGGAAAGCTCAATGACAATGTAATGTAACGTAGGAGGTCATCTGTTGCGTTTAATTTGAATTGGGCTCATACCATATAGGCCTGGCGGTGGCCTCACATCCCTGTCACCCAGCTGGTATGTAACCTTTAGAGGGCGATGCAACAGACATCACACAGGCTGGAAAGGACACAGTGTGCCAGTGACGTCTATGCATGTGCTGCATAGCCAGACCATTGTCTGCAATGGAGTCTTCAGCTCATTATTCACATGAAGGGACCCCGGGTACAAAGACTGTGCCTCATTCAGCATCCCAGACCTACACACAAGTCTGTGTCATCAGTCCCAGAGAGAGCTCGATGTCTTGGCATGACCTTACCACGACCGGCATAGAGTCTCTTAATCGTGGCTTTGTGTGGAGAGTGAGGCGACTCAATGACTTGTACAATGACCATAATTAATAACCCTTAGAAGTCGGCCTTGTCAGCATACGACAATGTGCAAGGAGGCTGCAACCAACCCTATCTCTTGCAATAAAAAGAAATATGACTAAACTAACTGTCCAATGTCCATTTAACTCTTTTAAGGCCTATTACTTGAATACAAGCACAGTTGCTTCCAGCTCTGCCCTGTGCAGTAGCTTCCAGCAGAAAAAAACAAAAACAAAATACCATTAAAGTAGACCTAACCATTCAACAAGCATTACATAAAAATAGTACAGTATTCATGAGGAATAACACTATTCCTAGCCTTTAATGACTTGTATTCTATATTTTTGCAGTTTTCCCCTATGTAATCTTCAGTACTCCCCGAGCTGGATCATATAGGACATAGTAGAGACATTCTGACCTGTAGTGATGTGAATAAAGCACTTGGGGTGAAACAGAAACTTCTGATATAGCTCCAGCAGCCTCGGTCTGTGCCTGTATTTCTCCTCTCACTCCTTTCCTACTCACTTGGCCCCTCCTCCCCGCTCTATAGACTTCTATGTAATCTGACACTTCTGTGAGTCCAGTAGTTCTAGCATGAGGGATATAGCAGAGATTTCAGAGCGAACGCCAGTTTAGCAAGGGGAAAGTGGAGCAGGAAAAGAAGCCAGGTAAGAAAAGAAAGGAGCACTTTTCTCTGATAAGATATCTTACAAAGTTTCTCATATTTAGTTGTACTATTGATCTGTGGAAAGTTTGTTGAAAAGTAAGTGACCACTGAAAGGCAAGGGGAATTTTTTTCCTTTTTGCCTCAGAACATTGTATTAGCTATAACCTTTTTATTTTTACGCCTACGCGGTGGTTTTTGTGGCAGGAGATGGGTCTTTATTATGGCCAGGGCTGACGCTTTCTCCTATTATGGGTATTAGTGCTGGAGGGTGACTGACAGCTACAAAGGGCCCAACCACAAACATCACCCTTCCTGCAACATACAGGAATGGGCAGCCCTAAAAACTGTATGTACCATCAGTAACTGTTTCAGTATAGCTTTGCTCAAAAATTGAAATTTCTTATTTTATTAACAGTTTATTTTCCCAACATAATCTTCCTCTTGCTCCCAAAAAAGTAAAGTTCCTGCAGCCAGATTCAGAAGTTCTGGCGCTATCACTTAGTCACAAAGTCACCCAGGCTTCATAGAAATACACAGCCCCTATATCTATGGTTTCTGCCTCTAACATCAATGCCTGTTTTTTTAGGCTGGGTACAAGCTATGTTTTTTCCTCTAAATTCTAATTTATCCGCAACATTTACATTAGGCTACATTCTTATGGATCCATTAAAAGAAGAGATTTTGAGGGTGTGATCTCACCTGTAGAGCATTGGAATGGTCATTCTGACAGGACAACTCCTGTTCCACTTCAGACACCTCCATGAGATGGCGCTCACTCACCAGCCGTGACAGCTCCCCTACCACAGTCACATGTTTGGACACAGTGCCGGACATTTTCTTGAACTGAGGGTAGTTTTCTACAAAAGCCTGGAAGAGAAACAAAAATGTATCACAGCCATACATATGTAGACAGCCATATTGTGTCAGTTTCTAAGTAGGGAGTCTACCCTTCCTTGTCCAGCCTATGATGACTTCATGATTATAAAGTGCCACCTGTGGTTCTGTGGAACCAAATACCAGCAGCCCGCCCAGTCAATGCTATTGATAGGGATCTAATGATCATACTGCTGTGCAGAGAGACCCCTGTCTACACAGCAACCCATGCTAGAAAACAAACAGGTAACTTTATTATTGTGTAGCAGGATAAGGAAAGACACCGAATAGACAACTATTACTATTGAGGGGATGATCTTTAACACAGTATTATAGGGGTGTTTGATTATTAATCTACACCAGATATTTGACATAAAAAAAAAAGTTGGAAACAACTCACTAGAGTGTCCCTTTAATGTATACCAAGTGGGATAGAGGACCCCCATTCTCCAAATAGGTGTGGGTCCCATGTCTGACAGACATTTAAGGCATATCAATGTTTTTTAAGGAGACAGCAACACTCCTTAAAAAACATAGGGACCTGTCTGCCATCTAGTGGTAGAACATTAGAATGCAAGTACTAGAAATGCCAGTTCTCAAAGTTTGTGATAAAAGTCCCAATGGAACATGAGCCCCTGCTGGTGGTGACAATGAAACCTTCACACCTTACATCACCTACGTGAGGCATGTGTCTCAGTACAAACCCTATATGTGAAAATCTAGCCCTGGAGGGAACATTAGGGGGTGTTCACACCACGGAATTTGAGGTGGAGTCTGCCTCAAATTCCACTTGAAATCTGCCTCCTGTTCATTTCAATGGGAGGCAGTAGCTGATTTTTCTGCTAGTGGAAAAAAATAAGTGTCTTGCTCAGATGGATTGAAATGAATGGAAGGCGGGAAATACACCTTTTCCATTGACATGGAATTTAACGGGAAACTTGAATTAATTTCTCAAAATCCACTCATGGAATTTGGCCCTGCTCAATAAAGGCAAAATACACTGCCACTCTTCTCCAAATTCTGCTTCGGTTTTTGTCAAGCACAAAAATAAATAAATAAGTGATATATCAGCTTCAAATTACTGAAGAAAAACTTTTCAACTTGACAAATTCAGCCTCAAATTCCTGTGTGTGAACACCCCCTAAATGTTAAATTATACGGTCTCCTACCTTCATATCTGAAATAGATTCCAGCTTCTGCTGTTCTTTGGGTTTCTTCCTTTGGAAATCTTCCATCAGGTTCTTAATGTTTGTCCCAATCTCTCCAAAATTCATGTACATGTTCTGCAAAAAAAGCAAAGTGTGACCTTACGACTGTTTCCTTTGAGAATCATGGATATGGAGGCCTGTGATGGCCATACCATAAAGAGAGATAGATAGATAGATAGATAGATAGATAGATAGATAGAGAGTCCTCTCAGCCTACATGAAGCTTGCACTGCTCCAAGAACAGTAGACATGTAGTATTATGTCTAGTGCAGGGTCTGAGCGGGTGAAGTTACATGACTAGCCCAATTCCCATCAATTTAATGCAGCAGTGTGACGGCCATTAAAGTCGGTAGTGTGAATACGGCTCAAGTCTTCCTTTCATGGTTTCTGTAGCTAAAGGGGGTGCAGAGTTAGCAGTTGCTACCGTGCCCTAGACTCTGAGGGGGCCCCAAATGTCCCTCTGCCACATAAAATAAACCACTCTTCTAAATGGCACAAAGTGACTAGGGGCCCCGTTACACATTTTGCATTGGGGCCCAGGAGCTTCCAATTACTCCTGTGGTTTCTATATATTTACAACTTTATTCCTCAGCCCACACACAACTTACATTAGCGTAGAACTCATCATTCTCCGCAGACAGCACAACTTCCTTCAGATCCTTGCTGATTCCTGGCACACGGGACAGGTCAATACGGTTGTTGTTGATGCCCAGTAACTCATGGACCATAGCCTGGTATGTCCACTGCAACAGAGTAAAAAAAAAATTGCAGAAATAATGAGTAACAGAGACTGAAATTAATGACTACATACTGGAACGTCACTACTGCCCCCTGGCTGTAGGGAACGGGAATACAAAACAACTCTCAGCTGACTGGCCAAGAGGAATTACAGCTCCTCTATGAGAAAGATGCTATGTGGCCACGTCTATGGTCAGCAGCGCTGAGGGTTCATCAAGGACAACATCTGCATGGAGTCTGTAAGTTCTCCCTGTCTACTCTGCGAGTAGGCTACACGTCATTCCACTATGTAGCAGTGCTTGAGTAGGGTTCCACCCCTTATTCTGTAGTATTGAAACTCAGCACATGATATTGATGCAATAATTGGCTTTTTATTCATGAAGAAATGGTATAATCCACAAAAATAACGCTTTCCAGTCATTTACACATGACATTTGTCAGATACGGATATCCTGGGCTGGAGGGAGTGTCACCATATGTGGAGCACTAAGGTGAAAGGCATGTTGAGCGCTCTTCTCATGGCCAGCTATGCCTTTCACCTTCGTGCTCCACATATGGCGACTTTCCCTCCAGTCCATGCAATTCATATCTGACAAAGGTCATCTGTAAATGACCGAAACGTTATATCTGTGGACTGTACCATTTCTGCATGAATAAAGTTTTTTAAAACTTGTTTTATTGAACACATACATAATGCAATACAGTGTACATAAAACAAAGTATAGACTATAAATCAGTCTAACTTTATAACAGAGACATCCTCTCAGACTGATCAAGTTAGGACTTCCAGAAAACTCTAAAGTAGTCCAAGTGTTTCTTGCAGATAGTAATGGAGCAGGGGGATTGATCCCTATCCAGACGTTACACCTCTTGCTAGGGCTGGGTGGTTTTGGCCTAAATCAAAATTGCAATTAATCTGGCATTTTACCTCGATTACGATTAATGGCGATTATTTAGGTCACAAACCTTTTACAGTATGATTATGTGTTGGGTGAAACTTGCAAGTTTTGTCTTAAGAGGTTTGCCCAGTGTTTTCATTCAGACCACACATGGCTGAACCAGACCTGCTATTATACTGTAGGCTCTGTTCAGACCCCGGAGTATAATGATCGGAGGCCCAGGGGAGGTGATCTAACATAAAAAACAGTTATACTCAGCTTTCCTGGACTCCGGCATGACTCCCTGCTTTCTTCGGATCAACTGATGTCAGGGACCAATCATAGGCCTCAGCAGCCACATGGGTCATGCAACGCCATAATTCACAATGCCACATGACCTCCTGAGACCCAATCACAAACCTCGTGTTCTCTGACGTCAGTCAGAAGACAGCACGGAGTTGCGCCATTAGAGGAGAGTAACACTTTATGTTTGATAACATTCCCTGGGGCTCCGATCATTATACTCTGGGGTCAGTTTTGGTTATTTTTCGATTAACCGCCCAGCCCTACCTCTTACATTGTAAAAGTCATTCAGAACCAACAACATAGCAAAAAAACATTGCACCCATAGTATATAGAATGAAAGCAGTTTACGGACAATGCACCTAGGGAAACGGTCAAAGCCAGGATGGTGGGGTTTGGGGAATGGGCTGAGAAGTCAGTAAGCTATCATGTGGAGGCTTCCAGTCTGGTAGAGAGCTCGGCCCATCGTGATCTTGGAGAGGGATGGGTCAATGGTGAGTCACACCATGTCTTCCAAACTTCTGGGGACAACCTCTATGTCTGTATACCAGCTACTCATATTGGACGGTATTATTAACCAATTTCTTTCATTATCTCAGAGTCAGAAGTTTATCACCCATCTATCTGAGCGCAATGGCCTTAGCAAAGAACAGAGAGTCCCGCAGAAATATTCTCATGTGGTGCGGTCAGTCCGACTCCTCCAAAAGGCCCAACAGACATACCTTGGGAGTAGCTGAAACCGGGATCATAGTAATGTAAAGTGTAGCAATAACTTCCTTCCAGAAGGTCTCTGTACAGCGCTGTGGAATAGGTTGGCGCTAGCAATACATAAATTATAAACAACTAAGAGGGATCCATTGCTTTGTGTCCAGCAGTGGTCATATTGCACCCATCAGTCTTAGCACAATGTCATAGCTGTGGGAAAATGGCTAATGTTGCATTGCTGCCCCCCTACAGACATTAACAAGCATATATACTCATGGAGAAGGATCCAATCTCCATCCTGCCTATCTATAGGAACCCTTTAAGACCCCATGCACATGACTGAGTGTGCATCCAATGTGGGGCTGAGTTTGCAGCGGGATGCACTTGGAGTTACATCTTAGTGCATTCCGTTATATGGGGGCTTCGGATATATTCCATTCTGATAATACAGATGATTATAGAGCAGGTCATATCCTGCTACGTGTCATTGGAACGGATCCGAAGCCCCCATACATTGGAATGCATAACAGATGTCACACCAAGTGTCATCTGAGTGTATCCCGCTGCAGACTCTGCCCCAAATCGGATGCACACTCAGTCATGTACATGGGGTCTTACACTGGGCAGAGTCCCTCTGTACACTGTACCACATATACAGCTATATAATCAGATTTACACCATGATATTTATAGTTCAGGTCAATGAATACAATCCTTACTATTCACAGTCTACAAATCTAAGGCTGGGCTCACATCTACGTTGTAGGGAAGAAGAACTGACTAAACATTAAGATGGATCCGTCTAATGACGGACGACAATAGATTCCATGAACTATAATGCAGCCCATTGGGCATCTATTTTCTTTCAAGAGTGTGCCAGATGAAAAAGTTGTCCTTGCAGGACTTTTTCAGCCACAATTTTAGATTGGCAATGCAGATGTGAACATAGCCATAGAGGTTATTATATTATTTCCTTGGATATCCTTAACGAAAACAAAGCCCACCTGGTTGAGCAAAGGCGTGATTGCATCATCGGAGCGGTCCAGGATGAGAAGCAGGGGCGGCACTTCTGTGCGGCGGAAGTCAAACAGTTCATACTCCTTAGTAATAACTTGCTGGAGAGAGAGAACAAGAAAGAAAAGGAAATAAGTGAGTCTGAATAGGAGATATAGATAGTGCCAAGAACATCAGACAGCAGTGCCTGGCACCCACCTTGACGCCCTCTGCCAGCCTCTTGGCCATCTCTGAGGACAACTGGTATCGGATCATGGGGCATTTCTTCAGGGAGAGGAGCAGAGCGGTCAGTCCTTGCGTGGCTCTAGACAGCTGGGCAGGATCCCAGTTCCTACCCTACAACGGACAAGGGTTAACAAGGGATTTACCTCCATGAACTGCACAAAGTGTGCACCTGTCTGTACAGAAGCAAGATCCTATCTGAAGACTGTATCGGAGTACATCCTGGAAATGAGACAACATGGAATCGCTAAAATAAAAGTGCAGCAAATGTCTTCAGACAGTCATAGTCCTTGGTGATACTAAAGAGTCATGAATATGGGCACAGGTGGAACCAATGTGAGCCACGCCATGACAAGAACTTTAGCCCCTTCGAGTTAAGGTGCCTACAAACCTCTAAATGCTCATTCGGCTGACTGCCCCCTACATGTAGGTGCTCAGTTCAGCAGAGCATGCATGTGTTTTCAATGAAAGAAGGGACAACTCTGGAGACAGACTGACATCCATCTTTATAGACAGAACAACTCTGAATGTCACTTCCTCCATAAGGAGTGCTATCTGTAGAATATGCCATCATTTCATGATCATGTTAACCCCCAGAACAAAGGGGCTGCAGTACTGGTATAGCAATATATCCCCCTCTATGCATTCCCTGTACTGCTGCACTCCTGGCCGTGTGCACGGAAATGCAATACAGGGGCCCCAGCACTGAATCAGCTCTGCTTCCCCCTCATTCTCATAATCGGGATTCCAGGGGACCTTACCTGATAGCAGCCGACTATGTTTAATGAAAAGACATGAGGATTGACAGCGATGTAATCTCCATAGAATTCCTGGAAGACAAGAAAACTGAAGTCACACCATATATAACACAGTACAGAGATGGCCGACACTTATATAAAATACACCCACACTTTTTTTTTTTTTTTGCAGGACAACTTGCACTTCCTAATTTAATATTCTGTACAATGTAAAGAGAAGCTGGAAATTCCAGCCACCATCAGAATGGGGTGGAATTGGGGGAAAAAATTGCATTTGCACCATTTTCTTACAGGTTTTGTTTGTAGGGCATTCACTGCACAGTAAAAATGACACGTTACCTATATTAGGCCAGCTTATTTCCACGTACGGTGCTGTGTAAGGGCTCTTTGTTTAGCAGGGCAAGTTAGCGCCGGGTGCCTGCTGTGTAATACTCAGCTCCTGAGTCCTCTTCATACCAGGACACTGATCATTTAAAGTGATGATATATCACTAGGACATGCTGTCACTTTATGAACCTCTGGGACAGGTTTGGGAAAAGTTTATCCCTGTACAGTGGTGCCACAGCTGCCCACCTTTCCCAACTCCATTTACGTGAATGATTTACTCAGCCAGCAACACCACTATTAAGGGAAAAATTCTCAGGATCAGTGACGGTACCCCCCCCAACCCAAACCATGAAGCAATGACATATCCTAGCAATATACCATTACTTTATAATGATGCTTTGTCATAAGGTCTCCACTAAGTTCAACTACCAGAAGTATTATGTAAAAATTCCTTAAAGATAAGAAAAATCTTACCTGCACTTCAGCTACCACCTCCTGTTCATCCGCCTCAGCCAGAGACTTCACATCACTCTTGCTTATCACATTGCTAAAATCTAAAAGGAAAAACAAAAGGGGTACATTATTTTCTCCTTTATGGACTGTACATTTATACTTAATCTACATAAAAAGACGACTCACTGAGTATATACATTACATTACTTATCCTGTACTGATCCTGAGTTACATCCTGTATTATACTCCAGAGCTGCACTCACTATTCTGCTGGTGCAGTCACTGTGTACATACATTACATTACTTATCCTGTACTGATCCTGAGTTACATCCTGTATTATACTCCAGAGCTGCACTCACTATTCTGCTGGTGCAGTCACTGTGTACATACATTACATTACTTATCCTGTACTGATCCTGAGTTACATCCTGTATTATACTCCAGAGCTGCACTCACTGTTCTGCTGGTACAGTCACTGTGTACATACATTACATTACTTATACTGTACTGATCCTGAGTTACATCCTGTATTATACTCCAGAGCTGCACTCACTATTCTGCTGGTGCAGTCACTGTGTACATACATTACATTACTTATCCTGTACTGATCCTGAGTTACATCCTGTATTATACTCCAGAGCTGCACTCACTATTCTGCTGGTGCAGTCACTGTGTACATACATTACATTACTTATCCTGTACTGATCCTGAGTTACATCCTGTATTATACTCCAGAGCTGCGCTCACTATTCTGCTGGTACAGTCACTGTGTACATACATTACATTACTTATCCTGTACTGATCCTGAGTTACATCCTGTATTATACTCCAGAGCTGCGCTCACTATTCTGCTGGTGCAGTCACTGTGTACATACATTACTTATAATACTCACATAAGAAGTAGACGCTGTACTTCGGCCTTCTTAACTCCTTGATCAGGTATTCTACGTTTTCCTTTTAAAGCAACAGAACAGATAATTAGAGGGAAATTTATTAAAACCAGTGCAAGGAAAAAAGGGTTAAAGTAGGCATTACAACCAATCCCAATGCAGCTCTTATTATTTCATAGACACTTTGGGGTTCCTAAGGTGCCCTATTTCATCCAGGAGAAGGCAGTACATCACGAATATACTGTTCTGTATAAGGTCACTGGCGATGACCACCAGCAGGAGCTGCTTAGTCAGGACCTTATAGTCTGTAATAGAAGGAGTATTCCTACATCCCTTGTGATGGACCCTCTGCTGGAAAACCTCTTTGTTGGGTTCACCTTTTGAATGTTTTTGGTGTTGGTCACACACTGCTGCACCATTACCTTGGTAGGCCTAAGAAAACATATGGCCTTCAGGTGTTTCATGCTCTCCCGGTTGGCCGAGTCGATGCGCTCAAACAGGTAGACCTCCTTCTGGAGGATCTCGGACTGGGTGTAGACCATGCTGACCACACTAGTCTGTCGGAGAAAGAGACAACCACATGGTCAACATTTGGAACACTAAAGAACCACTAATGGCTTTTTTCATAAGGCCATATTAAGGAACTTATCTAGGAGCAATCACAGGAGCAATGGCGATTGGCCCAACAAGTCTGCAACAAGAATGGTCCTCTCAAACCTTTCCCAACCTTCCACCCCAAACCTGAGGATTTGTACCATCATCATGACAGCCCAAACAGAAGTGGGTGTGCGCTAGATAGTGACGTGTGCGCCTATGTGCCTTCACTCTGTAGGATTCCACCCTTAGTGCGTTCAGGCACCCCACGGGCACATGTGCACCTACTGTACCCCACAGTTGCTGATATATCTAGGAAAGGGCATGCCTAAAGAACATAGAAGAGAAATTTGGGTACAAATAACCCCAAAGTGGGCAGCTGTGATCATTCCTGGGTGTGAAAAGGGTATTCCAGTTGTGTTGTGGGTGTGCCCAGGAGAGGGGCTAAAGTCTCCCAAAATTTTGCTGGTGACTATGATGTCCCACGTCCTTTGCCAACGGCCTCTGATAACAACAGATACTACACCTGATCTTGGCCAAAAACCAAAACGCCCCTCTTATGGACAGCCATGACGGGGACAACATATACCGGATAACGGCGAGGACCGCAGATGGTCTGCTCCATACAAGTTTATGGGAAATACGGAAGTTCTGCCCCTGGACTAATGGAGGACCCCCAATCTGTGGACGGGTGATACATAGTTATGACAGCATCATGGGGTGACATATATGATAAGCATCCCAAAATAGAGTACGGTCACCAGACCGGGGCTCACCCATTCACTTACTGTAGGCTCTGCCCCTTGAAACACATAAAATGGCTAATATATGGTCATAGAGACAACATAACATGCACATACAATATGACATAAGCCAGAGCCATCTTAAAGGGATGTTTCCTCTGGCCTCCTCTCACCGTCTCCTTGTCCATGAGCAGCACCTTCATGCCCGGCCCGCTGTCCTCTATCATCTTGGACACATACTGCTTAACGGCCAGCACCACATTCATGACTGCCCCGGACTCGGCTCCTCAGCTCAGCTGGAACCTGCCAACAACACCTTCTCTTCCGGGAGTCGCCGCAAGGGCAGCTGGGAGTTGTAGGAATCCGGGTCTGTAATGTACGGGATGGAATCGCGGCACTGACGTCATCGCGCTCCGTGGAGCACGGAATTGTAGTCCAGCGTAGATCAATAGCTTCTACGTCAGTATACATACATGTATGCGGTTATTGCTGTAGTGTGTATTATGTATAGGTGGCTGCAGTGTGAAGGAGGCGGAGAAGAACATGGGGGTTCACATGTAATGCAGGAACACCCTGGGGGTGCTGTAGGATGTGGGCTTATCTACCGTTCCCTGCCCAGCAAGAGGAGCCCTGACATAGTGGTGTAAGTGATAGGGCTTGTGTGCTGCTATACTAGTTACAACAACCCCCATAACAGTGATAGCCATAGTACACCCCATAATAGTGATAGCCATAGTACCACCATAATAGTGATAGCCATAGTACCACCATAATAGTGATACACATTGTACACCACATAACAGTAATAGCTATAGTACCCCATAACAGTGGTAGCCATAGTACACCCCATAATAGTGATAGCCATAGTACACCCCATAATAGTGATAGCAATAGTACACCCCATAATAGTGATAGCCATAGTACACCCCATAATAGTGATAGCCATAGTACTACCATAATAGTGATAGCCATAGTACCACCATAATAGTGATACACATTGTACACCACATAACAGTAATAGCTATAGTACCCCATAACAGTGGTAGCCATAGTACACCCCATAATAGTGATAGCCATAGTACACCCCATAATAGTGATAGCAATAGTACACCCCATAATAGTGATAGCCATAGTACTACCATAATAGTGATAGCCATAGTACTACCATAATAGTGATAGCCATAGTACCACCATAATAGTGATACACATTGTACACCACATAACAGTAATAGCTATAGTACCCCATAACAGTGGTAGCCATAGTACACCCCATAATAGTGATAGCCATAGTACACCCCATAATAGTGATAGCCATAGTACCACTGTAATAGTGATAGCCATAGTACACCCCATAATAGTGATAGCTATAGTACACCCCATAATAGTGATAGCCATAGTACACCCCATAATAGTGATAGCCATAGTACACCCCATAATAGTGATAGCCATAGTACACCCCATAATAGTGATAGCCATAGTACACCCCATAATAGTGATAGCCATAGTACACCCCATAATAGTGATAGCCATAGTACCACTGTAATAGTGATAGCCATAGTACACCCCATAATAGTGCTAGCCATAGTACACCCCATAATAGTGATAGCCATAATACACCCCATAATAGTGATAGCCATAGTACACCCCATAATAGTGATAGCTATAGTACACCCCATAATAGTGATAGCCATAGTACACCCCATAATAGTGATAGCTATAGTACACACCATAATAGTGATAGCCATAGTACACCCCATAATAGTGATAGCCATAGTACACCCCATAATAGTGCTAGCCATAGTACACCCCATAATAGTGCTAGCCATAGTACACCCCATAATAGTGATAGCCATAGTACACCCCATAATAGTGATAGCCATAGTACACCCCATAATAGTGATAGCCATAGTACACCCCATAATAGTGATAGCCATAGTACACCCCATAATAGTGATAGCCATAGTACACCCCATAATAGTGCTAGCCATAGTACACCCCATAACAGTGATAGCCATAGTACACACCATAATAGTGATAGCTATAGTACACCCCATAATAGTGATAGCCATAGTACACCCCATAATAGTGATAGCTATAGTACACACCATAATAGTGCTAGCCATAGTACACCCCATAATAGTGATAGCCATAGTACACCCCATAATAGTGATAGCCATAGTACACCCCATAATAGTGATAGCCATAGTACACCCCATAATAGTGCTAGCCATAGTACTACCATAATAGTGATAGCCATAGTACTACCATAATAGTGATAGCCATAGTACACCCCATAATAGTGCTAGCCATAGTACTACCATAATAGTGATAGCCATAGTACACCCCATAATAGTGATAGCCATAGTACACCCCATAATAGTGCTAGCCATAGTACACCCCATAACAGTGATAGCTATAGTACACACCATAATAGTGATAGCCATAGTACACCCCATAATAGTGATAGCCATAGTACACCCCATAATAGTGCTAGCCATAGTACACCCCATAATAGTGATAGCTATAGTACACCCCATAACAGTGATAGCTATAGTACCACTGTAATAGTGATAGCCATAGTACCACCATAATAGTGATAGCCATAGTACCACCATAATAGTGATAGCCATAGTACACCCCATAATAGTGATAGCCATAGTACACCCCATAATAGTGATAGCCATAGTACATCCCATAATAGTGATAGCCATAGTACAACCCATAATAGTGATAGCCATAGTACACCCCATAATAGTGATAGCCATAGTACACCCCATAATAGTGATAGCAATAGTACACCCCATAATAGTGATAGCCATAGTACTACCATAATAGTGATAGCCATAGTACTACCATAATAGTGATAGCCATAGTACCACCATAATAGTGATACACATTGTACACCACATAACAGTAATAGCTATAGTACCCCATAACAGTGGTAGCCATAGTACACCCCATAATAGTGATAGCCATAGTACACCCCATAATAGTGATAGCCATAGTACCACTGTAATAGTGATAGCCATAGTACACCCCATAATAGTGATAGCTATAGTACACCCCATAATAGTGATAGCCATAGTACACCCCATAATAGTGATAGCCATAGTACACCCCATAATAGTGATAGCCATAGTACACCCCATAATAGTGATAGCCATAGTACACCCCATAATAGTGATAGCCATAGTACACCCCATAATAGTGATAGCCATAGTACCACCGTAATAGTGATAGCCATAGTACACCCCATAATAGTGCTAGCCATAGTACACCCCATAATAGTGATAGCCATAGTACACCCCATAATAGTGATAGCCATAGTACACCCCATAATAGTGATAGCTATAGTACACCCCATAATAGTGATAGCCATAGTACACCCCATAATAGTGATAGCTATAGTACACACCATAATAGTGATAGCCATAGTACACCCCATAATAGTGCTAGCCATAGTACACCCCATAATAGTGATAGCCATAGTACACCCCATAATAGTGCTAGCCATAGTACACCCCATAATAGTGATAGCCATAGTACACCCCATAATAGTGATAGCCATAGTACACCCCATAATAGTGATAGCCATAGTACACCCCATAATAGTGATAGCCATAGTACACCCCATAATAGTGCTAGCCATAGTACACCCCATAACAGTGATAGCCATCGTACACACCATAATAGTGATAGCTATAGTACACCCCATAATAGTGATAGCCATAGTACACCCCATAATAGTGATAGCTATAGTACACACCATAATAGTGCTAGCCATAGTACACCCCATAATAGTGATAGCCATAGTACACCCCATAATAGTGATAGCCATAGTACACCCCATAATAGTGATAGCCATAGTACACCCCATAATAGTGCTAGCCATAGTACTACCATAATAGTGATAGCCATAGTACTACCATAATAGTGATAGCCATAGTACACCCCATAATAGTGCTAGCCATAGTACTACCATAATAGTGATAGCCATAGTACACCCCATAATAGTGATAGCCATAGTACACCCCATAATAGTGCTAGCCATAGTACACCCCATAACAGTGATAGCTATAGTACACACCATAATAGTGATAGCCATAGTACACCCCATAATAGTGATAGCCATAGTACACCCCATAATAGTGCTAGCCATAGTACACCCCATAATAGTGATAGCTATAGTACACCCCATAACAGTGATAGCTATAGTACCACCATAATAGTGATAGCCATAGTACCACCATAATAGTGATAGCCATAGTACACCCCATAATAGTGATAGCCATAGTACACCCCATAATAGTGATAGCCATAGTACATCCCATAATAGTGATAGCCATAGTACAACCCATAATAGTGATAGCCATAGTACACCCCATAATAGTGATACACATTGTACACCCCATAACAGTAATACCTATCGTGCACCCGATAACAGTAATAGCCATAGTACCACCATAATAGTGATAGCCATAGTACACCCCATAATAGTGATAGCCATAGTACACCCCATAATAGTGATAGCCATAGTACACCCCATAATAGTGATAGCCATAGTACACCCCATAATAGTGATAGCCATAGTACACCCCATAATAGTGATAGCCATAGTACACCCCATAATAGTGATAGCCATAGTACACCCCATAATAGTGATAGCTATAGTACACCCCATAATAGTGATACACATTGTACACCACATAACAGTAATAGCTATAGTACCCCATAACAGTGGTAGCCATAGTACACCCCATAATAGTGATAGCCATAGTACACCCCATAATAGTGATAGCCATAGTACACCCCATAATAGTGATAGCTATAGTACACCCCATAATAGTGATACACATTGTACACCCCATAACAGTAATAGCCATAGTACACCCCATAATAGTGATAGCCATAGTACCACTGTAATAGTGATAGCCATAGTACCACCATAATACAGTAGTGATAGCCATAGTGCACCCCATAATAGTGATACACATTGTACACCCCATAACAGTAATAGCCATAGTACACCCCATAATAGTGATAGCCATAGTACCACCATAATACAGTAGTGATAGCCATAGTGCACCCCATAATAGTGATACACATTGTACACCCCATAACAGTAATAGCCATAGTACCTTGTCGTAATAGTACCTCCATAACAGTGATATCCATAGTGTCCCATAATACTGACAGCCAGAGTACCCCTATAGTAGTGACAGCCACAGCAAACCCATAAAGGTATTTTCACACATGGCAGATTTGTAGCTGAAATTTTTGTGACTTAGGCTAAGGCCCCATGTAGCGAGCCGCAGCCAAAAAGCACTACAGGAAAAACTGCGGCAGAAACGCATCACGGTTTTTCCTGCAGCGCTTTACACAGTAAGTCCGCAGAGTTTTCCTCTGCGGACTTTCTGCTTCCATTATACCTACAGGGAAACCACCAGCGTTTCCATAGGTATAATTGACATGCTGCCATTTCCAAAAACGCACGTGTGTTTGACGTCTCAGCATTAGCACTGCGGCTTATTAGCCAGAATCCCATCCACTTTGCAGTTAATGTAAAACGCTGCAGCCAAATCACAGCGTTTATGCTACATGGGGCCCCGGCCTATTTATTTATTATTTATTTATTTTACTTACTTATATAGCGCCATCATATTCCGCAGCAATTTACAGATATTGTCAGTCACTGTCCCATATAGGGCTCACAATCTACATTCCCTATCAGTATGTCTTTGGAGTGTGGGAGGAAACCTAAAACTCAGTTTCAGTTAAGGGGTATGTATGGGGTTATTTGGGTGGCAAACCAGATGGATTTATGCAAGACCAATTCAGATGAATGGAACAGACCCTGCCGCTTACAGCGCCCCTATAATAATGGAAGCTGCAGCAAATCCATAAAAGCTTCAGCCACAGTGTCCCAATAAGTCACATCCACAGTCAGCGCCCCCATAATAATGGCAGCTACAACAGATCCACAAAAGCTTTCTCTTGTCAAGGTCATACATGTACAGAGAGTGATATGGCGGTTATTGTGGGTGCATCATAGGTATGTAGTGTGTTGTGTAATCACTTACATCCAGCCTATAAGTGAATACATCTCCACTCCTAACCACTAGATGGTGCCAAAGAGCTAAAAAAAAAAAAGTTCTGCTGTAATGGAGCTATTGCTGTAAGTTGGTGGACACTGGGGTGTTACCCCACCAATATGTGACACTAGGTTCACACTTGCGCTTCCTCTCTGTTGTTCAGGTCCAACAGCGGACCCAAACAATAGAGAGACAGACCACGAAAACAGCGGTTACGCATGGAGCCTGGCGGACCCCCACTGACTGTTGAAACTGAAAGTGGCGGAGAAAAAAGTCTTCCATGCAGGACTTTTTTCTCTGCTGCTTTTCAGAGGACTCTGCAACTGAGTCTCTAACAGAGACTCCGACACAGATGTGAACCCAAGCTTAGGTCAACAACCATCTGATGTGTATCTGCATCTGCAACTTACTTGTATTTATTTCACCATTTTTATTATTTATTTGTATAGCACCATTAATTCCATGGTGCTGTACATTATTATATTAATTCCATGGTGCTTTACATTATTATATTAATTCCATGGTGCTGTACATTATTATATTAATTCCATGGTGCTGTACATTATTATATTAATTCCATGGTGCTTTACATTATTATATTAATTCCATGGTGCTGTACATTATTATATTAATTCCATGGTGCTGTACATTATTATATTAATTCCATGGTGCTTTACATTATTATATTAATTCCATGGTGATGTACATTATTATATTAATTCCATGGTGCTGTACATTATTATATTAATCCCATGGGGCTGTACATTATTATATTAATTCCATGGTGATGTACATTATTATATTAATTCCATGGTGCTTTACATTTGAGGGTTTACATGCAGTACACAAAATATACAAAGCAAATATAATACTAACAGTGACCGACTGGCACAGTGGGATAGAGGGCCCTGCCCGCAAGGGTTTACAGTCTATGATCTTGCACCATTTGCAAGGTCTCTGTTTGCTGTCAGCGAATGTCAAAGCTGTCAGTTTATACCCAGGGGCTAACACACATACACCTAATACTTTGAGCAGCTGAGGGTTTGCTGCAATTGCATCCAGTTCATGCAACAGTCTGAAAGTAATCCATATTAGTATCAGATACATTGTAACAAGCGAGCTGCAATAGCAAGCATGACCACTATGCAATGTATGGCGCTGTGCATGATAAATGTTCTTGTTTGTATAATGAAATGGTCTACAATTTTTCGATATAATTTCTATTTCAGTTTTCTAGATCTCTGCTTGTTTTATTTCCAGGGGATTTAAATGAGTCCATGGTCATGTGATATACAGACTATGGTCATGTGACGGACAGGTAGGTGCACAGTAATCAGACATCTGTCTTGTAACGAGCTGTGCACCTGTGTGTCCATCACATGACCATGGACTGATTTTTATCTACTGGCACTAAACAAAGAATGACAAAGCAGAGATGTTTAACTAGATGCCGATCACACATTGACTATATATGTCCGGGTGGTCGAAATCTAACTCTGCAAGGTCGTGTACTGTATATGTACAGTATGTCCTTGCAGGGTTAAGCAGGGGGGAGGAGCAGGGAGGCGGCTGTTACAACAGCTGGACATCCCAGAGAGAAGACAGGGATGGTTTATTACCGTCCTTACCTTCCCGATTGCTGTATACACAGTTCTGAATGAGTGCTGCGTACACAGCCATGGGAACCGCCATGATGTTGGAGCTGAGCTGCAGTGACGGTGCCCGTCACAAAAACATTTGAGTGGTGTTTCCAGCCTGTAGTCCTGATAATAAGAGGACCTCAGCTCTGGCAGCGTCCAGGACAGTCCTATAGACAGTGCCGGACCCCGCTGAGCAGGAATTTTCTAATGATGGTCTGTTCCGGGCACTGCGGCCAAGTTTCTGCATAATTAGTTCTCATTTATGAGACGAGCACCTTGTGTTATTCCGGGCTGCTGTATGCTACACTGTGTAATAATACAATGTGCCCTCTGTGCTCTCTGCTCATTGAGTGTGTGACATTCCAGCAGCGGTGCATGCTGGGTAAAGCAGTAATGTCTTGGCCCACGTGTTCTCCAAGCAGGTTACTCATACACATTATGTGTTCAAGAGATACCTGAGTCACCGGCTTACTCATTCGCACCTGATCACACTGAACACACTGTCTTCCATAGCAACTTACCTAACCACAGCCTCAAAAACGGCTACAGTCAGCGCAATTCCTCACCACTGGACCCTGGACGGGAAGGCACATGATAGACCTCACTACAGCTCTAGTATGACTAGTCCTGGATCACAGCTGGATCACCAGCGAGGTGCACATAAGAAGAAAACATGCAAGACTCCCCCAAATGCTGATACTTCACACTCCTTCCTCCCCTTCCAGTGTGACGGAAAAGGTTGTGGAAATAACCACTTTGTTTTACATGCAGGCTACTCATCTAGATTTAGGAAGGGTCCGCTTACCTGGTCTGCAGGCATGTCAAGTTCCAAGTGGTATACATGTTGCCGGGTTAACCTTTCGCAAACTTTGGGGAACTAGTTACTTCAAGATTTATTCTTGCTTGTGTGAAACAAAAAACCAACCCCCAAAACTAAGATCCCAAACCCCTAAGGACAGACCCTTAAAGTAATTCAGATCCAAAGCCAGACCCATGAATTCATTCAGACCCAAAACCCGATGCCTAAATTAAAGGGGTTGTCCACAACCTAGCAAAATTGGATACTGATGACCTATACACTTGAATAGGAGCAGAGCTGGTTCCAGCCGTATACCTACCATATGACTTCCGGCTAGCAAAATAGCTGATAGGCACGAGGTCGGGGTATCGGACCCTGATCGATCTGATACTGATGACCTATCCTGTGGATAGATCATCAGTATCCAACTTTCCTAGGTCCTGGAGAACCCCTTTAATTTAGACATCAGGTTTTGGGTCTGATTGAATTTGTGGATCTGGTTTGGGATCTGAATTACTTTAAATGCCTGTTCTGGGGTCTGAGTGAGCTTAGAGGTCTGAGGTCTGAATTTTGTTACCCTAAAATTAATCCAAACCCTAATGCAGACCCCTAAAATTAAAATAGACCTGTAAAATTAATTTAGACCCCAGAACCCTAAAATCAGTTCAGACCCTCTTTATTAATAATTGGTGCAGACCCCAGACTCCTAAAATTAATTCAGTTCCTCTAAAATTACATCACACGCCAGACCTGATTCCTTACATTTCAGACCCCGAAAATTTTTTCAGTCTCCCTAAAATTAATTTAGTCCCCAGACCAAACCCCTAAAATTCATTCAGACCACAGAGAAGGTCCCTAAAATTAATTCAGACCCCCTAAAATTAATTTAGTCCCCAGACTGGATCCTTAAAATTAACTCACACACCAAACCCAATGCCTAAATCAAATCAGACTCCAAGCCACACCACTAAAGTAACTCAGACCTCCTAAAACTCCTCTGCCCATCATCCCAGCAACAGCTCCTAACTCTGGTATTTGGTTTCCAGTGCTCCAGTAATAACGTAAATTGTCCATTAGGTTCAAAAAATTAATTTGGACCCCAGACCAGACAAAAAATATTCTCTCACTGTCCTGGATCCTCTCTACGACCACAGTCTGACACTGGAGTACACCAGCTATATACACTCATTGACAAAAAAAATGCACCAAGACAGAGTTGTTGCAATGGACTGACATTTCTTCAGTGTGAATGTAATAATATCTGTAAGTAGTTACAATATTACAGCCAAAGGAGAAGGTTATTGGTGAAAACTGTACAATTGAGCGGTCCCATAAATGCTCGGTTGACAATAAATCTGGCGACCAGCAGTGGTGAACCTAGCCTCTTTGCTGCCTGAGGCAGACTATAGAAAGACCCCCCCCCCCCCCACAAAAATATAAAATATTGCGTTTCCATGCTACTAGCGTCACACGCTGTTATTGTCACACAATAAACATACACAATGTTATAAAACAGTTTTTAAGAATTCTTCTTCCTGTATTACTTCAGTATCAGATCAACAACACGGCATTAACAATGAAAGTAACGTCACACATCTTCTGCTTGGTGGATGGACGAGCCCACGTGGCCCCCATTCTCTATAATAGGAGCCCCACAGATAGCTGAGTACTGGACTTCGGGTATCTTTGGCACTCCCAATGAAGTGAATGAGAGCCACGCGGGTTCGTCCATCCACCAAGTGACACACCTATATATATGGCTGCGATCAGGCTGAATTCCCACCTAGTGGGGGGAAAAACCCAATTCTCAGGCTCAGTGGGGGTCTCAGCAGACAGACCCCCCATCACTCAGGTATTTATCCTCTATCATTTAGGTGTATACAGGGCAGTAACATTCTGTGACTTACAGGTGACGTCTCTGACTAATCGGTCACATTTCCCTTCTCTTCCCTTTGGACCGCCATGACCACTTCTTCCAGCTGTGACTTGTCTCTGTAAAGTTTGCAACACAGACATCTTTGGCTCCTCACTTTTCCAGGCACCTGACCCACATTGTCCTCAAGTACACAAAGCCCCCATCCTGCTGCTACCCCAATTATATAATATATGATATAACCCATAATGAATAATACCCCCAAGTGCATCTTCATATTAATAATGTCCGTGTGTAACCTGTATAAATAGTGCCCCTTATTAATAATGCCCCAGGTGTTAACTAATTAAAAGGTTTTCCAGGCCATGAATAAAATAATTAGTGGGGTTCAGGATCCCCACTGATCAGCAGTGTGAATGAACCGTGGTACCTGTGTAAGCGCCGTGACAGCTTCTCTGTTTACATAGTGTCATTCATCTCATAGTGGCCATGTAATGTAACTACAGCCTCGTCCTATAAACGTCTATGTGACAAGGCTGTAATTACATCACACGGTCACTAGAAACAGGGGACAGGTGAGTAGGGTTTTTTTTTTTAATCACTTTCCCCGGTCTCATACTGTATTAAAAAGGTGGCTATCCTGGACAACCACTTTAATTAATTGCCCCCTTATATTATACCCATGATTCCCACTGACATAAATACTGCTCCCCTAATGACCCTTTATATAAATGATGCCCCCTTCTATTCATAATGCCCCCTTATATCATTGATGTCCCCTAATGAACGCTTTTATAAATGACCACCCCTTATATATATATATTTATATATAATGCACCCTAATGGCACCTTAAATAAATAACCCTTGTAGTAATAAAGCCCTTATATAAATAACACCTCTTAAGATCATAAAGCCCCTTTATATAATATGCCCCTTCCTAGCAACCCCTTATCAGGGGCATAACTAGCAAAGACTGGGCCCCCCAAAGCATAGCACCCCTTTTCCTGGCCCCCACACAGTATAATGCCCCATTTACACACACTATGATGTTCCACAGTGGCCCCGTCACACGGTATTATGGCCCACTGCGACCCCTGAACATGGTATTATGGCCCACAGCGGCCCCTGTACGCAGTATTATGATCCACAGCGGCCCCTGCATGTGGTATTGTGCCCCACAGTGGCCCCTGCATGCGGTATTATGCCCCACAGCGGCCCCTGCATGCGGTATTATGCCCCACAGCGGTCCCTGCACGCAGTATTATGCCCCACAGCCGCCCCTGCACGCGGAATTATGCCCCACAGCGGCCCCTGCACGCGGTATTATTCCCCACAGTGGCCCCTGCACATTCTGTCATGCCCCATAGTGGCCCACCCATGAAACCCCAGAGTATAAAGATTGGAAATTCGGTGAGGTGACAAACATAAAAACCTCTATTACTTACCTCTCATGGGCTCTGGCGCACTCCCTGCAGCTTCTTCAGCGTCAGCACAGGGCCAGGCTGGCGTCGCGTGACATCTAGGATATCACCATAAAAGCCCAAAGCCTGCTGGGAGTAACACCAGATCGCAGGAAACGTGAGTAACACTGGTTTTATGTTCCCTCACCTTCCCTGGGTCTCCGATTATTATACTCTGGGGTCTGGTCTCTGCCATGAGAGATAACACATGTGCCATGACTATCCTGCTTCTCAATCCAATGATGCCCCCCCTTTCTCAAAGTCTGTCAACTGGTTGAAATGTCTTTGAGTGTGTTGTAGAGGCATGTCTAGTAGTCAATGATCTTGCACCAAGAGGTACACTTCCCAAAAGTGTCAATGAATGTACAATCACATTACAACTTTGGGGAGCCGAAAAACCAAGACTTCTCAACCAGACTACGATGCCAGATGGATCTCAACTGTCCAAAGCCAGGATTCTGGGACAGACACTAAACACTTGTGGATTCTCAACCCCAATGGTGGACCAACTGGGGCCACCAGATGCCATCTTGTTAGTTGAAGTTCCATGATTCCTCCATACATATATGTAGTTTGATCAACCTAGCAAACTAGATTACTTACTTCTACCCCTATTTTTGCTGCAATTCAAAAGGAAGTATGTAAATTCAAAAATGTAATTGCTTAAACCTTACCCTGTCTGTATTTTTATACCCCACAGACCCGAGTCTTCTACCTCCTCTGAGTCTACTATCTAGATTACCCCTCTAACCTCTACACTCCCACCTACCTTCTTCAGTTCCTTTTTGACCAAACCTTTTCACAATTTAATGCCCAATATCCACAACCCCAGAAACCCGCATATCCATTTTATCGGTTCATTGCCTTGACTCCCCAGTTCTTATGAAATTCATAGGGCTACACAGAGCTTCTCCTGGCAATAACTGCAGACTGCTGGAGTGGCAATAGGGGAGACTAGGTGGCTTTGTAGCTAATGAGAGTGGTAGCCCAGGTTAGATGTTACATTTTTTTAAAGGGAGGCTGATACCAGAACCCAGCAAATCAACCCAGCTCCACAGATACACACGTGGACAAAATTGTTGGTACCCCTCGTTTAATGAAAGAAAAACCCACAATGGTCTCAGAAATAACTTGAACCTGACAAAAGTAATAATATATGAAAATGAACAAATGAAAGTCAGACATTGCTTTCCAACCATGCTTCAACAGAATTTTTTTAAAAAAGAAAACTCATGAAACAGGCCTGGACAGAAATGACGGTTCCCTTAACTTAATCTTTTGTTGCACAACCTTTTGAGCCAATCACTGCAATCAAACGATTCCTGTAACTGTCAATGAGACTTCTGCACCTCTCAGCAGGGATTTTGGCCACCTCTCGGGTGTGAAGGGTGCCTTTTCCAGACGGCATGTTTCAGCTCCTTCCAAAGATGCTCAATAGGATTTAGGTCAGGGCTCATAGAAGGCCACTTCAGAATAGTCCAATGTTTTCCTCTTAGCCATTCTTGGGTGTTTTTAGCTGTGTGTTTTGGGTCATTATCCTGTTGCAAGACCCATGACCTGCGACTGAGACCAAGCTTTCTGACACTGGGCAGCACATTTCTCTCTAGAATCCCTTGATAGTCTTGAGATTTCATTGTACCCTGCACAGATTCAAAACACCCTGTGCCAGATGCAGCAAAGCAGCCCCAGAACATATCAGAGCCTCCTCCATGTGTCACAGTAGGGACAGTGTTCTTTTCAAGATATGCTTCATTTTTCGTCTGTGAACATAGAGCTGATGTACCTTGCCAAAAATTTCGATTTTTGTCTCATCTGTCCATAGGACATTCTCCCAGAAGCTTTGTGGCTTGTCAACATGTAGTTATATATTATTACTTTTGTCAGATACAAGTTGTTTCTATGACCATTGTGGGTTTTTCTTTCATTAAACGAGGGGTACCAACAATTTTGTCCACATGTGTATGTACTCTATGGTACTATTATCTAGGTGCTCTATGGTAGTATTATATAGGTACTCTGGTACTGTTATGTAGGTGCTCTATGATGGTATTATGTAGGTGTTCTATGGTAGTATTAGGTGAGTACTCTAAGGTAGTATTATGTGGGTGCTTTATGGTAGCATTATGTGAGTGTTATATAGTAGTATTATATAGGTACTCTATGGTACTATTATATAGGTACTCTATATGGTACTATTATGTAGGTACCCTATGATAGTATTATGTGAGTGCTGTATGGTGATATCATGTGGATGCTCTGTGGCAGTATTATGTGACAACTCTATGGCAGCATTATGTTCACACTATAGGATAATATTATTTCATTATTATTTGGAGGTATCTTTTCAATACTGGTGGTCTTTATTACATTGAGGTATTATTTGATACTGTATGACCATTGTGGGTTTTTCTTTCATTAAACGAGGGGTACCAACAATTTTATCCACATCTATATTTATGTTAGGGTCATCTGAATGTTTTCCCCTTGTGAACCGGTGCCTTTGTTGCCGAGATACTGCCATTTTTGCCAATATGCGACATGACCTATCTTCAGACGGATTCCGCATCAAAAACCATGAGCGTTTTTTTTTTAAAGGTAAGTTTCCAAGGTCCATACAGTGTGCTTAAGGAAAAAAACCGAGGCAAAAACCATGACAAAAAAGGTGACAAAAACCACATCATGTAAAAAAACGCGTCAAAAAACAGTTTCCTAATTCCTGAAGCAGATTTTTTCAGCCTGCAAAAAACTCTATGTGAACATACCCTAAAAGTTCAATTGACTCCCCTTTCCCTAGATGAGACATTAAATAAATACACAAAGTAAAACATGAACACATTGGGCCTCAGACTACAAACTTATAAAAATATTTCTCCCATACAATGAACACTGTAACGTGATAAAAAACCACATTCTTTTTTCACCAAAAAATTTGAGTGAAAAGTGATCAAAACGTCCGACATTCCCCAAAACTATATAAATTAAAAATACATCTGATCCCACAAAAAAAGACATCCCACCCACTTTTCTCATAAGTATCGAGTAGTTCGGTAAATGGACAAAATGGTGCATTTTTGGCAAAAACAGTCATGAAATTAGTGTCTAATTGTACCGTAGTGTAACATGGAGCTGGAGGCAGAATCTCAGACACTCAAGCCATGTCACAATTTTTTCACAAATTTCAGTTAAGTCCGTCTATTATTAAAGGGATTGACCGGGCAAAAAATTACTTTTTAAATAGGCTGGGGAGGTGAAAAAACAAACAAAAAAAAAATCATACTCCCCTGTCCCGGTGCTTCAGTGTCTCCCAGTGCGGTCCGATCCTGCTGGTCCGTTGTTGTCTTCCTGCGGAAGTACCCGCCGCACGTGACCGCTGAGGCTAATCAGTGGCCTCAGGAAGGGACCCGGGATGTCACAGGTAGTGACGTTCCGTGTCCTTCGTTAAGGCTGCTGATTGGCCACGGTGGTCACGTGACCGCTGAGGCCAATCAGTGGCTTCAGCAGAAGGGACCCGGGACGCTACAGCCGGCGAAGAATTACACATCAAGAAGATACCAGAGCTGCAGGGCCGGACCGCACATAGAGCACACAGAAAACTTTTGAAAGATGCCCACACTGGTGGAAACCATGGGCATGTGCCCCTTCTGCCCTTCCTCTAATCTGGCTCTGCATCCTGACTGGCTGCAAGTCATTGGGGCAGATATATGAAGCATGGTGTTATCATTTGCCCCATTGCTGGCAGAGGGTACGCCTCCTATATGGTGAGGCACATCCCTGCACTTTCTCACCATGCCCCCTTTTTGATAAAGAGCGAGGAAAAGTCATAATTTGTGTGCCCAAAAACCCAATTTGTGCATAAAAAAAAAAAATTGTACGCCAGAAAACTAGACCTAATAAACCTGCCCCATTATTCTGTGCCCACTTTAAGACTTAGGACACCCTGTTTCAAGCAATATGTATAAATACTGTAGATTATAAGCGGTGCACATGGTGCCACAACAGCTTCCCGTTCTGGTGTGTAGCCGGAGTCTCCTGAGCTCCAATAAAAGCAGTGCCCATCCCCCACTATTCCATATTTTCCTGTCTTCTTTTGTGACAGAGGAACCTTTGGACCCCATCAGGCACAACCCTCTGTGATTGTTCAGCTGGAGTAGTCTCACATTTTGGCTGCGAATATCTTTCATTCGGGCAATTAATTTAGGGGCTGTGGGGGGGAGAACTGATCTCCAATGAAGCGCTATGAGCGTTTTGGCCGCTGTGCACAAGTAAAGAAATAACTTAGACTTTTTTTTACTCAAACATCTTGGGGGAAGATTTAATAAGTAGACAGGCGGGTCCAGAGGTATAACCGGAAGGAAAAGAGTATTAATGATCTTCCTGACCTCAGACCAGAAAGGACAGATTAGGGGATCCTCCCAAAAGATATGGAACAGTGTTCCTGCCACCGCTTGGCATCGCCAGCAGATGGGAGAAATCGTAGGATTGAGAGAATGAAGTAAAGCGAGGGTATGATACCAATCCATAAGTATTTTGTATTGTCTTCGCTCTATCTAAAACTGAATCTCTCAAAGACTGAACTACTGCTGTTTCCACCATCTAATAGATCTGTCCCTGATATCTCCATTGCAGTCTCTGGCCTTACCATAACTCCTAGGCAGTATGCCCGCTGCCTCGGGGTTATGTTTGACTCAGACCTTTCCTTCACCCCCCATATCCAATCACTCGCATGCTCATGTCATCTCCACCTCAAAAACATCTCCAGAATCCGCCCTTTCCTTACCACAGATACACTAAAGACACTTATTGTTGCCCTGATTCACTCTCGCCTTGACTACTGTAACTCCTTACTAATCGGTCTTCCCCTTACTAAACTCTCCCCTCTACAATCTATTCTGAATGTGGCGGCCAGGCTCATCTATCAGTCTAGACGCTACAGCGATGCCTCCGGTCTGTGCCGGTCACTACATTGTCTGCCTATTCAATACAGAATACAATATAAACTTATCACCCTCATCCACAAGGCTCTCCATAATGCTGCACCTCCCTACATTTCCTCCCTCATCTCTGTCTATCGCCCAACCCGTACTCTCCGTTCACTCAATGACCTAAGACTAACATCCTCTATTATCAGACCCTCCCACGCTCGTATACAAGACTTCTCCCGAGTTGCACCACTTCTCTGGAATGCTCTATCCCGGACTATCACATTAACCCCCAATTTCCACAGCTTCAAGCGTAAACTAAAGACACATCTTTTCAGACAGGCCTATCACAACTCCTAATGTAAATCCTTCTGTAGTTAGAATCTCTAAAACGTACCCTCCCCTGTTCACGCTCCCGCATTACCTCACAGGATATGATGTCATATCAGACTAACTTTATATGTCCAGGCACCATCTGCACGTTACAGGACACGACTGGTGACGGCTCCTACAGCTTTATATATGTGTAATGACAGTAACCTCTATTACACAATTGTCTGACCATTGTATAAGCAATGTTACCTCTTGTGTCACCCCCTCTACATCATAGATTGTAAGCTCTTGCGAGCAGGGCCCTCAGTCCCAGTGTGTGAATTGACTATTTCTTTGTAATGTATCTTTTTTGTCAGTAATTGAACCCTACAAATTGTACAGTGCTGCGGAATATGTTGGCGCTATATAAATAAAATGTATTATTATTATGTGTTATTGCGTCTCCCTAAACGTCACACAGGAAGAGGATTTAGCTGCACTGGACCAAATAATCTGCCATTGCTCGTGCGAAAACTGCCTACCCAGAGCCTCAGACCACTTAGACATATATTTGTGGACCGCAGGAGTCCGCCCCCCAGACTTCTAGTAGAGGTGCCTGCATGACATAGTCGTTCAAAGGCCGTAGGGACGGAGACCTGAGTGTTCCCAAAATGAGCAACAACAAAATGGATTATCTGTTGATAGTGAAACCACTTTGCTTCTTCTATATAAGCACTCTGGCTAATACTGTTTATGGGGGCACTGGCTAGCACTTCAGACACTGTGTTGGGGTACTCTCTGCTTAGGCCTGTGTTTGAGGCACTCTATGACAGACACTGTGTATAGGGGATGTCTGAGACTGTGTATGGGCATAGTCTTTGATTGCCATTATGTGTAGGGGCAGGAGTGTAGTGAAAGTCCCCCAAAATGCGACCTCAATCCAGCATGATCACTCTAAAATCAGAATATTAAGTTTGATCTCCTTAATATACAGGAATAATGCACAATGTGATGTCACAGTACAGGAATAATACACACAGTGATGTCACAGTACAGGGATAATAAACACAGTGATGTCATAGTACAGGGATAATACACACAGTTATGTCATAGTACAGGGATAATACACACTGATGTCACAGTACAGGGATAATATATACAGTGATGTCACAGTACAGGGATAATATATACAGTGATGTCACAGTACAGGGATAATACACACAGTTATGTCATAGTACAGGGATAATACACACAGTGATGTCACAGTACAGGGATAATACACAGTGATGTCACAGTATAGGGATAATACATAGAGTGATGTCACAGTACAGGGATAATATACACAGTGATGTCACAGTACAGGGATAATACACACAGTGATGTCACAGTACAGGGATAATACATAGAGTGATGTCACAGTACAGGGATAATATACACAGTGATGTCACTGTACAGGGATAATACACACAGTGATGTCACAGTACAGGGATAATACACACAGTGATGTCACAGTACAGGGATAATACACACAGTGATGTCACAGTACAGGGATAATACACAGAGTGATGTCACAGTACAGGGATAATATACACAGTGATGTCACAGTACAGGGATAATACACACAGTGATGTCACAGTACAGGGATAATACACACAGTGATGTCACAGTACAGGGATAATATACACAGTGATGTCACAGTACAGGGATAATACACACAGTGATGTCACAGTACAGGGATAATACACAGAGTGATGTCACAGTACAGGGATAATATACACAGTGATGTCACAGTACAGGGATAATACACACAGTGATGTCATAGTACAGGGATAATACAGACAGTGATGTCACAGTACAGGGATAATACACACAGTGATGTCATAGTACAGGGATAATACACACAGTGATGTCACAGTACAGGGATAATATATACAGTGATGTCACAGTACAGGGATAATACACACAGTTATGTCATAGTACAGGGATAATACACACAGTGATGTCACAGTACAGGGATAATACACAGTGATGTCACAGTATAGGGATAATACACACAGTGATGTCACAGTACAGGGATAATACACACAGTGATGTCACAGTACAGGGATAATACACACAGTGATGTCACAGTACAGGAATAATACACACAGTGATGTCACAGTACAGGGATAATACATACAGTGATGTCACAGTACAGGGATAATACACACAGTGATGTCACAGTACAGGGATAATACACACAGTGATGTCACAGTACAGGGATAATACACACAGTGATGTCACAGTACAGGGATAATACACACAGTGATGTCACAGTACAGGGATAATATACACAGTGATGTCACAGTACAGGGATAATACACACAGTGATGTCACAGTACAGGGATAATACACACAGTGATGTCACAGTACAGGGATAATATACACAGTGATGTCACAGTACATGAATAATACACACAGTGATGTCACAGTACAGGGATAATACACACAGTGATGTCACAGTACAGGGATAATACACACAGTGATGTCACAGTACAGGGATAATATACACAGTGATGTCACAGTACAGGGATAATACACACAGTGATGTCACAGTACAGGGATAATACACACAGTGATGTCACAGTACAGGGATAATATACACAGTGATGTCACAGTACATGAATAATACACACAGTGATGTCACAGTACAGGGATAATACACACAGTGATGTCACAGTACAGGGATAATACACACAGTGATGTGCCAACATATTCCGTAGCACTTTACAAATCAGAGGACACATGAACAGACAATATGAGACATTACAATGTGACAAAGAAATAAACATATGAAACAATAGGAGTGAGGGCCCTGCTCACAAGAGCTTACATTCTATGACAAACATTTGAGACACACAAAGCAACAAGAAAGGATAAGGGGGAAATAGGAAGAGAGAGAGATCAGAGACCATGGAGGATATAATACATATCCCACAGATACCATATGGACTGAAAGGCAGGTCAGTTATTGCTAAGTGGTGGTAATGAGGGGGGTCACAATTATGAAACCTTTGCACTGGGCCCACCAATGTGTTAAAACGGCCATTACTGCCCATACTGATGATAATAAGCACATGTAGTCATGGAAATGAGATTGATAGCACATGCTATATACAGAACAGTATGATATATGATGGCTGTATGTACAGTATCTGGCTGCTCGGGATAACAAAACCTGTAAATGTATCCTGTAGTAAAGCAGCTAGTAAATATGACTCTGGGAGGTGTCTTTGTTTACACCCAAGGGTACCACCAGGCTTAGGCCTGTGCAAAAAAGACAGAAAGTATATGGAAGTATACGCTCCCTATGAGTCAGACTGGATTATCTGTTGTGGGATCATTTTACAGTCTATTGGACGTTCTCTACAAAGCTGGCTCCTGCCTATATAGTGTGCATGGGGAACCAAGAAAATTCAAGATGACACGTCCAGTAGTATCGACTAGCAAAACATGACTGTCAGGGCCATTCACATGGCGGAAACTGCCTCCCATTGTGCAATAGTCCCTGCTATTTAGTGCCATTATCTTATGAGGGAAGGGGATGGCGATATGAAAAGGAATCCAAAGCAGATTGGATTCATTGATTTTTTATTTTTTTTTTAAATTAGATTGTGTCATTGGACTGTGCCTTCTGGGTGACACACCGCTATGTAAAAGGGCATACCTGACAATGTGTAACATGCAGTAACACAATGTACAGGCACATCTATAGAACACATTATCTATGAGTCAATCATTACAGCTTGTGTCACCACTGGAAACATTTTTTGTAAAACATAAAAAATAAAATAATCGGGATCATAGCAAAATAGTTATTTGTAAAGTGCTGCGGAATATGTTGGCACTATATAAATAAAATGTATTATTATTATCATTATTATTTCATGTTCCCAAAATGATTTTTTTTTAAATTAAATTTGTAATTATAAACTTTATCATCTTTTGATAATTTTTGACAAATTTGTAATTTTTGTTCCAAATTTCTTGATTTTCATTTCACTCCTAAAATCAGATCTCTGTTCTGTAATTTTTTTTTTTAGTATTCACCATTTTATTATTTATAGTTGTCATTAATTGTATTCATTATTATAATTCATTATTATAATTACTTTTATTATATTACTTTTTATTATCACATTTATTTTTAAATGTTGCCAAAGCGAGAAAATGTTTCATGTTTGTTATTGTTTGTTTATTGTTACTTTTATTCCTGATTACTTTTATTTATTATTATGACTTTTTTTTACACTCTTTATAATCTTTGTTTATTGTCATTTTTATCAGTGATTACTTTTACTCATTATTATTTATTTTAAACTCTATAATTTTTGTTTATTGTTATTTTTATTTCTGATTACTTTTACTCATTATTATGATTATTATTATTATTTTTTTTTTTTAGACCCTATCATTTTTTTTTCTGTTGTAATTTTTATTCTTGATTACTTTTACTTATTATTATTATTTTATTATTTATTTTAGCCTCTATCATTCTTGTTTATTATTATTTTTGATTTCTGATTACTTTTACTCATTATTATTATCATTATTTTATTTATTTTTTTTTAGACCCTATCATTTTTTTCTGTTGTAATTTTTATTCTTGATTACTTTTACTCATTATTATTTTATTATTTATTTTAGGCCCTATAATTTTTATCTATTGTTATTTTTATTCCTGATTACTTTTACTTATTATTATTATTATTATTATTATTATTATTATTATTATTATTATTATTATTATTATTATTTTTAGACCCTATCATTTTTTTCTATTGTAATTTTTATTCTTGATTACTTTTACTCATTATTATTTTATTATTTATTTTAGCCTCTATAATTCTTGTTTATTGTTATTTTTATTTATGATTACTTTTACTCATTATTATTATTATTATTTTAGACCCTATCATTTTTTTCTATTGTAATTTTTATTCTTGATTACTTTTACTCATTATTATATTATTATTATTTTCAGGCCCTATAATTTTTGTCTATTGTTATTTTTATTCCTGATTACTTTTACTCATTATTATTTTATTATTATTTTTTAGGCCCTATAATTTTTGTCTATTGTTATTTTTATTCCTGATTACTTTTACTTATTTTTTATCTCATAGATTGTAAGCGCTTACGAGCAGGGCCCTCAGTCCCATTGTGTTATTTTACTATCACTTTGTAATGTATCTTTTTGTCTGTACTTGAACCCTATAATTTATAAAGTGCATCGGAATATGTTGGTGCTATATAAATAAAATATATTATTATTATTTTATACTCTTTATAAAAATTTTTAAACAATATGTAATTTTGATCTTTATAACCTTTTTACAATATTTTAACCAATGTATAATTTTGTTAAATGTTTTGACATATTGCTTTAAACCCTGTTTCCATAAACTTATTGATTTTTGTTCCATTCTTGAAATTCTTTTTGAAATTTTATAAAAATGTATCACTGGAATGTATCGAGTGCCAAACCACGGTCACAGCAGACAATATGTTACAGGCAGCGGTAACGTACTGTACAGTACAGGCAGGTCTATTGAATACATTAGCTTATGTCATGCCTAGGAGTGATGTCACCGGATTAGAATTACAGGTAACACGTTATTCCTGATTCACTAGCCGTTCACAGGATCTCTGCTCCCTCCAGGTTTGGATATATGTCCCAGATATTTGTCAGTGTTTTATCCATTATGTAACATGCTCTCATATAATAGCAGAAGCTTCTATATGTGGCTAGTTGTCTTCACGTGAACGCAAAGGGAAACCTGAGCATCTCCAACCATATTTTATTATTTATGGGAATCTAACCTAATCTTCTACAGAGGATCGCATCCTAGAGAGGTAAGACGCTCACCCTACAAAGGAAAATCTGCATGTGCAGGCCTCTCTTTTACATTTTTATACTTCAATTTTCTGTAGAAGTGGTCAACATTTCCAATTTTTATTTGTGTATTCGGAAACACAAATTTAAAAACTGAATGGACAAATATTACTATTATGTGAATATTATTATTGTAGACTGGAAATGTGGCCAAAAACACACATTTGGTATAAATAAATAAATATATATTTAGAGTTAATGGTAAAAGTATAATTTCTAAATTAAATTTTATATATTGCAGTTGTATTAGTTTATTTACTTACAATATTTTTTACAATTGTAATTGAATATATGTATATTATAATTGCACAGTATGCATTTGTTTTACTATATGTATTTTATATATTTTTTTATATTTTTTTAAGTTTTAAAATATAATTTGGACATGGTAGTAGCTATGGAGGAAGTTTATGAAGATGATATGGATGACATGGTCACTTCTGTATATCACGTATCACCAGCTCTGAAAACCTATTACATACACACTAGTAGCTTTATACTATACTAGAACTTTTTTACGCAGTGTTTATGTGTCATCTTTAGCACTAGTGTATATTATACTAGTAATATACATTAGGCCCGGTTCACATCTGCGTTCGGGTTTCCGTTCAGGAAGTCCGCTTGGGGACCCCCCCGCCGAACAGAAACCTATACGCATAAAAAGCGATTTACCTGGGAAACCCGCGGACCCCATAGACTATAATGGGGTCCGTGTGGTTTCCGCACGAAACATGCGGAGACATGTGGAGAAGAAAGTACTGCTTGCTTCGTGCGGAAACCAAGCGAAATCCACACGGACCCCATTATAATCTACCCCATATATAAACCGCTTTTTATGCATATAGCTTTCCGTTCGGGGGGGGTTCCCCAAGCGGACTCCCCGAACTGAAACCCGAACGCAGATGTGAACCGGGCCTAAGATATTTATCAGCTGAACCTACTAAATTTGGTGGAAATGGCCAACCGTGTAATATGCATGGGGGCCCCCTGGGGGACAGGAGATGGCTAACAGTAACTTATTCCTCTTCCTACTGAAAACACAAACCAAGTGTGCATGTGTATGGGGTAGTTGGGAGAGATAGCTGTCCATAGTATGAGTCTTCACCTGACTGTGATCTAATGGGTATGGCCAGCCTAGCACCTCATCTTACAATCCCCTCACTTTATATCTATTTAATTGACAATGGTACCAGGTGCCCCATAGCAGAAATAAAAATTGTGCCCCTATCTGATTCTATGGAAGATTTTACCTGGGTTTTATGCAGGATTTTCCAGATAGGGGGTATGTCAAGCTGCCCACACAAAGTATAATGCCCTCTTAGGACCTCTACACAGTATATTGTCCACTACGTGCTCCCACACCATAGTCCCCACTGGCCCCACAAAGTATAATGCCCTCCCACAAGGTATATTGTCCTCTTTAGAGCCCCACACACAGTGTAATGCCTCAACTCAGCCCCCACATGATATAATACCCTCCACATGGTATAATATCTCCTTTGAGCCCCTATGCAGAATATAATGCCCCCTTGTAGCCCCTACACAGTATAATGCTCCCTTGTGGCTCCCACACAGTATAATGCCTCAGCTCAGTACCCACATAGTATGGGGCCCAGGGAGTGAGCAGTGATTATACTTCTCAGAGCGGGGCCAAAGCAACGCCAGTGCCAGGAGCACAGACGGAGCAGGCAGTCATAGGGTAGTGAGTACTAATATGTATAGTCAGTGTTCACTGCTTGGGCCTCGCTGGTAACCAATTAGCGCTTCCATCAGTAGTAATTGGCTCATTGGTACCCGGTGGGGTCTGATAATTATTGAGACGTCTCTCTCCTGATAATAATAATCATCATTTAGGAGAGTGGTGCTGGCCAGGGTCAGCAAGGGGGTGGTTTAAACCCTGAAACCTCCCATCTGTGTACACCCCTGACCTTCACTTGTTCATTATCTACAGCCAGTATTAGGAGGTGGCCAGGGTCAGATTATAATAAGGGTGAAATTTGTGGTTGCCCAGGGCCCAAGACTGCAAGGGGGCCCAAGTAATTGCCCATTTTCCCCATTATAATCCAACTTGTAATTAACACCATTGGAGTCTGCCGATACAGGTGATACTGGAGGTGAGTATGTGCTGGGTGAACTGCGCAAGATTCTTCTCATGAATATTTGCGAGGTACGGCCATCGATTTTGTTTGGAGCAAACACATCTAAACCGGAACTGCTATTATTATACTCTGGGGGGTCTTCAGACCCCAAAGTATAATTAGCGAAGGCTCAGGGGAGGTGAGGAAATATAACAGTGTTGCTCATCTACCTGGGCGCCGGGGCTGGTCCTCAACCTCTTTGGGCCTCTTCTGGCCTCCTGACACCAGGGACTGCTTAGGTCATGGGTCTCACCAGTGTCATGATGCATAGACAAAAGCTTCATGACGCTATGTGTCCAACTTGACCACTGAGGCCTGTGATTTAGGAGGCTGTAAGAAGCCCTAAGAGGACTTGGACTGGCACCTAGGTAAGTGCTCAACACTGTTATATTTCCTCACCTCCCCTACGCCTCCGCTAATTATACTCTGGGGTCTGAAGAGACATGTTTGCTCTAAAAGAATCCGCTGGGCGAAGCACTGACAATATACTGTGTGGAGGGGCCACTATGGGACATTAAACTGTGTGCAGGGGCCGCTATGGGACATTATACTGTGTGGAGGGACCACTATGGGACATTATACTGTGTGGAGGGGCCACTATGGGACATTATACTGTGTGCAGGGGCCGCTATGGGACATTATACTGTGTGGAGGGACCACTATGGGACATTATACTGTGTGGAGGGGCCACTATGGGACATTATACTGTGTGCAGGGGCCACTATGGGACATTATACCACATGGAGAGACCACTATGGAACATTATACTGTGTGGAGGGGCTGCTATGGGACATTATACTGTGTGAAGGGGCTGCTATGGGACATTATACTGTGTGGAGGGGCCACTGTGGGACATTATACTGTGTGGAGGGGCCCCTCTAGGACATTATACCACGTGGAGAGACCACTATGGGACATTATACTGTGTGGAGGGGCCACTATGGGACATTATACTGTGTGCAGGGACACTATGGGACATTATACCATGTGGAGAGACCACTATGGGACATTATACTGTGTGGAGGGACCACTATGGGACATTATACTGGGCGGATGGGCCACTATGGAACATTATACTGTGTGGAGGGACCGCTATGGGACATTATACTGTCTGGAGGGGCCACTATGGAATATTATACTGTGTGGGGGGGCCACTATGGGACATTATACTGTGTGGGGGCCACTATGGAACATTATACTGTGTGGAGGGACCACACAAAATACTTGCTTCTTCTTTTGGGGGAGAATCAGGACACCCCCATACACATTAGATTTTCAGCCGATCCTTTTACAATCGGAAGGTTTGGCTGACTATTGTGTAATGTGTTTGGCCAGCTTTATGCAGGTTCTGTTAAAGCTGGGGAGGTGAGGAACCCAATGGACACCAAGAACTTAAAACCCAGACCACCGGGGACTTTACAGCTAATATCTTATATCTTCGCTACGCTAGACCACCAGGGATTTAATCAATAACCCCTTCAGTTCCTTAGACCACCAGGGATAATATAAGCTCCATTACCACAAAGCAGCAGGAATGTTGACATTACCTTTATGAGACCATCAAAGATGGGACTATTAACCCCCAGACAGTTACCATTAACCCCTCCACTAACCTAGTCACTTTTGTAGACAAACAAGGATGACTTGGCTAACCAGTTCACACCCCTACAACCCCTGGGTAATCCCTTCATCACTTTAGACCTCTATAGATGTTTCCCATTAATCCCTTAGTAAACCTGAATGAAAGTTATCTTGTCCACCTTCCAGGGGAATTTAGCAATATAGTGGCACTAAATGGCGGTATTATGTGGATACGTTATATAACTATTATTTGTATAGTATAGTATACATATTCTGGCCACTTTAGGACTGTATTACAGTAACACTGTACAACAGCAGAAAACATTTGTAATGCACTTTTCTCATAATAGCCCCTCCACACAGTATAATGTCCCACAGTGGCCCTTCCACAGAGTATAATGTCCCACAGCGGCCCCTCCACAGAGTATAATGTCCCACAGTATAATGTCCCATAGCGGCCCCTCCACATATTATAATGTTCCAAAGCAGCCCCTCCACACAGTATAATATCCTATAGCGGCCCCTGCACACAGTATAATGTCCCATAGTGGCCCCTCCACACAGTATAATGTCCCATAGTGGCCTCCACACAGACTAATGTCCCAAAGCAGCCCCTCCACACAGTAAAATATCCCATTGTGGCTCCTCCACAGTGTACAATCTCTCATAGAGGCCCCTCCACCCAGTATAATGTCCCATAATGGCCCCTCCACACAGTATAATATCTCATAGTGGCCCATACGAATTTTTAAAAAATTTTGGGTTCGACTAAACACAAAATTTTGGAGGTCAGTTACCCGCAAACTACTATTATACTCTGGGGTCTCTTCACATCACTGGATATATTAAGTGGAGGCCCAGGGGTGGTGATCAAACATTAAAAACAGTGTTACTCACTTCTCCTGGGCTCCGGGCTATCCTCTTTGGGCTTCTTCCGCCGACTGAATGACTTCTCACTGACCTGTAATTGGGCCTCAGTAGCCCCTGAAGTCATTCAAGAGGCCCGAAGAGGATGCGCTGGAGCCCAGGAGAGGTAACACTGTATTTTATGTTTGTCACTTCCCCTGGGCCTCCACTCATTAAACTCTGTGGTCTGAGGAGACCCCAGAGTATAATAATGGCAGATTTGCTTTGGATGTATTCGGTCCAAACAAAACTAATGGGTGAACGTCAAGAATATTTGCAGGACAAATCTTGCAAGGTTCGCCCAACACATACTCACTTCTAGTAGACTCCAATGCCCCGCCAGAGTAATCAACGGGTTCCGAAATAGTTGCTTACAAGGTCAGAATATAATGTGGCAAATGTGCAGTTACTGCTAGGCCCCCTTACAGCTTTGGGCCCAGGGAGCCATACATATTATAATCCACCCCTGAGTGAGGGTGTTATTTGCACACTGTATGGTAGTATTATGTTGGTACTCTAAAGTAGGTGCTCTATGGTAGTATTAAATAGGTACTCTATTACAGTATTTTATAGGTGCTGTATGGTAGTATCATATAGTGTAACAGGATTAGCTCAGGGATCGTCGTCTCCTCAGTTAGACGAGCACTTTTGGCACAGCAATTAGAGTCCAGTCCAGTCAAATATGGTACAACTGGCCGCAACCAGTTTTATTAGTTTCTCCAGGCAAAACAAAAAAATAATACAAAAGAAAATCCTAGCCGTCCGGCTACTACCTATAACACAGGTAACTAACTATTAAGAGCTGGGCCTACTGCACAGATTCACCAGTTCACAGTTCACAGGAGCAGAGAGAGCCAAATACCTGTGTGCTGTCTGCCCTTATATACACACACTTCAGGAAACAAGGAATTAACCCCATTCAACCCAAAACCGGAAGTGGCTGAATGGAGTGGACACACACCCATTTCTCCCTACTCCAGCAGCCAGACCCCTTACCAGGGTTTTGGCAAAACCCTCCAGCAAGGAACACAGCTTTCTTTTCCCAGGTGCTTTTAGAAGGTATATGACAGGAACCTGGGAGAAATATATACTCCCTCTATCACTTTGCCCCTGGTCATGTCACAATAGGTACTCTGTGGCACTAATATGTAGGTACTATATGGTAGTATCATATAGGTATTCTATGGCACTATTATGTAGGTGCTCTATGGTAGTATTATATAGGTACTCTATGGTACTATTGTAGAGAACGATTATGTAGGTACTCTATGGTAGTATTATGTAGGTACTCTATGGTAGTAATATGTGGGTACTCTATGGTAGTATTATGTGAATGCTTTATGGTAGTAATATGTGGGTACTCTATGGTACTATTATGTAGGTACTCTGTGGTACTATTATGTATGTGCTCTATGGTAGAATTACTGTATATAGGTACTCTATGGTACTATTATTTAGGTGCTCTATGGTAGTACTATATGGTACTATTATGTAGGTACTCTATTATAGTATTATACAGGTTCTTTATGATAGTATTATATAGGTACTCTATGGTAGTATTATGTGAATTCTTTATGGTAGTAATACACAGGTAATCTATGGTACTATTATGTATGTGCTCTATGGTAGTATTATATAGGTACTCTATGGTACTATTATTTAGGTGCTCTATGGTAGTATTAAATAGGTACTATATGGTACTATTATGTCGGTACTCTATTATAGTATTATACAGGTGCTTTATGATAGTATTATATAGGTACTCTATGGCACTATTATGTAGGTACTATATGGTAGTGTTATCTACACACGTGGACAAAATTGTTGGTACCCCTCGTTTAA
Organism: Leptodactylus fallax; assembly: GCA_947044405.1. Lineage (NCBI taxonomy): Eukaryota > Metazoa > Chordata > Amphibia > Anura > Leptodactylidae > Leptodactylus > Leptodactylus fallax. Next base: position 1,688,398 of record CAMRHE010000371.1, on the reverse strand, counting down.
TGAAAGAAAAACCCACAATGGCCACAGAAATAACTTGAATTTGACAAAAGTAATAATATATAAAAGTTCTATGAAAATGAACAAATGAAAGTCAGACATTGCTTTCCAACCATGCTTCAACAGAATTTTTTAAAAAAGAAAACTCATGAAACAGGCCTGGACAGAAATGATGGTTCCCTTAACTTAATATTTTGTTGCACAACCTTTTGAGGCAATCCCTGCAATCAAACGATTCCTGTAACTGTCAATGACACTTCTGCACCTCTCAGCAGGTATTTTGGCCACTCCTCATGAGCAAACTGCTCCAGTTGTCTCGGGTTTGAAGGGTGCCTTTTCCAGACGGCATGTTTCAGCTCCTTCCAAAGATGCTCAATAGGATTTAGGTCAGGGCTCATAGAAGGCCACTTCAGAATAGTCCAATGTTTTCCTCTTAGCCATTCTTGGGTGTTTTTAGCTGTGTGTTTTGGGTCATTATCCTGTTACAAGACCCATGACCTGCGACTGAGACCAAGCTTTCTGACACTGGGCAGCACATTTCTCTCTAGAATCCCTTGATAGTCTTGAGATTTCATTGTACCCTGCACAGATTCAAGACACCCTGTGCCAGATGCAGCAAAGCAGCCGCAGAACATAACAGAGCCTCCTCCATGTTTCACAGTAGGGACAGTGTTCTTTTCAAGATATGCTTCATTTTTACATCTGTGAACATAGAGCTGATGTGCCTTGCCAAAAATTTCAATTTTTGTCTCATCTGTCCATAGGACATTCTCCCAGAAGCTTTGTGGCTTGTCAACATGTAGTTTGGCAAATTACTTTGGTCAGATTCAAGGTATTTCTGTGACCATTAAGGGATTTTCTTTCATTAAACAAGGGGTACCAACAATTTTGTCCACGTGTGTATGTACTCTATGGTACTATTATCTAGGTGCTCTATGGTTGTATTATGTGGGTACTCTATGATGGTATTATGTAGGTGTTCTATGGTAGTATTAGGTGAGTACTCAGGTAGTATTATGTGGGTGCTTTATGGTAGTATTATCTAGGTGCTCTATGGTAGTATTATATAGGTACTCTGGTACTGTTATGTAGGTGCTCTATGATGGTATTATGTAGGTGTTCTATGGTAGTATTAGGTGAGTACTGTAAGGTAGTATTATGTGGGTGCTTTATGGTAGCATTATGTGAGTGCTATATGGTAGTATTATATAGGTACTCTATGTTACTATTATATAGGTACTCTATATGGTACTATTATGTAGGTGTTCTATGGTAGTATTATATAGGTACTCTGGTACTGTATGTAGGTGCTCTATGATGGTATTATGTAGGTGTTCTATGGTAGTATTAGGTGAGTACTCTAAGGTAGTATTATGTGGGTGCTTTATGGTAGCATTATGTGAGTGTTATATGGTAGTATTATATAGGTACTCTGGTACTGTTATGTAGGTACCCAATGATAGTATTATGTGGGTGCTGTATGGTGATATCATGTGGATGTTCTGTGGTAGTATTATGTGAGTGCTCTATGACAGTATTATGTGACAACTCTATGGCAGCATTATGTACACACTATAGGATAATATTATTTCATTATTATTTGGAGGTATCTTTTCAATACTGGTGGTCTTTATTACATTGAGGTATTATTTGATACTGTATGACACAATTCTAGTGTGTGTATATATATACAGTATATATATATATATATATATATATATATATATATATCCAGGGAACAAGTGACATCCATGAAATTAGCCTTTGCACAATTGAGAGGACCAGATGAGTACCACCGACCCTATCAGAAGTCTAGGAGAAAATAGGGTGCCTATTGAATTACACAGCCAGTTCCTGTTACTGTTCTGTCTGGTTGTCATTCTAATGGTAGCCACATTGGTTGTCAATCGACTTTCCCAAGATTATGAATTACAATGTTAGCTAAGAACTTGGCAGCCATGTTAGTTGTCACGCAGCCTTTCCAACTCCAGCTATATGCCCCAGTGTGTTCGGATGTTTCCTGATGGTACAGATTGTCCAGTCTGGGGAGCCCCTTTAAGGCGCTGTGAAGTAGGTGGGGTGTGTGAGCACATCCTCGCAGTGACTGAGACCTCCCTATGAACTCCCTGCTCACCAGCTACATTCCTGACATGTTTCCTGCGCTGTCTGCAAATAATTTACTACTTGTCAGCGCTGGACTCCTGTGTCAGCTGTACACAGCCTCCAGGACACCATGAGAGTATTCACCTGAGGGGCAAAACTCCAGGCAGGCAGAGTGCCCAGGATACTGGGAGTGATGACATACAGCCAGCATGGCAGCCCCGGCCTTAAAGGGGAAGTCTACATTGTTAGAGCTGTGATTACACGCAGTAAAGACTAATGGGGGCGCTGTCTCCATAGAACTCCTCCTGGGGCTGTCCTTATAACACCTGATGAAGAATGTTGGAGGTTATAATCCTTATTCTGAACTGCTGGGTTTTTATTAAAGGGCTCTGGCCTGATAGGAGTTTTAGGTCTTAAGCATTGGTGTGCTGAGAGTTGTAGTTCTTATATAAAACTCTGGCCTTCTAGGACTTTTAGTTCCGACTGTAGAGCTCTGCCTCCTGGAAGTTGTAATTTTTTTTTTATGTAGAGATCCTCCTGCTGGGAGTAGTAGTTCTTGTATAGAGCTTTTTCCAGATGAAAGTTGTTCTTATATAGAGCTCTGAACTGCTGGGAGATAATATATTGTAGAGGACTTTCTTGCTGGGAGTTGTAGTTCATATCTCTTAGATTGTAAGCGCTTGCGAGCAGGGCCCTCAGTCCCAGTGTGTGAATTGACTATTTCTTTGTATCTTTTTTGTCTGTACTTGAACCCTACAAATTGTACAGTGCTGCGGAATATGTTGGCGCTATATAAATAAAATGTATTCTTATTATATCAAAGTGTTCTTTACCACTGGGAGTTGTAGCTCTTGTATAGAGCTTGTTCCTGCTTGGAGTTGTAGTCCTTATGTAGTTTTTTTTTAGTGCTTAGGATTCATGTAGAGCTCTAGTTTGGAGGGAGTTGTCGTTCTTATATAGAGCCATGGCCTGCCAGGAGTAGTAGCTGTTATATAGAGCTGTAGCCTGCTGGGAGTAGTAGTAGTAGTAGTTATGTATAACTATGTCCTGCTGGGAGTAGTAGTTATGTATAACTATGTCCTGCTGGGAGTAGTAGTAGTAGTTATGTATAACTATGTCCTGCTGGGAGTAGTAGTTATGTATAACTATGTCCTGCTGGGAGTAGTAGTAGTAGTTATGTATAACTATGTCCTGCTGGGAGTAGTAGTTATGTATAACTATGTCCTGCTGGGAGTAGTAGTAGTAGTTATTTATAGCTATGTCCTGCTGGGAGTAGTAGTAGTAGTAGTTATGTATAACTATGTCCTGCTGGGAGTAGTAGTTATGTATAACTATGTCCTGCTGGGAGTAGTAGTTATGTATAGCTGTGTCCTGCTGGGAGTAGTAGTAGTAGTAGTTATGTATAGCTGTGTCCTGCTGGGAGTAGTAGTAGTAGTTATGTATAGCTATGTCCTGCTGGGAGTAGTAGTAGTTATGTATAGCTGTGTCCTGCTGGGAGTAGTAGTAGTAGTTATGTATAGCTATGTCCTGCTGGGAGTAGTAGTAGTAGTTGTGTATAGCTGTGTCCTGCTGGGAGTAGTAGCAGTAGTTGTGTATAGCTGTGTCCTGCTGGGAGTAGTAGTAGTAGTTATGTATAGCTGTGTCCTGCTGGGAGTAGTAGTAGTAGTTATGTATAGCTGTGTCCTGCTGGGAGTAGTAGTAGTAGTTATGTATAGCTGTGTCCTGCTGGGAGTAGTAGTAGTAGTTATGTATAGGTGCATCCTGCTGGGAGTAGTAGTAGTAGTTATGTATAGCTATGTCCTGCTGGGAGTAGTAGTAGTAGTTATGTATAGCTGCGTCCTGCTGGGAGTAGTAGTAGTAGTTATGTATAGCTGCGTCCTGCTGGGAGTAGTAGTAGTAGTTATGTATAGCTGCGTCCTGCTGGGAGTAGTAGTAGTAGTTATGTATAGCTGCGTCCTGCTGGGAGTAGTAGTAGTAGTTGTGTATAGCTGTGTCCTGCTGGGAGTAGTAGTAGTAGTTATGTATAGCTGTGTCCTGCTGGGAGTAGCAGTAGTTGTGTATAGCTATGTCCTGCTGGGAGTAGCAGTAGTTGTGTATAGCTATGTCCTGCTGGGAGTAGTAGTAGCAGTAGTTGTGTATAGCTGTGTCCTGCTGGGAGTAGTAGCAGTAGTTGTGTATAGCTGTGTCCTGCTGGGAGTAGTAGTAGTAGTTATGTATAGCTGCGTCCTGCTGGGAGTAGTAGTAGTAGTTATGTATAGCTGCGTCCTGCTGGGAGTAGTAGTAGTAGTTATGTATAGCTGCGTCCTGCTGGGAGTAGTAGTAGTAGTTGTGTATAGCTATGTCCTGCTGGGAGTAGTAGCAGTAGTTATGTATAGCTGTGTCCTGCTGGGAGTAGTAGTAGTAGTTGTGTATAGCTGTGTCCTGCTGGGAGTAGTAGTAGTAGTTATGTATAGCTGTGTCCTGCTGGGAGTAGCAGTAGTTGTGTATAGCTGTGTCCTGCTGGGAGTAGTAGTAGTAGTTATGTATAGCTGTGTCCTGCTGGGAGTAGTAGTAGTTGTGTATAGCTGTGTCCTGCTGGGAGTAGTAGCAGTAGTTATGTATAGCTGTGTCCTGCTGGGAGTAGTAGTAGTAGTTGTGTATAGCTGTGTCCTGCTGGGAGTAGTAGTAGTAGTTATGTATAGCTGTGTCCTGCTGGGAGTAGTAGTAGTTATGTATAGCTGTGTCCTGCTGGGAGTAGTAGCAGTAGTTGTGTATAGCTGTGTCCTGCTGGGAGTAGTAGTAGTAGTTATGTATAGCTGTGTCCTGCTGGGAGTAGTAGTAGTAGTTATGTATAGCTGCGTCCTGCTGGTAGTAGTAGTAGTAGTTATGTATAGCTGCGTCCTGCTGGGAGTAGTAGTAGTAGTTGTGTATAGCTATGTCCTGCTGGGAGTAGTAGCAGTAGTTATGTATAGCTATGTCCTGCTGGGAGTAGTAGTAGCAGTAGTTGTGTATAGCTGTGTCCTGCTGGGAGTAGTAGCAGTAGTTGTGTATAGCTGCGTCCTGCTGGGAGTAGTAGTAGTAGTTATGTATAGCTGCGTCCTGCTGGGAGTAGTAGTAGTAGTTATGTATAGCTGCGTCCTGCTGGGATTAGTAGTAGTAGTTATGTATAGCTGCGTCCTGCTGGGAGTAGTAGCAGTAGTTATGTATAGCTGTGTCCTGCTGGGAGTAGTAGTAGTAGTTGTGTATAGCTGTGTCCTGCTGGGAGTAGTAGTAGTAGTTGTGTATAGCTGTGTCCTGCTGGGAGTAGCAGTAGTTGTGTATAGCTGTGTCCTGCTGGGAGTAGCAGTAGTAGTTATGTATAGCTGTGTCCTGCTGGGAGTAGTAGTAGTAGTTGTGTATAGCTGTGTCCTGCTGGGAGTAGTAGTAGTAGTTATGTATAGCTATGTCCTGCTGGGAGTAGCAGTAGTTGTGTATAGCTGTGTCCTGCTGGGAGTAGCAGTAGTAGTTGTGTATAGCTGTGTCCTGCTGGGAGTAGTAGTAGTAGTTGTGTAAAGCTGTGTCCTGCTGGGAGTAGTAGTAGTAGTAGTTATGTATAGCTGTGTCCTGCTGGGAGTAGTAGCAGTAGTTGTGTATAGCTGTGTCCTGCTGGGAGTAGTAGCAGTAGTTGTGTATAGCTTTGTCCTACTGGGAGTAGTAGTAGTAGTTGTGTATAGCTGTGTCCTGCTGGGAGTAGTAGCAGTAGTTATGTATAGCTGCGTCCTGCTGGGAGTAGCAGTAGTTGTGTATAGCTGTGTCCTGCTGGGAGTAGTAGTAGTAGTTGTGTATAGCTGTGTCCTGCTGGGAGTAGTAGCAGTAGTTATGTATAGCTGCGTCCTGCTGGGAGTAGTAGTAGTTGTGTATAGCTATGTCCTGCTGGGAGTAGTAGTAGTAGTTGTGTATAGCTGTGTCTTGTTGGGAGTAGTAGTAGTAGTTGTGTATAGCTGTGTCCTGCTGGGAGTAGCAGTAGTTGTGTATAGCTGTGTCCTGCTGGGAGTAGTAGCAGTAGTTATGTATAGCTGTGTCCTGCTGGGAGTAGTAGTAGTTATGTATAGCTGCGTCCTGCTGGGAGTAGTAGTAGTAGTTATGTATAGCTGCGTCCTGCTGGGAGTAGTAGCAGTAGTTGTGTATAGCTGTGTCCTGCTGGGAGTAGTAGTAGTAGTTGTGTATAGCTGTGTCCTGCTGGGAGTAGTAGTAGTAGTTATGTATAGCTGTGTCCTGCTGGGAGTAGTAGTAGTAGTTATGTATAGCTGTGTCCTGCTGGGAGTAGCAGTAGTTGTGTATAGCTGTGTCCTGCTGGGAGTAGCAGTAGTTGTGTATAGCTGTGTCCTGCTGGGAGTAGTAGTTATGTATAGCTGTGTCCTGCTGGGAGTAGTAGCAGTAGTTGTGTATAGCTATGTCCTGCTGGGAGTAGTAGTAGCAGTAGTTGTGTATAGCTGCGTCCTGCTGGGAGTAGTAGTAGTAGTTATGTATAGCTGTGTCCTGCTGGGAGTAGTAGCAGTAGTTGTGTATAGCTGTGTCCTGCTGGGAGTAGTAGTAGTAGTTGTGTATAGCTATGTCCTGCTGGGAGTAGTAGTAGTAGTTGTGTAAAGCTGTGTCCTGCTGGGAGTAGTAGTAGTAGTAGTTGTGTATAGCTGTGTCCTGCTGGGAGTAGTAGTAGTAGTTATGTATAGCTGCGTCCTGCTGGGAGTAGTAGTAGTAGTTGTGTATAGCTGTGTCCTGCTGGGAGTAGTAGTAGTTATGTATAGCTGCGTCCTGCTGGGAGTAGTAGTAGTAGTTGTGTAAAGCTGTGTCCTGCTGGGAGTAGTAGTAGCAGTAGTTGTGTATAGCTGTGTCCTGCTGGGAGTAGTAGTAGTAGTTATGTATAGCTGTGTCCTGCTGGGAGTAGTAGCAGTAGTTGTGTATAGCTGTGTCCTGCTGGGAGTAGTAGTAGTAGTTGTGTATAGCTATGTCCTGCTGGGAGTAGTAGTAGTAGTTGTGTAAAGCTGTGTCCTGCTGGGAGTAGTAGTAGTAGTAGTTGTGTATAGCTGTGTCCTGCTGGGAGTAGTAGTAGTAGTTGTGTATAGCTGTGTCCTGCTGGGAGTAGTAGTAGTTATGTATAGCTGTGTCCTGCTGGGAGTAGTAGTAGTAGTTATGTATAGCTGTGTCCTGCTGGGAGTAGCAGTAGTTGTGTATAGCTGTGTCCTGCTGGGAGTAGTAGTAGTAGTTGTGTATAGCTGTGTCCTGCTGGGAGTAGTAGTAGTAGTTGTGTATAGCTGTGTCCTGCTGAGAGTAGTAGTAGTTGTGTATAGCTGTGTCCTGCTGGGAGTAGTAGTAGTAGTTGTGTATAGCTGTGTCCTGCTGGGAGTAGTAGTAGTTATGTATAGCTATGTCCTGCTGGGAGTAGTAGTAGTAGTTATGTATAGCTGTGTCCTGCTGGGAGTAGTAGTAGCAGTAGTTGTGTATAGCTGTGTCCTGCTGGGAGTAGTAGTAGTAGTTATGTATAGCTGTGTCCTGCTGGGAGTAGTAGCAGTAGTTGTGTATAGCTGTGTCCTGCTGGGAGTAGTAGTAGTAGTTGTGTATAGCTATGTCCTGCTGGGAGTAGTAGTAGTAGTTGTGTAAAGCTGTGTCCTGCTGGGAGTAGTAGTAGTAGTAGTTGTGTATAGCTGTGTCCTGCTGGGAGTAGTAGTAGTAGTTGTGTATAGCTGTGTCCTGCTGGGAGTAGTAGTAGTTATGTATAGCTGTGTCCTGCTGGGAGTAGTAGTAGTAGTTATGTATAGCTGTGTCCTGCTGGGAGTAGCAGTAGTTGTGTATAGCTGTGTCCTGCTGGGAGTAGTAGTAGTAGTTGTGTATAGCTGTGTCCTGCTGGGAGTAGTAGTAGTAGTTGTGTATAGCTGTGTCCTGCTGAGAGTAGTAGTAGTTGTGTATAGCTGTGTCCTGCTGGGAGTAGTAGTAGTAGTTGTGTATAGCTGTGTCCTGCTGGGAGTAGTAGTAGTTATGTATAGCTATGTCCTGCTGGGAGTAGTAGTAGTAGTTATGTATAGCTGTGTCCTGCTGGGAGTAGCAGTAGTTGTGTATAGCTGTGTCCTGCTGGGAGTAGTAGTAGTAGTTGTGTATAGCTGTGTCCTGCTGGGAGTAGCAGTAGTTGTGTATAGCTGTGTCCTGCTGGGAGTAGTAGTAGTAGTTGTGTATAGCTGTGTCCTGCTGGGAGTAGTAGTAGTAGTTGTGTATAGCTGTGTCCTGCTGGGAGTAGTAGTAGTAGTTGTGTATAGCTGTGTCCTGCTGGGAGTAGTAGTAGTTGTGTATAGCTGTGTCCTGCTGGGAGTAGTAGTAGTAGTTGTGTATAGCTGTGTCCTGCTGGGAGTAGTAGTAGTTATGTATAGCTGCGTCCTGCTGGGAGTAGTAGTAGTAGTAGTTGTGTATAGCTGTGTCCTGCTGGGAGTAGTAGTAGTAGTTGTGTATAGCTGTGTCCTGCTGGGAGTAGTAGTAGTAGTTGTGTATAGCTGTGTCCTGCTGGGAGTAGTAGTAGTTATGTATAGCTGCGTCCTGCTGGGAGTAGTAGTAGTTGTGTATAGCTGTGTCCTGCTGGGAGTAGTAGTAGTTGTGTATAGCTGTGTCCTGCTGGGAGTAGTAGTAGTAGTTGTGTATAGCTGTGTCCTGCTGGGAGTAGTAGTAGTTATGTATAGCTGCGTCCTGCTGGGAGTAGTAGTAGTTGTGTATAGCTGTGTCCTGCTGGGAGTAGTAGTAGTTATGTATAGCTGTGTCCTGCTGGGAGTAGTAGTAGTAGTCGCAGCCTCGCAGTAAAGCTCAGGACAGGAGGGACAAGAACAAGTGTCGGTGGGCGTGGCCGTGGTCACATGACCCGAGTGTGTGTGTGAGGTGCAGACTACAGGTCCCGTCATGCCGTGCGGCGGCCGCTGAGTAGTTGGATTGAGCCGAGCAGAGCTGGGGCAGCTCCGGAGCCGGGAGAGTGGACGATTCGGTGCCCGGGGCTGGAGTGACAGGAACAGCCGGGGTGGCGGGAGGTTCCGGGAGATGAGCGCTGCGCCTCGGCCTGAGGTGGCCGACAAGGGACATGCTTCTCCGGTACTACTACAGTACTCAAGTGGCCGGCTCTGGCCTGGATTAAGCGTGGAGCAGCGCCCGAGCACCGAGGCTGTGTGACACCGAGGACAACATGACGTCCAAGGGTGAGTGCTGACACTACTGTGCACGGCCAGGAGGAGGCGCTCTGCGGGCTGTGAGAAGTTATGTTGGGGGCACCTGGGCAGGGGTCCTGGCTGGTGACTCCTAAACTCACTGGCCCATTGGTGGTCACATAGTGGTCCCTTTGTTGGTGGCACCCAGCCTGGGCTTTGTGGCCCCATGCCCTAGAGTTGGCCACTTTGTGGGTCACACCCAGGTGACCGCCCTCTGATGTAGTAGCCACTTTATTTATGGGGCTGCCCGAGCTGATGGACTCCTCGGTGCCATGTAGGTGGATGGTTGGTTTTGCCCTGTACTGGAGTAGATGAGGGTCAGTTCTCACATTGTGGTGTCCTCTTTGTTGGTGGGGTCTTCTTGGTGTGTGACTATTTGATGTAGGTGCCGTCACTGCTTGAGCCGGGGGTGATAACTGCTTTGTCCTTTGTTAGATACCGACATCTTGAGTTGCCTACTTGGTGCTGGTGGCTTCTGCTTCCATGGGGCGACTCAAGGAAGTTTATTTTGGGATCTCTTATCTGACCCACAGAGTGGGGGCGCTCCTGCACGTTCTTTGTAGGCTAGTTGGGTGGTAACCTCTCAGTATGGTCGGGTTTTCTCTATAGGGCAGTAGATGGGGTATGGCGGGCCCCGACTAGTTCTACCAGTGCTTCCCCTCATGCAGTTTTATTGCTGTTTGCTTTGGGTTGTTTGCTCTAAACCTGACGCCTCCCTTCATTTGCAAGGCTGGCAGCGCTGCGTCCTGTGCCACCTGTAGTCTGCAAGCAGATTCAAGGCCTGCGGACGTTTGAGCAGGTGCAGATGCTGTGGGCGATGCCGGCCTCAGAGTGCTATCTAATCTAACTACAACTCCCAGCATGCCACAGGCTCCAGCGCATCTAGTTTTGATAACATCTTACCGGTTTTTGTACACAGCTCCTATGCGTCTCCATGGTTACAGATTACAGGGGGTCACATATGAGGAGTCGCCATATGACCCCTTTTGTTCACCTGAGAATCCAGTGTAGTTAGGGCTCATACACAACCCGACTGGGTGGATTAGCGCCCCAATGTGACATAGCGGACATATTCACATGCGGGTTTGGATTTGTGCAGAATTTGCCCATGCCATGTGTTGGCTCCGGGGTTTTGCCATGCCCTTCAATGTTCTGTTCAAAGACTGGCATTCCTTATACATGACGGCGGGTGCTTCAAGGTCCGGGCGTTGGGCAACTTGGCTTTCCTGACATATCTGAGTGATGAGAGAATTTTGGTGATTCAGAGGGCGTGTGGTGTACTGAAGGGCGATGGCAGCCGAGGCACGGTGCACAATGAGCGCTGCAACATTTAAAGGAATTTTCCACAAGCTACAACTTTCTACTTCGGATATCAGTTCCTTACCAGACTTCCTGTCAGTGAATAGGGACGCGCACCCAGAAGCCGAATGCCTACCCTGACACACTGTACCAAGCCCTGCTCCTGTGCCAGTGGCACATTGTCAGTAAAGGAGGTTTCCACTGACTTTTTGGAAAGGGTGTAGAATATGCAGTCTGTAGGTGCTGCGTGTATGTGCCAGTCCCGCACGTGCCTGGTGGTAGGGCTGTGTGACCGAGTCACGCCAAAGTTACAGGTGGCAAAGATAACCCCTAATGTGACCCCTGCTACTCGGGTATGGGAGGAGGAGGGTTGTGTAACACACCGTGCTGTATAAATAGGAGGATAATAATAGTGATCGGAGTGGTAATAAATCTCATGGCCGGGTGGTATCACAGATGAGATTATGTAATCTGCGGGTGCATGAGAAGCAGCCGCCCAATCGATCCTCATCCTAGTTCACACCACGTGCCACACAGACCCTGGACAACAGACAATTGCGGTCATATACAGGACACGCTTCATAATTTCTGGACACTGGTCCACAAAAATTGCAGACGTGTGTATGGGCCATAGAAATGTATGGGTCTGCAATTGTGGATAAAATTACGGTCGTGTGCCTGAGGCCTAATACATGGGTGATGGCAACAATGCCCTGATATATTGGTGGAGCATCACTCCTGTTCAGAAGTGATGTCATTTCAGTGAGAATGAATATGGATTGCTTAATGTGCAATTCCCTAATATATACATAGAGGGTCACACCCCCTCATGGCAATTACCTTAATGCAACTAAGGGAATTGATGCCTTTGGAATCTCTTTCATGTTGGCAAGTCTGTGTTGGGGAATCGCTCTTCATGTAATTCCCTGAAGGTATAAGAGGACCACGTGTAGATATAGCAGCTCTTATAGAAACTATATATTAGGCAATTGCTCTTCATGAATTTTCCCGCAGATATAGAAGGACCACCTGTAAATATAGTAGCTCCTATAGAAACTGTATTAGGTAAATGCTCTTTATCCATCTATCTGCAGGTATATCAGGACCCCCTGTACATATATATTAGGTAATCGCTCTTACACAGTACTCTGCAGGTATGGCAGACCACCTGTACATATAGCAGCTCCTATAGTGACTATATATTAGGTAATTGCTCTTTATGCAGGTATGGCGGACCCCTGTACATATAGCAGCTCCTATAGTGACTATATTAGGTAATTGCTCTTTATGCTGGTCTGGAGGACCCCTGTACATATAGCAGCTCCTATAGTGACTATATTAGGTAATTGCTCTTTATGCAGGTATGGCGGACCCCTGTACATATAGCAGCTCCTATAGTGACTATATATTAGGTAATTGCTCTTTATGCAGGTATGGCGGACCCCTGTACATATAGCAGCTCCTATAGTGACTATATTAGGTAATTGCTCTTTATGCTGGTCTGGAGGACCCCTGTACATATAGCAGCTCCTATAGTGACTATATATTAGGTAATTGCTCTTTATGCAGGTATGGCGGACCCCTGTACATATAGCAGCTCCTATAGTGACTATATTAGGTAATTGCTCTTTATGCAGGTATGGCGGACCCCTGTACATATAGCAGCTCCTATAGTGACTATATATTAGGTAATTGCTCTTTATGCAGGTATGGCGGACCCCTGTACATATAGCAGCTCCTATAGTGACTATATTAGGTAATTGCTCTTTATGCAGGTATGGCGGACCCCTGTACATATAGCAGCTCCTATAGTGACTATATATTAGGTAATTGCTCTTTATGCAGGTATGGCGGACCCCTGTACATATAGCAGCTCCTATAGTGACTATATATTAGGTAATTGCTCTTTATGCAGGTATGGCGGACCCCCTGTACATATAGCAGCTCCTATAGTGACTATATTAGGTAATTGCTCATTATGCAGGTATGGCGGACCCCCTGTACATATAGCAGCTCCTATAGTGACTGTATTAGGTAATTGCTCTTTATGCAGGTATGGCGGACCCCTGTACATATAGCAGCTCCTATAGTGACTATATATTAGGTAATTGCTCTTTATGCAGGTATGGCGGACCCCTGTACATATAGCAGCTCCTATAGTGACTATGTATTAGGTAATTGCTCTTTATGCGGTTCCCTCATGAGGTGTGCTCCTTGTGACTATGGGCATGGCGGGTACTATGCAGGATCTGGTATTGTCCCTGTATATGTGGGCGGAGCAGGTGACCCCGCCAGGACCCGCTGCTCCCTACCTTTGGCGCTCCTTGGTGTCCTCCCCGGCCGCTCCTCTTCCTGCTTGTCTTATCTCCACTTTATGACATCATAATCTCGGCCGCTTATCTCTACAATATGTGAAATCTCTGCCGCTTATTGCGCTGTAAATCTGCCTTTGCTTTTCTATTTGTCCATTAATGAACTATTTCTTAGTTTGTGTCCTGGAAAGCTGGGTTGTCTAGTAAGGCAGCTGTAGAGAACAACTTCTGTATCCCATAGAAGTGGTAGGGGCAGCCATATAGATTGTCACCCAACTTTCCTAGGACCAAAGATGTCTGAGACATGTGAATACAGTCTTTAAGGGGATGTCTCGAGGTGTCTTTACATTGACTGCCGTCTTGTAACCCTCTAGTGGCCGGCTGGTATATACCCTTACATGTGCAGTATACATCCAGTAGTCCGTGACATAGACACCGAGGTGTCACTGAGCGTTGGCAGATAATTCAATCAACACATTCAGAAATCTATTTATAATGGGCTATTTGTGTCCTGGCCCCGGATGTGTCTGTCTCGCCTGGATCACTGTGACTAGTGCGAGATGGTGACGTCCTTGTATCCCAAGACCGCAGAAACCATTACTGCGCTCACTTCTGTATCCTATCATATATACACACAGACTCCGCACCCCTAATAGTGCTTCCTTGTCCATGAATATAATACTAGAACTGCAGTAGGGATTGACACAGGAAGAGATGTCGCATTTAAGTCACATAGTAATACAGTGGCCACTCTGCCTAGCAGACATTTGGTGCTGATAGTTACCACCGCTCATTATGCTGAATAGAACACCAGAACAATGGTACAGACTGACTCAGTCAGACACAATAATTGATTCCAAGGCCAGGTTCTCATGTAGTAATAAATGCATTGCAAAGCTACCTCAATTTACACGACCATGGGGCAAGCTGCTGCTATGTGTGAACCTAGCCCAAGACTTACAGGAGCATACAAATCCAATAGCTCCACTTGTGCTTTGCCTTAATGAACCAGGAAGCTCAGGATGGACATAGTAGTTTGCACTGCTGCAGTACATGGAATGAAGTGGGTGATGGTGAGCTGGGATGTGATCTGTATTAACCCTGTAATAGCGGGCGTCACATTAATGGTACTGAGGCGTTACTGCCCCCCCCTGCGCCGGCTCCAGACCACCTCTAGGGATCTGCCTCTTTCAGGGAAGAGCGAATATCCATGTCTGCCGCCTGTCACTATTGTGAGTGGCCTCCACCGCTTATGCTGAAGGCTCAGTTTTCTTCAGCGCCACAGCTGACCTAGCTGGGAATCCACCACGTCACAAGTCCCATGTAAGGAGGAATGGCGGCCATTACTGGCGGGCCGGGGTCATCCTGTAATGATGGGGCCTGCAACTTTCTAATAGACACCAGCTACAAGATCTCTGCATGAGAACAGTCAGGGTTTACATCCAGATGTAATACTTGTCACAGCAGAGGCTTTGTTACAGTTGCATCCAGTCTTGTCCTCTCAAGTCCAGGCTGACATGTTGTATCTGGACTGGTACATTGTAACAAAGCATCAGAACAGGAGAGAGATCTGTGCTGCTGATATCTCCAGCCTAGACAAGCCACAACTGTAACAAACCCCAGCTGTGAGTAGTATTAGGGTTTTGCCATAGGCATGGGAATCAGAAGGTGTCCATTCACTGCCAGCAAGCAGAGATCTATAAGATAAGGGTTGGCGATGTTTCATCTAGAACTGGAGTTCTGTCAGATTCTGGGCAGCTTTTTCTGAATGATATGTCTCTGGAAAAGCTGGGTGATAAGCAATATGGATATCATTACAGTGGCCACAGGGGTGGTCGGTCACACAGCTTTTCTGGGCATTGAATTGGCCAGAATAATGTATCTAGTAGTGCATAGATATAACTGTACAGGATATACAGGCGCCTGGGAAAGCTGGGTAACAACCAATATGGCCGCCACGAGGGTCGCCCAGCTTTCATAGTTTTAAACATATGTTTTAGGTATTCATATAGGGTGAAGTACTACATGTCATTCAGGAGCAAGGTAAAGCTGGGTAATGACCCATGCTCACACTGCAGTGGCAGTCATATTACCCGTCACCCAGCTTTACTAGAAGCAGATAGGAAGTTTCTGTACAGCATTCCGGGGAGGAGGGGGGTGGCCTGTACATTACATTGCACATCTTCTTGCTGTCCGTGCCTCGGGGCACACGCCCGTCCGCTGTGCGCTGATGCAATGTGCCCTGCGTGTCCTCTTATTACAGTAACTTTCCATATTACGCCTGTCATGTGATATGTCATCTCTCCCAGTGACTTCTGACCACGTACGTTGTGGCCTTGCTGACAGTCTCCAGAAACTCTGCCCCACACTACAAACAAGCCCGCATTCTCCTTTCATAGGGACTGGCACTAGTGGAAACTGTCAGCATTGCAGAGCACAGCTACATATTGGGTCCACTTGGCGACCTCCCTGGGGGTTATCATCCAGCTTTCCTAGATGTCAGCTCTGTCATCCCGCTTCTCCAGATTCCTGGCTTACCAGACAGATCTGCCTGGGGGGTGTATCTGTGTGTAAAAAGACCAGTGTGCCATTCAGGAGTCTAGAAAAGCAGGATATAATACCCAGCTTTCCTGGGAGAGAGCCTCTATCGCTACCTGACCGATCTATTCAGACTGTCTCGGATATCTGGGTTGAGACCTGATTGCTGGGACCCCCATAGATTGTTACGAGGGGTCCTAGTGGTAGTCACACACTGATGAGTGGGGGGCTCGGGACCCCTATTTTAGTGATCTCCTATAAACCTGCTCCTGCATTTGCCAAGAGACAGCCCAGCAGCCTACAAGTTGTGCACTACAACTCCCAGCCAGCAGCTGTCAGGCCATGCTAGGGGTTGTAGCTTGCCCCTACACACAGCCCCCTCCATAGTGTCCCTATGAGGCCCTGTGTTGGGATGCCATTACCCTGAGACGATCTGTCAGCTCCTCCTCGTGTCTTCCTGGCATACTTGGCCTGTGATCTCATAGATCAGGGGGGTGGCTGACTTTTCTCCTGCCCTCCGTCATCTCCTATTAGTGGTCACCCAGCTTTCCCGGAGTCCTGAACAGCAGATCTGCCTCCCTATTCAGTAATATGGGATTGGCCCTTATTGTAGCCCTCCTTCAGCTGTAGTTTCGGAGATCTTAAAGATTGGGGAATTGGGACAGATTTGTGAGAAAGTTGCAGAAGGCTTCAGGTCCCTGGGACTATATAGGGGGGAGGGCATAGTCTGAGACCCCCAACCGCTGCCCAGGGAAAGTGTGTGGTCCTGTTACACTCAATGGCCTGAATGTGCAATCATTAACCCTTCATCCTCCCCTAGATTGTTACCCCAACGTCCTTATGGGCGAGGGGGCTTACAATGACGCAGGAGTCCTCTGGTCTGACCGGTGGTAGCCTCAGACTTCAGGGGGTCATGGTCACGCAGAGGCTTCTGGGTAATAGTCAGGTGGTACGTGTGTCTGTAAACATAACATCTGTCATGATGCTGCCGGACAGGATTGGGTAGATGCCGCCATGTGCTGCAGGTGGTACAGTTTTGTCACTGACGACAGCCGTCTAGCCTCAGCCGACCCGCAGGCAGCAGCGTGAAGGGTTAAGTACATCTGTGCACCGGCAGAGAACAAGGTGTCCAGCGAGGCGGCGTATTACGTTTCCGGTTGTTAAATAGCGGCGTGCCATCTGCTGCAGGCAGGGCCAGTCGTGGTCACTCTCAGGATAAGCTGATTTACTAACCCCCCCCCCCCACCATGCCCAAAGCTGCAGCAGCACAGCCCCCCGGCCTGACCACTGCCGTCTCATCTGGGGACATGAATGGGGAAAATTGTACCTATTCATGTGCGAATGATGGAGGACGGCGCGGCGAGGGATGCTACTTGTGGAGCCGGACAATAGAGGAACCCCCCACTCTCTTATCCACATCCTCTCAGGTAGCCCCAGGAGCTCATACATAGTATAGGATTATGGGGTGGGGGGGACACAACGAACCCTTCTGGGAACCCGCACAATATCTGTGCACCTGCCTGCCACTTTAACAACTGAATCTACCTCTAAAAAAGTGTGTGGTAAATCCTGCCACTAGGGGGCGCTTACAACTCGAGGGGACCTGTAACTGAGTTTGGACAGGGCCCCACATCCAAGCTTGCAAGCCATGGGCACAGCGTTGATGTGCTGACCCCCATATTACCAGCTCTGGGGAACCTGTGTAGCTGCCCCCATGACAACACTTCCTGCCTCTCTTATTAAAGGGATACAGCCAATCAGAGTGAGTCTTTCAACATCATACCCGTGACAGCTGGAGTCCAGTTGGCTTTTTTAAGGCCTAGGGCTAGGAAGTGTTGTCATGGGGACACAGGCAGAAAATCTGGTCTGACCGGGGACCTGTAACTTCAGCCTCTCCGAGTACAGTCGTGTAATAAGATCCTTAAGAAGAATTTACCCTAAAGGTGCTTTATAAACAGCTATGGGGGTTACTTTGGGACAGAAGGGGGTGTCCTCCCAGTGTCTCCGGCATTGCTGGGACATCATGTTTGCGGTTTCTAGCTCGATCGCCTCGATAACTTCCTCCGTCTTCCAAGAAATTGTAGCGCTCTGTAGATGCTGAGTACTGACTTCTGTCTCCAGCTTGTCAGACGCCTCGGGGGAGAGATGTCACCGCAGTCGTCCGGGTGTAGCGTTCTCCTGCCAGGAGCCAGACTGCTGTGCCTCACCATATCCTACACGTCCAGGGGGAATACTACCAAGCAGTTCTGTATCCTGCGTCCATTAAGTGAGAGTGCAGATAATACCGCCACGTACTGCAGCGCTCTTAAAGGGGCGCTCTACACATTCTCAATAAAAGTCCTAATTCTTCGCAGCATTTAAGGCCTCTGTGTGCGGTCAGTGAATAGGAATTATCGTCTTTACACCCATACGGACCTGATACTTGTCACAGCTGAGGGTTTGCAGCAATGGATCCAGTCCTATTTCACAACATTTGTATTGTCTGATATGGAAAAGTCAACTAAACGATAGTTCTTTAGGCCTCTTAAGGGTGCATGCTCATGTTGTGGCGGCCGAAATCCCAATGATCACATGATTGGACTGTATAATGGTGCAGTGGATATTTTTGCCGTGGCCACTATGTAAGCATGGACCCGTCGCCTGTCCTGGCGTGTGTTTTATGAAATCCGTCATCCATAATATAATCATTCTGGAGAGTCTTTTCTTAAAACTTTGTGTTGTCGTTCCTCTGTTGTTCCTCCTGGAAATTTGCACCATGAGGTGATACCAGTTGGAGGTATGCCCTACAGGCTGCATGCACATTTTCAACTTTTTGGCATCAAAAACTGCATCTGAAATCTTGTGCAAACATGCCCTAACACTGCAGGGACACCCCTCTGAGAAGGGAGTGGTAACGCCCAGATGCTGATGTGAGTTGCGTTCACATCCGTGGCGTTTGATCTGTTCTTCTGGTCCGCCATAGGGAACGGATTTAACGGTAAAGACGGACAACAAGTCTCCGTTGACTATGTGGTGTGTTGGGTATGGGCGATTTTTCATTTGACGTTGCAAGCGGGCCTTTTTTATCTGAGTGTTCAAATGGACATTGCGTCTTCGCGCCTGGCGGACACTGGTCCAGACGTTACCATAGCCTTATATTTCCAGGAGGAGTAACAGAGGAAGGACACAGTGTAGATTCAGAACTGTTCTATTAGGAGGAATCCAAGTGTTGAGTAAAACAGAGCTGTCATGAGAGTGGACGGGCCCAGAGATTACCCCACCATAAGCCCCCTCCCCAATGTTATCTGTGGTGCTCATCAGTGTTGTTTTGCTGGCTGCGTGGTCCGTGCCCAGTACAATAGCCGTCATGTGCTTGCTTAAGATATGCCCAAGAACAGGCATTTGTTTGTCTCTGCCTCGTGGGCCCGGCCCAACCCATTGTAAACACGAGTTGTAGAATTCACCGTGATCCTCGCAGCACAGAGCTGTAATATTCCAGATCCTGACATTCCTCGCAAAGAGGGAGGCTGCTGCAATGTGCAGGCCTGGTGTACCCCCCCCCCCCCTATTCTATTATTTATCATTTACATCCTCAATAGTCCCATTAACTACCCCCCCCACACACACCACCACCACCACCACCACCATGTAAAAGCACTTTATAGGCCTCCATTACCAATCTAAGTAACTGCCCCATTATAGATGCTGAATACAAGAGGTAAGGGAGTTGTCTGAAACAAAAAGATCTGACGTTTTTGAGAAACAGTGCCACTCTTGTACAGTGGCCATGTCTGGTATTGCAATCGCTGGGACCTCCAGAGATCAGAGAACCGTGGTCCATTAGTCCACCATGTGAACGGAGTGGTAGGACACATGAGGACCACCTCCCTATTTACTTCTATGTGCTGTGGTAAAGGGTACAGTGCTCCATAGAAGTGAATAGAGGGGTGGTCACATGAAATCCACCTGTTCTCCTCATTAGTGGGGGGTCCCAGCTGTCAGCCCCCTGATAATCAGATGCTTATCCTGTGGAGAGGGGATGTATGGGCTGTTTTTAGAAACCCCCTTTTAAGTGAGAGTGGGTTCACACTTGCGGCGGATGGACTCCGGCGCGAATCTGCCTGAAAATCTGGGGAAACTGGATAGCGACAGGTTAGCGACGTATTGCTTAAAAATCCATTTTTTGAATAGGTTTTTTAAAGCAATGTGCGGGTGTGCGCTTATACCCTCTGCGCCGCAGGTCCAGTTCGAATAAAAAAACTGGATTCGCGGCGCAGAGGGTGCAAGCTCACACCCGCGCATTGCTTTAAAAATCCATTCAAATGAATGGATTTTTAAGCAATGCGTCGCTAACTTGTCGCTATCCAGTCCCTGTAGTTTCGCCAGATTTTCATGCAGATTCGCAGCGGACGGACTCCGGCACAAGTGTGAACCCACACTGAATGGGGTTTCACTGTAGTACCAGACCTAACCACAAGAGACGTGGTACTGTATCTCAGAAATGCCTTTTTCCAGTCTTTAAATAGGTGTAAGTGTTTAAGGGAAAATGCTCTTTAAAGAGGACCTTTCACCACCTCCACCATATCAAGCTCTTCTCACCCTTTAATAGCTGCTGCTCCACTGATTCCGGCTCAGTTGGAATTTTTTCTCTAGTCCCCACCGTTTGATTTGCTAACTAAAGTCTCTAATATCAAGTTGGGGCGGTGTCAGGCAGGAGTGGGCAAGGGGGCGTGATTGTGAGCTCCAACACTGTCCAGCTCTGATTGGAGCATTGAGTCATGCCCCCTTGTCTGCTCCTGCCTGACACCACCCACTAGAGACTTTAGTTAGCATATCAGGCAGCAAAACTAACCGCACCTATTGCTCAGGAACGGTGGGGGCTAGAGAAAAAATTCCAACTGCGCCAGAATCAATGGCACAGCTATTAGAGGGTGAAATAGAGCACTACTGGATACAGCCTGTGGACTTAAAGTGATGCTGTTTGTCAGATTAAACTCTTTCCGATAGGGGTAAATGTTTATGTAATGCACTACCAGACACAGCCTGTGGACAAGAGTGGCGCTGTGTCCCACGTTTTTCACACTTAATAGGTTTTCAGAGCTGGACATAGGTGATATACAAGGAGTTTCTGCCGTCCGCTGACGCTGCTACAAGTTTGGATGTAGCGCCCCTTTAAGTGGCCCAGGCGGCGGGTACGCGTTGTTTTGTAGACGGCAGCACCTGTAGGAGTTAGAACAATGTCCCTTCTGAGCGTGGAGGCGGGGTCACACGTCGCTTTTGTGAAAAATGTGAACAAAGGGAAACCAGAGAGCGTCTTCAGCCAGACGAGATCGCCCAGAGGTTATTTATATCCCAGGCCGCCATCGCCGCGCTCGTGCTTTGTGTGTCATTTTTATTTTTTTTTTTTGTAATTGAAGCGACACAAGTGACACGGAGCCTCCTGCCCGCTGCGTCTGCTGGGTGTGTAACACAAGCTTCTGTGCCTTCTTACAGCCGTACACTCAAGAGCTAAACTTTCATCTGTGACCAACCCGTCTTCCAAAAAAAAAAAAAAAAAAAGACTTCATGATCACATGACCTGTGGACATGGATCTCGTCCTGTCAGATTTTGTGCGCTCGACGGGGGCGGAGCCTGGGCTGGCTCGAGATCTTCTCGAAGGTAAGGTTGGACGGGTGACTGACATGTTGTGATTTGCCAGAGCACATGGCAGGTAAGGAAGATAAAAAAAAAAAAAAAAACAAGTCCCCGGTAAATGGAAGTCCTTGAGTTGTCCTCTCCTATCAAAGTGCTATACATTCTGTTCATCTGGTCCTGGGAAAGCTGGGTGGCCGCTACTAGGGCCGACATTAGATCTGAATTAAAATGATCCAGTCACCTCTCCTGAAGTGTCTTAGAAAATCCTTGTATTCCCTATGAAATAACAAGTCTTAACATTTGCGACATTCCTCTGTTGATCTTCCTGGACGTAAATAAATTAACACTTTGCTTGTCAAAGGGGTGTGTCCCTACACACACACACACACACACACACACACACAGTGTCAGACTGTTTAGTACACCCCTGACACACACCGTAGTAACACTCTGCTGTTTATACATTTCTAAGAGGAATAACAGAGGAACAGTACAACAGATTTCCATGAACTGATAATGCGTGGATAATACAATTTGTTACTATTATAAGGATGTCAGGAGAGGTGACAGGTTATCTTTATGTACACCCTCTGCTGCACACCTAAGTAGCCTGGTCATACAGCGTTCTAGGAAAGCTGGGTGCCAAGCAATAGCAGGATACACTCAGTGTATAGGTATATACCCAGTTATCATGAAGAGAGATGTCAGGTCTGGTTGGTTATATATGTCACATGTGTTCAGGCATGTGTATGGCCATTCTGCCTCCTTAGTGACTTCTCACTGAATAATTAGACAGGTGCCATTCAGGAGCCTGGGAAAGCTGGGGGCCATATTGGTTGAATAACTTTCCTTTCCCAGAAACATCTAGAATTAACAATCTATTGAAACCACAACAAAAGAGGACGGCATGATGGCTTTTATTTACTGTGGACTTTTCTGTTATGTTAGGTCCATCTTGTCCTGCCAGCAGACATCTTGCAGTAAGCCGGCATGTGTGAGAAGTCCTGGAAGTCCAGGCACAGGGCGCCTCAGTGATGTCATGTGTCCAGGCCCATTCCTGAAAAAAGAACATTGCTGCTTCTAGTGTTTGCTTGTATCCATGTTGCCAACATGTTGAGTAATTTTGCAATACGTGGTATTCGTTTTACTGATCCTGAGTTACATCCTGTATTATACTCCAGAGCTGCACTCACTATTCTGCTGGTGCAGTCACTGTGTACATACATTACATTACTTATCCTGTACTGATCCTGAGTTACATCCTGTATTATACTCCAGCGCTGCACTCACTATTCTGCTGGTGGAGTCACTGTGTACATACATTACATTACTTATCCTGTACTGATCCTGAGTTACATCCTGTATTATACTCCAGAGCTGCACTCACTATCCTGCTGGTACAGTCACTGTGTACATACATTACATTACTTATCCTGTACTGATCCTGAGTTACATCCTGTATTATACTCCAGAGCTGCACTCACTATTCTGCTGGTACAGTCACTGAGTACATACATTACATTACTTATCCTGTACTGATCCTGAGTTACATCCTGTATTATACTCCAGAGCTGCGCTCACTATTCTGCTGGTGCAGTCACTGTGTACATACATTACATTACTTATCCTGTACTGATCCTGAGTTACATCCTGTATTATACTCCAGAGCTGCACTCACTATCCTGCTGGTACAGTCACTGTGTACATACATTACATTACTTATCCTGTACTGATCCTGAGTTACATCCTGTATTATACTCCAGAGCTGCACTCACTATTCTGCTGGAACAGTCACTGTGTACATACATTACGTTACTTATCCTGTACTGATCCTGAGTTACATCCTGTATTATACTCCAGAGCTGCACTCACTATTCTGCTGGTGCAGTCACTGTGTACATACATTACATTACTTATCCTGTACTGATCCTGAGTTATATCCTGTATTATACTCCAGAGCAGCACTCACTATTCTGCTGGTGCAGTCACTGTGTACATACATTACATTACTTATCCTGTACTGATCCTGAGTTACATCCTGTATTATACTCCAGAGCTGCACTCACTATTCTGCTGCTGCAGTCACTGTGTACATACATTACATTACTTATCCTGTACTGATCCTGAGTTACATCCTGTATTATGCTCCAGAGCTGCACTCACTATTCTGCTGGTGCAGTCACTGTGTACATACATTACATTACTTATCCTGTACTGATCCTGAGTTACATCCTGTATTATACTCCAGAGCTGCACTCACTATTCTGCTGGTGCAGTCACTGTGTACATATATTACATTACTTATCCTGTACTGATCCTGAGTTACATCCTGTATTATACTCCAGAGCTGCACTCACTATTCTGCTATATATATATGATGGTGTAGATCACTAGCTGTAGGCGACCCTGTAGACTGTGCAGTGATCCGTTCCTATGCCTGCTGTTGGTTTCCACCCTTGTGTATTTGATCTTTTGGAACCAGTGTGATAAGCGCCTTGCACTTTGGCACTGCTTGCTGTAGGATTTCTGGGTATTTGCTGCTCTGGCAGATTCACTTTCCAGCAGTTTACGGGAGCTACATATCTTGTGTATACATGAATATTGTCGCCTTGGGTAGTAGTATCTGAAAGCAACAATAGAACCTGTGATCAGATATGGCGGCAAATGTTCACTGTGTGTGCGCTAATGGGGAATGTATACTAGATGGCGATTACACTTTAACCCTATGGGCTCCTAGTAGTATTGACTACTCCTGGAGTTGACAGACGGTGACGTAGCGGGTTTGACTAGTTCAGGGAATCTCATTCTAGTTAGTAGATTCCTTCATGCCTTATTATTGGAAATTCCTGTTTACTGAAATTTTGTCAAAAAAAAAATGGACCCCCTACCACTTTTGGGGCTGGGGAGATGAGGATTCCTACACTGTATTATGTAGACTGCAGGGGGCGCAGCCAGGACATCGCTGCCACAGTAGATGGTTCACGGAAAATAAGTGGTGACTCAGTGGCCAACTATGTAATATGTGATGGCCAGAAAGTGAGCCTCTCTTTGCAGCAGCTGTATGTGCCTGTTAAGAGGGTGATCCTGACTAGAGGACTCCCTTTTGTCTCCTGTCCATGTACCGTAATAAGGATCCATAATGTGACATTCATTACCTTACTGTAACCTGATAATGCCACATCCTTGGGCTGTGTTCACATCTGCATTGGAGGCTTTGTTAGGCCTGCAATTCAGATTCTACTAAAAATGCTTCTGTTATTTCTGGTAAATGCAGGACCCCATATGACAGAGACCCAGCAGATCCAATGGGTTCCATCGGGCACCATTGGTGTGCTCTATGTGCTGGATCCCTCTTTTCTTGTGACAAAGAAAAACAATAGCGATCAGTAGATGAAATGTGAACAGAGCCTTAGTACCTGAGACATGCTGGATAATGGCAATGTGCTGGAGTAGCTGGTGTTTTGCAATAAGATGGAAATACATAAAGTTTGAGAGTGTCCAGAAAGGGTTTCCCTTTATATAGATGTGTATGAGTAGTCCCCCCTCATCATAAGTAAAGAAGATCTTTTTATAGACATGTTTTACCTGTACTACATGGAACATTTATCCTGCCAATGTCTCCTCACCTCATCAGCTGCATGTCCTGTGGTCAGGTCAGGATGTCATCATATGTTGTGGCTACAGAGGCTGCACTCGTCATTAGTGGGGCCGTAACATTCTGTAATATGGGAAGGGCTGACCACTTACTGTAAGCCTTATAAGGATACGGAGAGCGAGAATAGGGCAGAGACTGTCCACCTACTGTATGCCTTGTTAGGATATAGAGCGCGAGAACAGGGGAGGGGCTGTCCACCTACTGTATGCCTTATTAGGATATAGAGAGAGAATAGGGGAGGGGCTGTCCACCTACTGTATGCCTTGTTAGGATATAGAGAGCGAGAACATGGGAGGGGCTGTCCACCTACTGTATGCCTTATTAGGATATAGAGAGAGAATAGGGGAGGGGCTGTCCACCTACTGTATGCCTTGTTAGGCTATAGGGAGGTAATATAGGAGGAGCTGTCCACCTACTGTATGCCTTGTTAGGATATAGAGAGAGAATAGGGGAGGGGCTGTCCACCTACTGTATGCCTTGTTAGGATATAGAGAGCGAGAACAGGGGAGGGGTTTTCCACCTACTGTATGCCTTGTTAGGATATAGAGCGAGAGAACAGGGGAGGGGCTGTCCACCTACTGTATTCCTTGTTAGGATATAGAGAGAGAATAGGGGAGGGACTGTCCACCTACTGTATGCCTTGTTAGGATATAGAGCGCGAGAACAGGGGAGGGGCTGTCCACCTACTGTATGCCTTGTTAGGATATAGAGAGAGAATAGGGGAGGGACTGTCCACCTACTGTATGCCCTGTTAGGATATAGAGAGAGAATAGGGGAGGGACTGTCCACCTACTGTATGCCCTGTTAGGATATAGAGAGAGAATAGGGGAGGGACTGTCCACCTACTGTATGCCCTGTTAGGATATAGAGAGAGAATAGGGGAGGGACTGTCCACCTACTGTATGCCTTATTAGGATATAGAGCACGAGAACAGGGGAGGGGCTGTCCACCTACTGTATGCCTTGTTAGGATATAGAGAGCGAGAACAGGGGAGGGGCTGTCCACCTACTGTATGCCTTTTTAGGATATAGAGAGCGAGAACAGGGGAGGGGCTGTCCACCTACTGTATGCCTTGTTAGGATATAGAGAGCGAGAACAGGGGAGGGGCTGTCCACCTACTGTATGCCTTGTTAGGATATAGAGAGAGAATAAGGGGAGGGGGCTGTCCACCTACTGTATGCCTTGTTAGGATATAGAGAGAGAATAGGGGAGGGGCTGTCCACCTACTGTATGCCTTGTTAGGATATAGAGAGCAAGAATAGGGGAGGGGCTGTCCACCTACTGTATGCCTTGTTAGGATATAGAGCGCGAGAACAGGGGAGGGGCTGTCCACCTACTGTATGCCTTGTTAGGATATAGAGCGCGAGAACAGGGGAGGGGCTGTCCACCTACTGTATGCCTTTTTAGGATATAGAGAGCGAGAATAGGGGAGGGGCTGTCCACCTACTGTATACCTTGTTAGGATATAGAGTGCGAGAACAGGGGAGGGGCTGTCCACCTACTGTATGTCTTTTTAGGATATAGAGAGTGAGAATAGGGGAGGGGGCTGTCCACCTACTGTATGCCTTGTTAGGATATAGAGCGCGAGAACAGGGGAGGGGCTGTCCACCTACTGTATGCCTTGTTAGGATATAGAGCGCGAGAACAGGGGAGGGGCTGTCCACCTACTGTATGCCTTGTTAGGATATAGGGAGGTAATATAAGAGGAGCTGTCCACCGTCATTGGGGAAGATAAGATTTGCTCCTCCTCCTATCTAATATTGATGGTCTGCTCTAAGGAGATTACTTTTCCTGTTCTTACACCCATCATTATTTACTGGTAACTTTTCGCTGCCTAGATCAGCATGGCATTGTAGACAAGGACATGCATATTTAGAATAGAATCCTGTTGCACTGAATTTGGTGTAAGATCTTAGGGCTGAGGCTGCATCTAGGGGGAGGAGAGAGCAGAGGCTGTGCATGGCTATGTAACATGGGTGACTCTGTGACTATACAATGGTTCCAGAAGTGCTAGAGTTGCTGTGGCTGCTTCTTAGAGGAGGGCAGAGGGTTCTAGTGTGCTCCCTCCGGTCTGTCTCCCCCAGTAAGGTGTCTATGCATTGTGCTACTTGTCAGGGAATGGTTAATGGCCGCCCTCATTACCGCTCCTTGTGTTTGTTGTGTGGAGTGGTGAGCTCATCTCTTGGCTGACACTGAAGGTGCGGGGACTTTCCAGCAAGTCCAGATGGGAGGTGAGACTAAATTCAGCCAGACATCGGAGCCATGTTACCGGTTTCGCCGTTTGACACATTAACCTTTGTGAAGTTTTGGAATTTTAAATGGCAGCTGTGAATTTTAGGAACATAAATTTGAGGAGGAGGTGCGTGTGGTGGACATCATTACAACTGTGTAGGTTGTGGGAATTCTGATGTTTGGGGGCTTGTGAGAGAGGAGTTCTGTGATGTGTACCATAGGGCTGTTCCCGGAGGCTGTTCATCCTGAGCATCCTGGTTCATGGCTGGAACTTAACTTTTGGCCAGTTTCAGTCTCTCTCTAGTAATGCTGCAGGGAAATTGAGTTCGCTGAAGCTGATCACTGGGGATCCCAACAACTTACTGTAAGGGAACACTTCTAAAAAGTAGGGATTGGCCACAGTAGACACTTCCTTTAACTGCTCAGTCACCGGGACTCTTCAAGTAGGTGGAAACTCTGCGGCTAAAATATTTCACCGTTGGCTTGGAGGAAACCTAATGCAGTTATGGAAGGGAAATGTGGTTTTCTATGTGACTGATATCGGACGAGAGCGGACATGTACAGTCATCTTCCTGGCATGTAGAGACTGCCAATTACATCTGGGCATGGTTTGGGCTCTCGGGTCAGGCACTGAGCACTTATAGATACTCCAGGGCCTGGTCCTTAGGACCTGGTGGGTTTACTTGAGTAGATATTGGTTATCATGGGTGCCTGCCACAGTTAAGAAGCACTCCAGCTCCTTAATGTAGAGGCTCTTGTGGGGACATTAGTTTTTAGTCCATGTTGTTTATTTGTGACCTGCCATCTTGTTTTATTTGGGTCTGTCTTATTTTATGATGTGGTTCCTGTAGCATTTCCCATGATGCCTGTGACTTTGCAGAGACAGTGGGGGATTAATCTCATCTCATGCACTTGCCACATGCCCTTTCTAAGGGCAGCCATTGATAAAACCTCTCCACTAACATGCTGCAGGCTGAGTGTATCCTGTTTGATGCTGTTTCGGCCTGTCTCCCAAGCCTGCTATTTTGATAGGTTTCTCTCTGTCAGCTCTTCCAAGCAGGAGGCAATGGGGGAGCGGTGTGAAGCTTCATCTTGTAGGAATACACTGGAGATTCTGCACACAGCACACACCGATAGCACATACAGGGAGTGTGAATCAGAAGAGGGTTCTGCAGATATTCGTTGTATAGACGCTCTTATTATATTGTTACACTCCTTCTCCCTTACATAGAGTGTAAATGATCACTTCAGCTGCACTAGAAGGATAGGTAGAGATGGGACAGACCTGAGAGCGGCCAGGAGGGCTTTCACAGGCGATGATGTAATCCTGTAGTTAACAGGAAGTCATTGCAGGTGGATTCTGGAAATCTCGAAGATGTGTCCACTGTTTACAGGGTACGTGTAGTTGTGATCAGTTGTGTCCGCTCTCGGGATAGTGAATGGACTCCTTTGGAATATTTCTCTAATCCTGGATATATTTTTATCTCCTAGGTAAACAATGGGACGTCAACGCCGCTCTCAATGACTACGACCAGCTGCGACAACCCACTGCAGGCGGCCTGGCTCATAACTTCAACGACCCTAGAAACTTCAAGCCCCTAGAAGCGGCTCGCCCCATGAGGCCGTCACTGCAGAGGCAGGATGACATCGTACAAGGTGACTAGTGTGTGTCTGTTACATATGGGAGGGTTCTCTCACACCTTAAAGGGGTTGTCCAGGATATTATTATTATTGCAGCAGGAGGCTGAGGTAGGTGAGGAATAAAAACCCCATACTCTCCTGTCCTTGGTGCTTCAGTGTCCCAGGCCGATGTCCAGTCCTGCGGTGCCCCAGTCCTTTCCTGAGGCTTAGGGGTATTGGCCTCAGGGGTAATTTTTCACCTTTCCCAGCCTCTTGCCGCAATAATAAAATATCCTGGACAACCCCTTTAAGCAAGTTTTGTTCTAAAAATAACTTACTTTAAAAGACCCCTTAGTACAGTAGGGGGCACTGGTGTTTATAGACTGTACTGCTACACAACTGTTAAGTCCTATAGACACACATGATGTGTAGGAAATATGCCTCTGTGGGAAGCGATCTTTTGTCACCCGGCCACAGAAGCTACATACAGTATCTGACAGCAGTCAGTGCACTCCTCACATATTTGGAATTATTTCATTCTATATTTTCATGGGACAAGACTGAAGATCTGACCCTGTGATACAATGTACAGTAGTCAGTAGTAAAAACAGGGTAGTAAAACAGGGTAAACTCACTCAACACACAGCCATTAAAGGGGTTGTCCAGGCAAAAATGGTCGTGTGTCACAAGCACAGGATCCAAGAAACCATAAAACTT
The DNA here is from genome assembly GCA_947044405.1 of Leptodactylus fallax. Taxonomy (NCBI): domain Eukaryota; kingdom Metazoa; phylum Chordata; class Amphibia; order Anura; family Leptodactylidae; genus Leptodactylus; species Leptodactylus fallax. Next base: position 1,659,118 of record CAMRHE010000371.1, on the reverse strand, counting down.
AACCTTTAATGTAAATTATAATAATAAATATTTAAGACGGTCAGAGAATATCACCAATTAATGTGCACAAAACAAACCGTGCTCTAGATAAAAAAAGGGAACGGTCTTACCTGGACCTACTGAGAGACATTGGGGACTCAACGGGACTTACAGATGAAGGGCTGGTGTGGTTATACCCTATCTCTCACCTATGTCCCACAATGACTCCTGTCCTAACAAGGACCGTCCCAAAACTCTCCCTGTATCTCCCTATCAGATTAGATCCATTTTCCCTAATGGACAACCCTTTTAACTTTTAAATCACTTGGGGGCATTGAAAAAAAAATTCCTACTCTCCTATCCCTGATGCTCTCGTTTCCTCCCGGCACGTCCCGTTTCTTCTGCTCCGGCGGTTTCTCCAGGGTCTCTTCTGGAGTACTGCTGATTGGCCTCAGCGGTCACATGACCAGATAGGTGTATGAGTGCTGCCAGCATTGCTGCAGAGGTTACAGGGGTGGAGGGGTCAGCCTGTCAGTGCTCAGACCATACAATGCCACACACTGTATTATAGTGGTCTGCATGGCTGTCACCCCAGAAGGAAACCTCTGCTAAAGATGATGCACAAGAAAGCCCACAAATAGATTGCTGAAGACAAACAGACTAAGGACATGGATTACTGGAACCCTGTCCTGTAGTCTGAGGAGACCAAGATAACCATGTTAGGTTCAGACGGTGTCAATCATGTATGGCGGCAACCAGGTGAGGAGGTTGTATGAGTGTCAGATCTTCAGTCTTATCCCATAAAAATATATGTGAGGGGTGGACTCACTTTTGTGAGGTACCAATGTTGTGTCCCTCCTGAATGCCGGAAGTGGCATTAAACACTTAGAAAGCCAATCTATTATGTATGGTAAGATATGCTGTAATTAACCCCTTAATAGCCACACAGGAATCCCTGGCCACCAGGGGTTCCTTGCGGAGGTGAGCGGTGCTGTTCTACGTTGTTTCTGTATCTGCCATAGAGGCTAATGTGGCGGACACTATTTCCCTTGCCGTACTGATGGTTATTAAGGGGTTAAATGAGCCCGCTTGTAATTTGGGGATCTGTTTACTGATCTAATGTAATCTCTTCCAGCATTTCACCTGATTCCAGAGCCCTTATCATAATGGAGCGCTCATCTCCTATACGCTCCCTTTTCCGGCCCGGCTGGCCATATATGCCTTTCACGCCCGCGTTCCTTCACCGTGACCGTTTCCTCGCAGTGCTGATGGCTTGCGATTGTTGTGTAAACCCTGAATAAACAAGGAGCAGGCTGCCCGTGACCTTTATATCTGACTGCAGCCGCCGACATGAGGACATGACAGGCTTAACACAACACTTGTAGCTGCAGAGATCCCTGGTGCTTGAAGCATGACAGGAATGTGTGTCAGAGGATCCTTTACCAACACCTGCGGGCGCACAATCTGGGATATCACTACACTCCAGGCGTTGGCCAAAAATTTAAAGGAGCCTTCCAGTTTTACGTATATAAAAATCTTAATTCCTTGTGAAATCAAAAGTTATGCAATAGTCTAATACACTTTGGGGGGAGGGGGGGATCAAAACTGGCGTATTATACACCAGTCCCCTGCATTCTCATCATGAATTGGGCACTTTCCCCTGTGCCCTTGCACTTAGGTGCAAATTCTGATGATGAGTATGGCGTAAGTCCTGGTCCCACCCACTTTCGTAAAAGAGACAAGGCCGGCACCGATTTCCATCTACTTTTGTAATTGATTTAATACACCACCCCCTTTGTGTGTTAATTCCTCACAATTTTCAAGAACTCTGCTAGTTGTCAGTGAATGAAAACATCCACGAAGTAAAGGTCTATACTTGTAACAGCTGGGAGTTTGCCACAGTTGCAGTCAGTCTAGGCTGTCCTCTATAGGATAGATACATTAGAAACACACCTTTTCCTGTCCTGATAGTTCGTTACAATGTATCAGTGCTTGTTATTGTCGTATGAGATTATTGAATGCCTATTCTTACTACTTATAGAGAAGCGCCTGTCTCGGGGCATCTCTCATGCCAGCTCCTCTATCGTCTCCCTGGCTCGATCCCATGTATCCAGTAATGGCAGCAGCGAGCACTCCCTGGAGCCCCCCGTGTGCACCTTCCAGCTCCCCGACCTGACCGTGTACAGCGATGATTTCCGGAGCTTCATCGAGCGGGATCTCATTGAGCAGTCCATGTTGGTGGCCCTGGAGCATGCGGGTGAGTTATTCACATGATCACTATCTAATGTACTGACACAAAGGTAAAAGGGGGTCATACTTTTGGGTTCTTACTCCCATGCATGGTCTCCTTTAGATAGGTATGGTATTAATGAGGGATGCATCTGAGGAAGACCAGATTTCTTATTTTGGCCTCAAAGGGGTAAGGTGGACAAAAGTATGTACCCCCTTCACTCTTTGTCCATTGAATATTGACTCAGTGATTCCTAACCTATTCATTACACGTCTGTCAGTGACCGCCATACTACATACATGTGCTATGGGACAGGAGGAGCACTGTACTCGGGTATGTCCATCAGTACTATAGTAGTAAATGGGATTTTGGTCATGCATGCGCATCTCCGCTCTATTCACACAGATAGGTCATCCGTATCAAAAGTCTTCTGATCTTGGACAACTCCTGTAAGGCTGGATTCACATCTGCACCAGAGTCTCCGGCTCTCGGTGGTTCAGGTCTGCTAGGGGACCATGGCACAGATGTAAACTTGGCGTCATGAAAGCTTTGCCTGTGGGAACTGTCACTCTCACCATGCCACCCAATAATAATATATAACATTTCCAGGCTTTACACCATTTTGAGGGGCTTTCTCTTTTGCTCACCGGCGCCACCTGCAGGATATTGCACAATGGATGGGGAACGGCTATGATCACATTGTCAGTACTTTTAATACTGCTCCCTATGGACAAGCGTATGGATACAAATAGATTGTACACTCTTAGTCTGTCCATATTGGAAATGTAGCAGTAGAATACTACAAGTCCCAGCATGGCTTCTATCTCCCCCTCCTGGTACATGTAGCACTAGTTGCTGAGGACTGCAGTCACTGCGGGTGATAGACGCAGCCTGTTTACTTGTGTGGGAGCGACACGGCCTGCTTTTGAGCAGATTCCTCCAGGCTGATGTCACTGGTGTTGTGACCGGCGCTGCCTGCTGCTAATTCATCCAGTTCCCCCATCACTGAGGGGAGGGGGCGCTACATCTGGGGTAATTATAACATTTTTACATCGCCGTCTATTATACCTTATAATTACAGATGGCAATGATTCATGGGAAGAAGTAGCACTGCTTATTACAGGGATTCACCCGCCTGACACCATCATTACACCTTATCACAGTGCCCTATAATCTGTCCTAAGCCATCGGCAAGTGTACAGTCCCTGATGTGCCTATGGAAGTTGTGATGGGGGAGTTTAGGATTGTCCCCCCTCCATTGCGCTCCCATTGGGCTGCACTTCTTCATATAGACAGTACTTGAAGACCCCATAGACATAGAATCCCAGGGTTGAAACAAACCTTCTCCATGAAGCTGGTGACATCACTGGTGATGACATCACTCCACTGCTCTGAAGACTGGGCTCTCATTGGGACCAAGAAATCAGCAGCTTCCTCCGAGATGTGTGACATGCCATTCACGTATCTCACAGACAGAAATTGGAGGAATTAATAATCCTGTGTGATCTGTGTTCTTCTACAACCCTGCCCTGAGGCTACGAGTGATGGCTGCCAAGTGTAGAGGACAGTGACAAAGCTATGGGCCCTGCCATGTCCCCCGACATAACCCCGGTCTCTGGGCAAGCACCGGCCTTCTGATTTCTTACCTCCACCCCACCAGGGTCAACAGAATTGCATGCAAGAGGGAATCTGAGATTCTGGAGGGGACCCACACAAGTGACTCTCCAGTCTGCATCCAGAGGCTGAAAATCCATCCTGACCAGTTACTTTTCACAGCTGAGGATTTGTTACAAGTGTATCCTCTATGAGTAAATGCCAGAGGAATACAACATTCTCTCTTAATCTGATAGTTTGTTACACTGTATCAGTGCAGGTGCAGTGTATGGAGCCCAGGTTGTTTAGGTCACAAAGGATTGGATACGCTACAATTGTATCCAGTCTTGTGTATCCAATCCTCTGTGACCTAAACAACCCGAGACTTCAGATTTATACATTTCACCTACGCTGAAACGTTGTAGTAAACTATCAGGATGGCAGAGAAGGTTGTACTCCCGTGGTGGTAAGCTCACAGCGGATTGCCTAGACGGGATTCAATTGTAACAAACCCTCAGCTGTCAGAAGTGTTGCCTCTGTACAGGTTTTCACAAGAATATCTCCATTCACTGACAGCAGGCAGAGATTTGGTGACAAGGTTCTTGTCTAGGGCTTGATGGTTACTCGCCTTGTGAATGTTGAGTCTGTCAGTCATAGTAAAATCCAGTGATCTGTCAGCACTAGACCAATAAAAACAAAAGTAGCTGTCACATTGCCACATTCCCAGAATGCCCCAGGTGGTCATGTGACACGGGGGGGGGGGGTGCGGCTCATAAATACATTTCTTCATGCTGCTTCATGTTGAGTCAACACGGGAGGCGGGGTGTCAGCGCGGAGTCGTCCGATTACGTAAACAGATGGTGCTGCTGTATGACACAACATGTGACTTTGGAATGAGAGGGGTTAAGTATTCTCCCATGGGAAATAATGGCAGCAACCTCTTCTGTTCTCTGTCTGATGACTTATCACAGTGTAAGAGCAGCCATAGCTAGGGCCGGGCACAGGAGTCATCTGCAGGGGCCCCTCAGCTCCTCACCTGGAGCCTCTCCTCTACCTCCAGGACTTCTGTCTCTGAATGAAGCTTACATAGAAAATATGCCGAGCACGTGGGGGAGGGAAAGGGTTCTGATAGCTTCAGCTTTGACAAGTTGCACAAAATTTGACAGGTGTTTGCAGTCACTACCTAATAATAACCTTTACTTTATATACTGGTTTATCCAGAACAGTAACATCTACCAGTAAAGTTTATATACATTACTTATATTTTACATCCTGCACTCACTATTCTGCTGGTGCAGTCACTGTGTACATACATTACATTACTTACCTGTACTGATCCTGAGTTACATCCTGTATTATACTCCAGAGCTGCACTCACTATTCTGCTGGTGCAGTCACTGTGTACATACATTACATTACTTACCCTGTACTGATCCTGAGTTACATCCTGTATTATACTCCAGAGCTGCACTCACTATTCTGCTGGTGCAGTCACTGTGTACATACATTACATTACTTATCCTGTACTGATCCTGAGTTACATCCTGTATTATACTCCAGAGCTGCACTCACTATTCTGCTGGTGCAGTCACTGTGTACATACATTACATTACTTATCCTGTACTGATCCTGAGTTACATCCTGTATTATACTCCAGAGCTGCACTCACTATTCTGCTGGTGCAGTCACTGTGTACATACATTACATTACTTATCCTGTACTGATCCTGAGTTACATCCTGTATTATACTCCAGAGCTGCACTCACTATTCTGCTGGTGCAGTCACTGTGTACATACATTACATTACTTATCCTGTACTGATCCTGAGTTACATCCTGTATTATACTCCATAGCTGCGCTCACTATTCTGCTGGTACAGTCACTGTGTACATACATTACATTACTTACCCTGTACTGATCCTGAGTTACATCCTGTATTATACTCCAGAGCTGCGCTCACTATTCTGCTGGTACAGTCACTGTGTACATACATTACATTACTTACCCTGTACTGATCCTGAGTTACAGCCTGTATTATACTCCAGAGCTGCACTCACTATTCTGCTGGTGCAGTCACTGTGTACATACATTACATTACTTATCCTGTACTGATCCTGAGTTACATCCTGTATTATACTCCAGATCTGCACTCACTATTCTGCTGGTACAGTCACTGTGTACGTACATTACATTACTTATCCTGTACTGATCCTGAGTTACAGCCTGTATTATACTCCAGAGCTGCACTCACTATTCTGCTGGTACAGTCACTGTGTACATACATTACATTACTTATCCTGTACTGATCCTGAGTTACATCCTGTATTATACTCCAGAGCTGCGCTCACTATTCTGCTGGTGCAGTCACTGTGTACATACATTACATGTACTGATCCTGAGTTACATCCTGTATTATACTCCAGAGCTGCACTCACTATTCTGCTGGTAGTCACTGTGTACATACATTACATTACTTATCCTGTACTGATCCTGAGTTACATCCTGTATTATACTCCAGAGCTGCGCTCACTATTCTGCTGGTGCAGTCACTGTGTACATACATTACATTACTTATCCTGTACTGATCCTGAGTTACATCCTGTATTATACTCCAGATCTGCACTCACTATTCTGCTGGTACAGTCACTGTGTACGTACATTACATTACTTATCCTGTACTGATCCTGAGTTACAGCCTGTATTATACTCCAGAGCTGCACTCACTATTCTGCTGGTACAGTCACTGTGTACATACATTACATTACTTATCCTGTACTGATCCTGAGTTACATCCTGTATTATACTCCAGAGCTGCGCTCACTATTCTGCTGGTGCAGTCACTGTGTACATACATTACATGTACTGATCCTGAGTTACATCCTGTATTATACTCCAGAGCTGCACTCACTATTCTGCTGGTACAGTCACTGTGTACATACATTACATTACTTATCCTGTACTGATCCTGAGTTACATCCTGTATTATACTCCAGAGCTGCGCTCACTATTCTGCTGGTGCAGTCACTGTGTACATACATTACATTACTTATCCTGTACTGATCCTGAGTTACATCCTGTATTATACTCCAGAGCTGCACTCACTATTCTGCTGGTGCACTCACTGTGTACATACATTACATTACTTATCCTGTACTGATCCTGAGTTACATCCTGTATTATACTCCAGAGCTGCACTCACTATTCTGCTGGTACAGTCACTGTGTACATACATTACATTACTTATCCTGTACTGATCCTGAGTTACATCCTGTATTATACTCCAGAGCTGCACTCACTATTCTGCTGGTGCAGTCACTGTGTACATACATTACATTACTTATCCTGTACTGATCCTGAGTTACATCCTGTATTATACTCCAGAGCTGCACTCACTATTCTGCTGGTACAGTCACTGTGTACATACATTACATTACTTATCCTGTACTGATCCTGAATTACATCCTGTATTATACTCCAGAGCTGCACTCACTATTCTGCTGGTGCACTCACTGTGTACATACATTACATTACTTATCCTGTACTGATCCTGAGTTACATCCTGTATTGTACTCCAGAGCTGCACTCACTATTCTGCTGGTGCAGTCACTGTGTACATACATTACATTACTTATCCTGTACTGATCCTTAGTTACATCCTGTATTATACTCCAGAGCTGTGCTCACTATTCTGCTGGTACAGTCACTGTGTACATACATTACATTACTTATCCTGTACTGATCCTGAGTTACATCCTGTATTATACTCCAGAGCTGCACTCACTATTCTGCTGGTGCAGTCACTGTGTACATACATTACATTACTTATCCTGTACTGATCCTGAGTTACATCCTGTATTATACTCCAGAGCTGCGCTCACTATTCTGCTGGTGCAGTCACTGTGTACATACATTACATTACTTATCCTGTACTGATCCTGAGTTACATCCTGTATTATACTCCAGAGCTGCACTCACTATTCTGCTGGTACAGTCACTGTGTACATACATTACATTACTTATCCTGTACTGATCCTGAGTTACATCCTGTATTATACTCCAGAGCTGCACTCACTATTCTGCTGGTGCAGTCACTGTGTACATACATTACATTACTTATCCTGTACTGATCCTGAGTTACATCCTGTATTATTCTCCAGAGCTGCACTCTGATATTTGTCCTCTGAATGACCGTTGTTGATCTGCACAGTGTGCCTGTTTTTAGTGCTGCAGTTTGTGCTTCAGAGCAGCAGTCTTTTGTATCTGCAGACAGTAATTTTCAGCCATTTTGGATGTTTTATAACGCTGGTTACTTTATCACTCCTCTCCCTCCCTGCAGACATCTTCGCCCTCTTCCTCCCTCCATGTCTCCCAGTGCCCATTCTGGAGCTGCAGTGAAGGATCTGATCCGTGGCCCAGTTGCTTTTAGTCTAAATGTCTATATTAAAACTTGATGGGGGGAGGAGGGCATTTACTTATGGATCTCTGTACCATATACTACTTGTCCTTCTCTCTGGCTGGATCCTGTCCATTTGGCTGCAGACATATTGACTGTATGTGCTGTGTGGAGCCATTGTCTGTGGACGCCTTCCTCCCATATCTGCAGCGTCTCGTCTGGTCTGTGCTGGTGGGCCCTGGTTCTGGAATGTCAGTGTGATCTAATAATGCAGGGTGGGCTCTTCTGCAGACCCCTGGGTGACAGCTCTTGTATTTGTCACCCAGCTTTTTGTTCACTGTGTGATGGGCACATCTTGGTGTCAGTAGGTGGCTGACAAAGCTTTGCCTTTATGTCCCTTGCAGGCCGTCTCAACTGGTGGGCACAAGTGGACCCGTCCTACCAGAGGCTCCTCCCACTGGCAACAACGGGTGACGGAAACTGCTTACTGCATGCCGCCTCTCTGGGTAAGTCATGGAAAATGATGAGGGGTACGGGGGTGGATAAAACCTATGGATGTTTCTAACAGACCGTGTCATTTCAGGGATGTGGGGGTTCCACGACCGGGACCTTATGCTCCGGAAGTCTCTATACACGTTGATGGACAAAGGTGCGGAAAAGGAAGCGCTGAAGAGGAGATGGCGATTCCAGCAGACTATGCAGAATAAAGAGGTACAAGAGGGCGCAGCTCAGCGGGCATGTGGGCGCCACAGTGAAAGGGTTATCTGGACCCAAATCAGTTCTTTCTTGTACTGATGACCTATCCATAGGGTAGGTCACCTGTATATGATTTATGCGGGGTCTGACATCTGGACCCACACAGATTAGTTGTTCCTGCAGTGTTTGGCGCTGGAAGCTGCTGCAATGAAGGCTCTCCTATTCAGTGCTGCAGTTCCCCAGAACCACCACTATGCAGTGCGTGAGGCTGCGGCGTCGCTCCTATTACTTGAATAGGAGCAGTGCTACACACACTGTCCGTCTACTAGCAGCTTCCAGCTGCCGGAAAGGCTGATCTGTATGGGGTCTGGGTGTCTGATCCCCACAGATCACATATTGGGGGTCAGATAACCCCTTTAAGATCGATTTCCTCCTGCTTTTCTCAAAGAAGTTCTGCAGCAGTTGCATTGTGTTTTTTGGGCATCCCAGCTGCTGCAGCACCTCTTAAAACAAAATGTGCTGCTGACTAATCTTTTTGTGAAGCTCACCATGTTGGTCGCTATATAGATGGAGCTGTTCTCTCCCCTTCAAGTAAGAGGTTCTGCAGCAGTTGTGGGTCTTGGCTATGTTGTAGCCATGGCGGCACGGATTAGAAGTCTTCCCAGAGATTCTGCACTTTCACAAAATGTCAGACCTGAGTGGCGGGTTTGGGTGCTAAGGCTCCTGGAGCTGGGCTCTGTGTTACACAAGGCTGTATTTGTTACGCTGTAATAATTTTTTGGGCACCGGTGAGTGTTGCGGGAGGGCTCCCCTTCTAATGCGCTATTTCTTCTGCAGTCCGGCCTGGTGTACACTGAAGAAGAATGGCAGAGGGAGTGGAACGAGTTGATAAAACTTGCATCTAGTGAACCCCGGATGCATTATGGAACCAATGGATCAAATTGTGGGGGGTAAGTAGTGAAGTCCACGTGTCAGTAAAGTAGGGGTTAATCTGCTTCCTGTCCCTGCGCTGTCCCAGGCAGGAGACACAGTACAGGCACGGACTCACAAGTAATCTTCCAGCGCTGCACTCAACTCGCTTGTTTATTCTGCGGCTGGGAGTGAGTTCCTTCCTCCTGCCGGCGTCACGGGTCATTCCTGGGGCTTTCACCAGAAAACGTGGCCAAGTTGGGTCGTCTTTCTCACAACTTGACATCCTCCTTAGGAAGGATCACATGAACTTTCTGTAGACTACTTCTGGTTGTTAAAAGATGTCAGCTGTGAGGTGACGTAATCATATTGGTACGTCCGTGTACTCGGGACCTCTACTTGTGTAATCTGACAGGGTACCATCTGGTATACAGCCATAGCTGTAGGGGGGTTCCAGAAAATCTGACTGCTTTTCTTTCACAAATACAGTGCCACTTGTGGCTGTGTCTGGTACTGCAGGTCAACCCTATTCAAGTCAATATTGCAGTACCAGACCCTAGCAATAAGCGCCATCGTAGAATGGAGCATGGGACAGCCAATTGTAATGGTGGGCCATTTCTTCTGATGGTTCGTAATGGCCGCTTCAACACTCGAGACGCTGACCTTAGGGAGTAGTTCTCTTCTGGTATATTTGAGTGCTGGAGGGACCCAAGTAAAATGTATGAGTAGTGGTCATCTATAATCAGATCTCCTTGTCTTGCAGGGTGGAGAGCTCGGAGGAGCCGGTGTACGAGAGCTTGGAGGAGTTCCACGTCTTTGTACTTGCTCATGTACTCAAGAGGCCCATTGTGGTGGTGGCAGACACCATGCTCCGAGACTCGGGAGGAGAAGGTAGGTAGAGGAGGGTTACCCCTCTTTCAATCCGAAATCAGGCAAGATGGTAGCAGGGAACTAGAGTAAAAGTGTAAAGCCTGATAATAGTGGAATCCTATATATGGCCCTTGTGGACCACCATAGCCATTACATAGACTACAGCTGATGCTGAGAGTTTGTGCCTATACAGTGTTAGATACCGGACTGGGAAGGGTGGTTGTCGGCCATGTGGAGGTCATTCGGTATCCATTGTCACTGAACATCAGAAATGCCTGAATAGAATTATCACAAGGAGGTCACCACTAGAGGGCGACTCCAGTATTTTGTGTACCTGGACTTTGTATAACTGTGCTCTAAGTAACATCTTTTCAGCTGACATGGCGTAGTCCGAGCGGCCGGGGTTTTGTGAACGCTTCTGTTCTATAATCTTTTCTTTGAAATGTGGATGCTTTGCTCAGCAAAATGACAAGATCCAGCAGCTCGCCCTCCTCCAGACTGACGCTAGCAGCCAGATAGTAACTGAGCAGGGAAACCTTGGTGTTATACACGACCTATAGACTTACAGCTGCTGACTGTGCTGTTAATACGTGTCCTCACCATCCCACACTATACACAATGGGGCAGATTTATGAAGACCGGTGTCATTAATGCCAGTCTGGTGGAGGAAGTAGCGCACGCGTCTTCATAAATGAGGTGCACCCTGGAGGGAAATGTATGCTTGCTTGTATCTGGCATATGTTTCTCCCGTCATTTACCTCAGATTTCTGGTGTAATTGATGATAAACTGATGGCCTCACCATGCCCCACTTTTTGGGATACAAAATTTGTACAAATTTTTTTTATAAAACTGGCCATTGTGTGTACAGCGCTGCGGAATATGTTGGCACTGTGAAAGTAAATAAGTAAATAGCTATAAAAAACTGCAACAGAGTGACTTTACAGATAGTGTTTAGTAAAAATGTCTTACAGCTCCTGTGCAGGTCGGCGTGTCGCCATGGCTACAGACTACTAACACACTCTGTGTAGTCTGACCTGCAGCTACACCCTCATTATACTACCATTTCCTGCTTCAATAAAATCAGTAAATAGTAGGAAATGTGGCTGCTGAATGCTGACACTTACCTGTACCTGCCATCCTTACCTGCTGCTCTTTTTACTTCTAGCATTTGCCCCAATACCATTTGGAGGAATCTACCTCCCTCTCGAGGTGCCACCTAACAAGTGCCACAGCTCTCCGCTTGTCCTGGCGTATGACCAAGCCCACTTCTCAGCCCTCGTATCCATGGAGCAGGGGGACCAGAGCAAGGATCAAGGTACCGTCCATGTCTGTTAAATGTCTTGCCATAGGGTGCAGCAATATACTTAGAGGACCTTTCATGTTCTCATGAAAATGCGGTTTTATATACCGCAAGAAAGCTGAATTCAGCACACTGTCGGCTTTCGCGGTATGTGCCCCGGGGCTGGCAATATCGGTACCGTTAGTTTCAGCACCGATTATCTCCTCACTTTCAGAAGGGCGTTCCTCATAGTTCAGCGTCATTGCTGGACAGTCTGACAGTGAGGAGATATGTGTCACAGATAACAGCACCGATATCTCCAGCCCCGGGGCACATACCGTGAAAGCCGAGAGTGTGTTGAATTCAGCATGCTGTCGGCTTTCTAGCGGCATATAAAACCGCATATTCATGAGGACGTGAAAGGTCCTCTTTAAGAGTCAAACATATTCTGAGAATATTCTGTGCTGTACCTGGAAATGGGTGAACTGGCACAATCCTGAGGCCTCGGGCCTGTAACTACAAATGATTTCTGAGTTCTGGCCTTTCTGTAGATCCTGCTGCCCTGCCCCCATCATTCTGGTGATGTTACCGCAGCAGCTCCACGTGTTGTCATATAAGACAAGTATCATTTGCTATTGTGAATGTGTGTCTCACTTTCGCCCTCTTTTCCTTGCATACAGCACCTTTCATCCCCCTGACGGACTCTCAGCACAAGTTACTACCGGTGCATTTTGCAGTCGATCCTGGAAAAGACTGGGAGTGGGGCAAGAATGACTCTGATAATGTCCGCCTCGCCAGGTATGTGGAATACAGCTGATAAGCTATACAGTCTGTGTGCCTGGCTCTTGTCCAGTCCAGCTCTCTTATCCTTTCATTGTTACCACATGACTGTCACTCAGCTTTTTCAGACTCCTGAAGAGCAGACTGACAATCTGTGTGTGTCATTCCACACAGAGAGAAGCAAAACTTTCCTGCCAACGTTCTAAACTTGTCTAGATATGAAGCTGTATGGACTCAGGACTTTACCTAACTGGGTGACAACCCAGTACATGCTGAAGTAGCAGCCGTGTTGGCTGTCACCCAACCTTTTCCAAAAAGATAACGAAGAACCAGTTTTACTTTTGTGAAGACAATTGGGATCTAGAAATATGGGAGGGGGGAACTGCCCATTAAAAAGCCATGTTTCTCATCCTGTGCCCAGGGGCGTTATAGATATAAGGTATGTAGAGATCTCTCCATGTAGACATTGTGCCCCTGCCCAGGACACTGCGTCCTCTACTTATGTCTGAGTGGAGGTATAGATATAAGGTATGTAGACATCTGCCCAGGACACTGCGTCCTCTCTTTAAGTGTGAATGGAGGTATAGATATAAGGTATGTAGACATCTGTCCATTCAGACAATGTGCCCCTGCCCAGGACACTGCGTCCTCTCCTTATCTCTGAGTGGAGGTATAGATATAAGGTATGTAGACATTGTGCCCCTGCCCAGGACACTGCGTCCTCTCCTTATCTCTGAGTGGAGGTATAGATATATGGTATGTAGACATCTGCCCAGGACACTGCGTCCTCTCTTTAAGTGTGAATGGAGGTATAGATATAAGGTATGTAGACATCTGTCCATTCAGACAATGTGCCCCTGCCCAGGACACTGCGTCCTCTCCTTATCTCTGAGTGGAGGTATAGATATAAGGTATGTAGACATTGTGCCCCTGCCCAGGACACTGCGTCCTCTCCTTATCTCTGAGTGGAGGTATAGATATATGGTATGTAGACATCTGCCCAGGACACTGCGTCCTCTCTTTAAGTGTGAATGGAGGTATAGATATAAGGTATGTAGACATCTGTCCATTCAGACAATGTGCCCCTGCCCAGGACACTGCGTCCTCTCCTTATCTCTGAGTGGAGGTATAGATATAAGGTATGTAGACATTGTGCCCCTGCCCAGGACACTGCGTCCTCTCCTTATCTCTGAGTGGAGGTGTAGATATAAGGTATGTAGACATCTGCCCAGGACACTGCGTCCTCTCCTTATGTCTGAGTGGAGGTATAGATATAAGGTATGTAGAGATCTCTCCATGTAGACATTGTGCCCCTGCCCAGGACACTGCGTCCTCTACTTATGTCTGAGTGGAGGTATAGATATAAGGTATGTAGACATCTGCCCAGGACACTGCGTCCTCTCTTTAAGTGTGAATGGAGGTATAGATATAAGGTATGTAGATATCTGTCCATGTAGACATTGTGCCCCTACCCAGGACACTGCGTCCTCTCCTTATCTCTGAGTGGAGGTATAGATATATGGTATGTAGACATCTGCCCAGGACACTGCGTCCTCTCTTTAAGTGTGAATGGAGGTATAGATATAAGGTATGTAGACATCTGTCCATTTAGACAATGTGCCCCGGGCCCAGGACACTGCGTCCTCTCCTTATCTCTGAGTGGAGATATAGATATAAGGTATGTAGACATCTGTCCATTTAGACAATGTGCCCCAGCCCAGGACACTGCGTCCTCTCCTTATCTCTGAGTGGAGATATAGATATAAGGTATGTAGACATCTGTCCATTTAGACAATGTGCCCCAGCCCAGGACACTGCGTCCTCTCCTTATCTCTGAGTGGAGGTATAGCTATATGGTATGTAGACATCTGCCCAGGACACTGCGTCCTCTCTTTAAGTGTGAATGGAGGTATAGATATAAGGTATGTAGACATCTGTCCATTCAGACAATGTGCCCCTGCCCAGGACACTGCGTCCTCTCCTTATGTCTAAGTGGAGGTATAGATATATGGTATGTAGACATCTGTCCATTCAGACAATGTGCCCCTGCCCAGGACACTGCGTCCTCTCCTTATCTCTGAGTGGAGGTATAGATATAAGGTATGTAGACATTGTGCCCCTGCCCAGGACACTGCGTCCTCTCCTTATCTCTGAGTGGAGGTATAGATATATGGTATGTAGACATCTGCCCAGGACACTGCGTCCTCTCCTTATGTCTGAGTGGAGGTATAGATATAAGGTATGTAGACATCTGTCCATTTAGACAATGTGCCCCAGCCCAGGACACTGCGTCCTCTCCTTATCTCTGAGTGGAGGTATAGCTATATGGTATGTAGACATCTGCCCAGGACACTGCGTCCTCTCTTTAAGTGTGAATGGAGGTATAGATATAAGGTATGTAGACATCTGTCCATTCAGACAATGTGCCCCTGCCCAGGACACTGCGTCCTCTCCTTATCTCTGAGTGGAGGTATAGCTATATGGTATGTAGACATCTGCCCAGGACACTGCGTCCTCTCTTTAAGTGTGAATGGAGGTATAGATATAAGGTATGTAGACATCTGTCCATTCAGACAATGTGCCCCTGCCCAGGACACTGCGTCCTCTCCTTATCTCTGAGTGGAGGTATAGCTATATGGTATGTAGACATCTGCCCAGGACACTGCGTCCTCTCTTTAAGTGTGAATGGAGGTATAGATATAAGGTATGTAGACATCTGTCCATTCAGACAATGTGCCCCTGCCCAGGACACTGCGTCCTCTCCTTATCTCTGAGTGGAGGTATAGATATAAGGTATGTAGACATTGTGCCCCTGCCCAGGACACTGCGTCCTCTCCTTATCTCTGAGTGGAGGTATAGATATAAGGTATGTAGACATTGTGCCCCTGCCCAGGACACTGCGTCCTCTCCTTATCTCTGAGTGGAGGTATAGATATATGGTATGTAGACATCTGCCCAGGACACTGCGTCCTCTCCTTATGTCTGAGTGGAGGTATAGATATAAGGTATGTAGACATCTGCCCAGGACACTGCGTCCTCTCCTTATGTCTGAGTGGAGGTATAGATATAAGGTATGTAGACATCTGCCCAGGACACTGCGTCCTCTCCTTATGTCTGAGTGGAGGTATAGATATATGGTATGTAGACATCTGCCCATTCAGACAATGTGCCCCTGCCCAGGACACTGCGTCCTCTCCTTATCTCTGAGTGGAGGTATAGATATAAGGTATGTAGACATCTGTCCATTCAGACAATGTGCCCCTGCCCAGGACACTGCGTCCTCTCCTTATGTCTAAGTGGAGGTATAGATATATGGTATGTAGACATCTGCCCATTCAGACAATGTGCCCCTGCCCAGGACACTGCGTCCTCTCCTTATGTCTAAGTGGAGGTATAGATATATGGTATGTAGACATCTGCCCATTCAGACATTGTGCCCCTGCCCAGGACACTGCGTCCTCTCCTTATCTCTGAGTGGAGGTATAGATATAAGGTATGTAGACATTGTGCCCCTGCCCAGGACACTGCGTCCTTTCCTTATCTCTGAGTGGAGGTATAGATATATGGTATGTAGACATCTGCCCAGGACACTGCGTCCTCTCCTTATGTCTGAGTGGAGGTATAGATATAAGGTATGTAGACATCTGTCCATTCAGACAATGTGCCCCTGCCCAGGACACTGCGTCCTCTCCTTACGCTCTGTTATGTCATCTTATCGCCTGTGCCTATAAATGTTTCAGTAGTTGCTCCAGCCTTTCAGCTCCCATGTGGTGGGTGTAATATAATCTGCATTTCTCCTCCATCTGCCGCACAGAGACCGGCTGCCATGATGAGCGCTAGTCCTCCAGACCTGAGCTGGTGTATTGTTATGGTGGGAACCATACACAGCTTTGCTCACAGGTGGTTATAGTAGTCATGTAGCAGATCCAAGCAGATGACATGCACCCTCGACACTAATTTTGATGAGCTGACCATGTTACATGCAGTCCTGACTCTATATAGCTTATATGATCTGTGGGTGAAGCTACGTGTTTGGTGTTGGGGTGCAGTGTTCTTTGCATGGTGGCATAGTAGGTAACTGGCATACAGGTGTAGGAGATCTACATCGTGCAGTCAGGCTGTGGTCACACAGGATGACTCCCCTGTAATTTGTCCATTGGAGTCTATGCACATTGATCCATGTTGTGGTGGTTTCAGGGTGCAGCAATTTATACTGTGGGTTATCACTGAGGCTTTTTACCTTTGTAGTGCACCAGGCATTTTTTATGGCAGCATTCATAGAAACCCGCTGCTGGTTTTCTTTCTCTTGTCCTGCGTAACCCTAACACAAAGGATGACACCAGCGGGAAACCTGCAGCATACAGTGATATGCCATGGGTGACAATCTGTAGCTCAGGTCAGTCTGTGCAGTATGCTGTGCATGAAATTTGGTACTGTACAGCGGGTTAGCTGCTGACAAGTCTGCTACAGGTAAGACGCTGCTACCTCATCTTGTGTGAACAAGGCTTTAGGGTCAGTAGTTTATGAATTTAAAGGGGATTAGTGTCAGATCGCTGGGCGTCCGGCCACCAGGTTCCCTAGCAATCTTGTGAATGGAGCACGTGTGCACTTGCATGACCGGCGCTCTATTCACTGCTATGGGGCTGCGGGCACTGCCAATGTTGCTGTCCAAATAAACGGAGCAGCAGTCATGCAAGCACATGGGCGCTCTATTCACAAGGAAAATTTAGGGGGATGTTTGTTTCCCTGTCCTCCTGATTACTGGGGGGCCTGAGGCGCCGACCCCCAGCGATGTGACTCTTATCCCCTGTCCTGTGGTTAGGGAATAGGCGTCCATAACGGCACATCCCCTTTAACATTGCTGTGTTGCTGCCCTCTTGTGACCACTTTGCTTTCTGCACTTCATGTAGAAAGTATTATCTGTGTGGATATGTTGTAACTCAGTTACATTATGGTTCGATCTTCCTGTTTACGACACTGTATAATCTATTAACCCCGCTGATCAGACATCCTTTACATGAGCAGATAACCAGTCAGATCCAACTGCGTCATCTTAGTGTGAATAGTGGCATTGACTGACTAATCATACAGCATTTATATCATCATTATAATGGCGGACATGAATGTAAATCATGTGATCGATAGTGGTGTGTGCCATTAGTATAGAAGAGACTAATACTGATGGTAAAGGGGCTTTTCTACCATAACTTGCGCTCCTTCCCCCCAAACATTAATGACCTCTGCAGTAATGACAGAAGTGCCCCCCCAGTATTTGATGTATGTATAATGTATAGACGTGTGTGTGTGTGTATATATAATATATATCATGTTGTCCTTGTGTTTCTAGCGTCACATTGTCATTGGAGGCGAAGTTAAACCTGCTGCACAGTTACATGACTGTCACCTGGCTGTCGCTGCCATGTGAGATGCAGGTGAGTGACGGCTGTGGAATTAAAGGCACATTGTCTGCAATAAAGCGGGCCTAGAGACTCTCGCCTGTTAGTGCGAACACACATTAATGTCATATTACTTATGTCTGTGGTGTACATTCAGTGTATGCACCAAATATGTCCATGGGTTAGAACAGGTGAATGCGATTTTGATGATCCTTGTAGATTTTGGTGCGGGAACAGATCTGCCATATCTGCACGTGGCCTAAAGTGCAGTAAGCGGGAGCTTTGCTCCATATTAGGCAGCTTTTATATTGCCTCTTGTGGTCCTGTCCAGCCTCCTGAAGGATCTTCAGGGCTCACAATAACTTGAAATGTCCAGACTATTGGAGAATTGGTCAGTAATGTTGCTGCAGTGATTTCCACAGTGTTGGGGCTTATTCAGACAGCCTTAATATAAATGCTACTAGTTAGGATCCCTGCCATGTCAGCATGTGTAAAGCTCAGTACACATTGTGCTGAATTTATTAAAACCGATTCATCGTGTGCCCCTCTTAATATTTTAAGTTCTGGAGGCAGATGTGTTAGAATTAGGAGGTTGCGGCCTCTTAATACTGGCGTACGATGGGAGGTCCCATTCTCCAGAATTGGAATGTGCACAAGTCAGGTGTGACGTACCAGTTTTAATAAACCTGTTGTGGTGAAGTGTCCCCATTCTTCTCAAGTGTGGTCAAAAAATGGACAGAGTGGTGTAAACAGCTGTGCCCCAAAAATGTACCTTGGTGATCAGATTTGCACCATTGTGTCTGTGTTTAGCTATAGGCCAGAAAAAGCTGCCGGCTTATACGTTGAACGTATCTATGGGGATCCATATGTGTCGGACTGGGTGTTGGCTTTATCATTTTCTCTCCACTGAAGGTTGATGGTCTAAGAAATCCAACTAAGTTCTGATATCTTTATGTATATTACAGGCTCCTCTCGCCCAGCCAGAGTCCCCGACAGCTTCTGCAGGCGACGATGCCAGGTCTGCCGCCGAATCTGGAGAGTCCGACAAAGAGTCTGTGTGCAGCAGCTCCGCAAGTAATGGAGGCAGCAAAACCGGGAAGGAGAAAGACAAGGAGAAAGAAAAGTCAAAAAAGGAGAAGGACAAGGAGAAAGATAAGAAGCGAGCAGACTCTGTGGCCAACAAGCTGGGCAGCTTTGGGAAGAGCTTGGGCAGTAAGCTGAAGAAAAACATGGGTGGCTTAATGCACAGCAAGACTGTAAAGTCTGGAGTGAGCAACGGACAAGGGGACACGCTGGAGAAGAAGAAGAAAGGCTCCTTGAAGGGTCGAAAAGGCAGCAAAGAGGATTCCTCACAAGGAGACCTCTCCACATCTTCTGAGAAGTCATCTGGCAAGTCAACGACTGACAAGGCCCAGGGGGATCCTTACAAGTACAGCCATGACGTCAAACTGAGTCTGAGCATCTTGCGAGCAGCCATGCAAGGGGAACGCAAATTTATCTTCGCCTGCCTCCTAAAAACCAGCGACCGTCAGCCTTACCAGAAGCAGATGATCCAGAGGTATCTGGCAGACGCCCAGGAAAGGTTCATAGCCGAGCAGAAACAGAGGGAGGCCGAGAAAAAGACTCTAATGAACTGCGGCACCGCAAAGAGACTAGAGCCAGACATGCTGCAACCTAAAGCTGACGATCTCCTCCCGCTTCCCACATATTCCCAAGTGACTAATAACTATGGCATGGACTACGGGCCTGGAGTGAAGGGCGCCCTTCCTTCCAGTTATTCAGGGGGCTTTACTATCCCCAGACCTTCCATCGTCAACACGTCAGACAGTTCCCACTCGCACAGCTACCAGGAAGGTAGACGGCAGGTAGCGGGTGGCTCTTGCAATAATCTGCCCTCCTATGCCACTCTCCCCCGACACTGCGTGCAGACACGGCCACACCCGTACCAGTCCAGTCCCCCGCACGTGGGCCGGCTTTCTCCTTCAGAGTCAGAACTTCCCCCAGTTTATCCTGCGGAGGGTGACCAGACTGTTTGCATTGTGCACAGCAATGGTTACCAGGAATACACAGACCCCAACACCCTGTCTAGAGCGGTGACCTCTGACAGCAGCAAGGTGCGGACACACTACAACGTTCAGCAGACCAAGTGTAAGCAGACGCACTGCAATTTTTACGGACATCCTGAAACGGGCAACTACTGTTCGTGCTGTTACAAAGAGGAACTGAGGCGGAAAGAGAGGGAAAAACAGGCGTTAATACACCGGTTCTGAGGGACTAGGAAATTCAGGAAGTGTTCCAGTAGGGGGCAGCGTTGGGAGGATGCAATATGTTTCTACAGACTTTTCCTTTAAGTGTTTTATGGTTGTTTTTGGTGCATAACAGCTGTACAAATTCTAGACATTGAGGAAGCACCAGATTAGTTCCTAAACTAGAGAAAAAAAAATAATGCAAATTTGGTAATTTTGTAAGTCACACATTTTAACAACTTTGCCTCCTTAGCACTTTAGGAAATTTCTCCTCCCCCCATCTTGTTATTTAAAGTCACGACTCCTATTACTAATTATGGTTTGGAAGGAGTTAATTCCTCCCCGGACGCTACATCCATTATAATTGGGCAACTTTCTCCAGACGAGGGATTTTATTTGCTTTTTTTTTTTTTTTTTTCTCCCCGCAATAAATCCATCAGCTGCTGCATTGTCATTGCTTTGCGCTCCGCACATGTTGGCACCAGTTTCTGTTATTTATTTTAAGTGAATTTGTCAGGTGATTTCTGCATTATATTCGCTGGAAGAGAAGCCAAACTCTGTGATATATAGGGTGATATGATGGAGTAAAGCTTAGCTCTGTGATATATAGTGTTATATGATAGAGGAGAGAAGCTGAGCTCTGTGATATATAGGGTTATATGATAGAGGAGAGAAGCTGAGCTCTGTGATATATATATAGGGTTATATGATATAGGAGAGAAGCTGAGCTGTGTGATATATAGGTTATATGATAGAGGAGAGAAGCTGAGCTCTGTGATATATAGGGTTATATGACAGAGGAGAGAAGCTGAGCTCTGTGATATATAGGTTATATGATAGAGGAGAGAAGCTGAGCTCTGTGATATATATATAGGGTTATATGATATAGGAGAGAAGCTGAGCTGTGTGATATATAGGGTTATATGATAGAGGAGAGAAGCTGAGCTCTGTAATATATAGGGTTATATGATAGAGGAGAGAAGCTGAGCTCTGTGATATATAGGGTTATATGATAGAGGAGAGAAGATGAGCTCTGTGATATATAGGGTGATATGATGGAGTAAAGCTTAGCTCTGTGATATATAGTGTTATATGATAGAGGAGAGAAGCTGAGCTGTGTGATATATAGGGTTATATGATAGAGGAGAGAAGCTGAGCTGTGTGATATATAGGGTTATATGATAGAGGAGAGAAGCTGAGCTCTGTGATATATAGGGTTATATTATAGAGGAGAGAAGCTGAGCTCTGTGATATATAGGGTTATATGATAGAGGAGAGAAGCTGAGCTCTGTGATATATAGGGTTATATGATGGAGTAAAGCTTAGCTCTGTGATATATAGTGTTATATGATAGAGGAGAGAAGCTGAGCTCTGTGATATATAGGGATATATGATAGAGGAGAGAAGCTGAGCTCTGTGATATATAGTGTTATATGATAGAGGAGAGAAGCTGAGCTCTGTGATATATAGGGTTATATGATAGAGGAGAGAAGCTGAGCTCTGTGATATATAGGGTTATATTATAGAGGAGAGAAGCTGAGCTCTGTGATATATAGGGTATATGATAGAGGGAGAGAAGCTGAGCTCTGTGATATATAGGGTTATATGATAGAGGAGAGAAGCTGAGCTCTGTGATATATAGGGTTATATGATAGAGGAGAGAAGCTGAGCTCTGTGATATATAGGGATATATGATAGAGGAGAGAAGCTGAGCTCTGTGATATATAGGGTTATATGATAGAGGAGAGAAGCTGAGCTCTGTGATATATAGGGGTATATGATAGAGGAGAGAAGCTGAGCTGTGTGATATATAGGGTTATATGACAGAGGAGAGAAGCTGAGCTGTGTGATATATAGGGTTATATGATAGAGGAGAGAAGCTGAGCTCTGTGATATATAGGGTTATATGATAGAGGAGAGAAGCTGAGCTCTGTGATATATAGGGATATATGATAGAGGAGAGAAGCTGAGCTCTGTGATATATAGGGATATATGATAGAGGAGAGAAGCTGAGCTATGTGATATATAGGGTTATATGATAGAGGAGAGAAGCTGAGCTCTGTGATATATAGGGTTATATGATAGAGGAGAGAAGCTGAGCTCTGTGATATATAGGGTTATATGATAGAGGAGAGAAGCTGAGCTCTGTGATATATAGGGATATATGATAGAGGAGAGAAGCTGAGCTATGTGATATATAGGGTTATATGATAGAGGAGAGAAGCTGAGCTCTGTGATATATAGGGGTATATGATAGAGGAGAGAAGCTGAGCTCTGTGATATATAGGGCTATATGATAGAGGGAGTAAAGCTGAGCTCTGTGCAATCCACACCCAAATTCGCGACAAATTCCTCCATGTGAATTGAATGACCATGTGTTCTGAAACCCCGCCCACACAGTGATTGACAGCCTTCTCTCCACATGTACTGATACAGGGAGAGCTGTCAATCATACGGTATGGGCGGACTCTGCTCTGAATCACAGATTTCAGCTTCTCTCCCCCTGTCCTATCCTGCACTCTGATAGGACAGTAGAAATCACCTGACATGCTTAGCATACATAGGATATTCCAGGACTTGGTATGGATGTACTACCATTGAAGGGAAAAAGTCACATTTTTGTAATTCTGAAAAAGGAAATTTTTTGTTTAAAGGGGTATTTCCATAGTGACAAATTGCTGCTGTAATGAGAATAATTGCTGCGATCTACGGGAACAGGTGAGCAGTGCCCCTGGCCTGGGAGCCACAGACAGTGTAGCTAGATGTGCTATGCTGTTCCTATAGCTCCCATTCTCCTCTATGGGGGTTACAGGCACAGTGTAGAGCAGCGCTGCTCAGCTCTTCTCTAGGGGCTCGGACTTGGGACCAGCCATTTGCCAAGATGGGAATAACACTTTAATTCCGAAAACAAAATATTTGTATTTTGTAATATTTGGGTCTCTGAGAGATTTTGGGTTAAGTTCTACATTAATTGAGTTTTCAGGCCCCAAATAGAGTTTTCCTACCGATGACCAATCCTGCGGACTCTCGGAGCCGACACACTGTTTCACAGTGCTCTTATTTGTGTAATAGTTGCGGCGCTGCAATTCCTTGAACCACCACAATGCAGTGGCCGGGGCTGCTGTGCCACTGCTGGTACATGTAGAGGAGCGGTGCTGCACACGCTCTCCGTCCACTAGCAGCTCCCGACACCCGGAGGATTCTAGAACAACTGATCTATGTGGGGTCCGGCTGTCTGACCCCCATGGATCACCTACTGATGGTCTATCCTGTGGGGATAGGTCATCAGTATATAAACTCAATTTGGGGCCAGACAACCCCTTTTTAAAGGTTTGTCTGGGATCAGGATATTAGTTACCTACCCTTAGCATAGCCCACCAGTGTCAGTGGGGTCCGGCTCCCACAAGTACCTTCACGCAGCTGACTGGTGGTGTCAGGAGTCACACCCTCCCCAACCTAAGGGCACAGCATCAATATGATCACTTTTTATGTAAAGTAGATCCCTCCCTATCACTTTCTTTGTATTCTGGAAGTCACCAGTTATTGGGCTCTGTTCACATTAATTGCTGAGCCTATTTGGAAATTGTCAGATTTGATGAGAACAATCGTGCGCCCTGCAGTGATGGGTATATATGTATATGTGTGTAATATGTTCTCATCCTGAATGGCTTTCATAGTCAGTGAGTGCAGTTGTCAGTCTATATGGCCATACAATGTCTGGAGCCTACACGTCTACCCCATATCCAGAAATGATATAATCATTCATATATATTTTTTTTTTAGTGAAGCTGCTAATCTTCTTGGGGTCCATGAACATGTCCGAGTGTGCATCTTAGTTGGGGGCTGAGTTTATCGTGGAACGCAGTCAGATGACACGTTGATACATTCACGTCTATGGGGCTTCCGGATCCACTCCGTTCTGATAAAACGGAGCAGAATAGGATCTGCTCTATAATCCTCTGTGTTATGGGAACATAATGGATCCGGAAGCCCCATAGACAGGAATGTATCAAAGTGTCATCCGACTAGTCTGTGATGACCTCAGCCCCACGTGGGATGCACACTCGGCCGTGTCCATTTTCTGACACATCCTATTAGGATTCCTTAGGGTCTGATGGCCACCACTGTGGGCCGTGTCCTGGTTTCCTCACTACCTCTGTTCTGGAAGATAACTATTCTATTACTAGTCTGAATCGTGTTCTATATAGAAATCTATCTCTGGCTCCGGCTCTGTTTTGTAGAGCTGAGACCTCGGGGGGAGGAGGGAGAGACGACGGAAATATATTTTTTATATTTTATAGTTTTAACATTAACCTATGGGAGAACGATAGAGAAACGTTATAAATGTGGGGTCTTTTATTAAAACTGATAGTAAGGCTGGCCTTGTTGCCTAGTAACCAGAGTTCAGCTTTCATTTCTTAAACTGCTGTGGATAAATGAAAGCTGACGTGTGATTGGTTGTTAGGGGTGACACAGAGCGCTGTGATAAAGGAGGCCTCCGCCCTGGAAATGCCTTGTGACCTTCCATCATCTCGTGGGGTTTCCATCCACCATCGCCATGTACATACGACTACGGCATAAATGGTTATTTTATGCAACGCTTTGAATGTTTTTTGCTGAATTAACTTTTCTTTTTTTTTTTTTTTTTTTTTTTAAAGAAAAGTTGGTAAATCTTGCAAGGCACTTTCTTCAGTACGTATACTGATCTAACTAACTGCAAGTGTGTTTTGTATACCCGGAAAGTGATGCTTCACCTGTACGAGTCCCCGTCACATAGCGGAGGTGGCCATTTTGTAGAAGACTCCAAGGTTTATTACTATGACTACCAATGTATTGTCAGGTATGAATGCAGCTGAAGGGGTCTCCCTCTAACTACACTTCAGATAGGGGTGTCTGATCCCTGACAATCCAACCGCTAGGGTCCCCGCGTTCTCAGTGTGAATGGAGCCGTAGTACAGATGCTCGGCCACTGCTTCATTCACTGCAGTCAGAAGTCCACATTGTGGAAAAGCTGCGTTTTTTTTTTTTTTTTTTTTATGGCCACCGGCACACAACCATAGTGGTTTTTACTGTCTACAATCCGCGTAAAGACTTGTATGATCTCCTACACTTGCCTGTACTGAAAAAGCGAGCAAAAATAGGACATGCTTCATAATTTGTGTCCTTTGTATACGGCACGGACACAAGGCCGCAAAAACTACAGCCATGTGTCAGTGCCGTATACAAAGAATGCAAATTGGCCTGTACTTTCGGATCAACACTGGTCATGTGCATGAGGCCTAAGAGTCTAGTATAGAAGGGAGGCCTATATAAAGGCTTCCTATAGATTTCTCATTACGTTTGAGATCTCTCTTGGCTTTGGATAAAAAAAAACAAAAAAACGCAGCTTCTCCATAATACGTGGTCTCAGCCTTAAAAGGGTTAAATTTTTAACAAAGGGTCATAATGGCTTTCTTCAAAAACACGCTTTACCAATCCCCTAGTAGTCTGGTTCTGATGCCTAGTCTCTTGTGACAGACAGGAAACAATGGCCAATCACTGGTCATAGCGGTGAGCCGCCTCAGTCAGTGACTGGCCGAGAGGTCGTAAGGGTCCAGGAAGCCCAGATCAAGATGGCGCTGGAATGTGGATGTTGGGGATGTCACTCGGTAAAAAAAATGACCATGTGATCGAGACCTTAATATTTTTTTTTATGCTAATCAGCCTACACCTTTAAAATTTTCTTGAAATATTTTTTTTTATCTCAAATTTGTGTTTACCACATACACCAGTGTGCCAATACTGTCAGGCATGGTGGGGGTTGTAGTTTTGCATTGTTTGCAGAGATGTCAAGTGGGCGGGATCCTATGATAAGAATGTATAAAATATATATTACACACAATAGGTCTACAAAATGGCCGCCTCCAGCTCGGTGCGGGCAGTGTATCCAGCTATGTACTAATGCTCTAGATTATTTTTTTAATGCAATGTTGCATTATTCTGAATGTTGAAATATGCAATTCTCCCAGTGTGAGTGTCCGGAGGATGGCGAGCTGGCACTGGCTTCTGTTTGCACATTGTAAAGTGTGTGTGTGTGTGTGTGTATATATATATATATATATATATATATATATATATATATATATATTAGGGACCTCTCCTCTTCCGAACTGACGACACAATCAGCAAAGACGCCCGTAACGCGGTGAAACTTAGCAGTATTTGCACAAACCTTTCTAACTGTAGAGCACAATGTGGCGGTGTGTATTGTAACCGTGTGTTTTGACTTTTTCCCCCCCCCCTTTTTTTTTTTTTTTTTTGATAAAGCTTTAATAACTCTTGTGTAGGGAGCGGCAGCGCCACTTACAATGGATTGCAATAAAAGAATCATTAAACTAAGGTTTTACCATTTTGCAGAATTTCATTTGTTTTTGTTCCCCCCCCCACACTTTTCTTTTTCTTGTCAGGTTTTGTCTGCTGCCCCCTGTGGGGCGAGGCGATCATTACATGGAAAGTTGGTGATTAGTAAAAGTGCCTTCAATAAAGTATATTACGCAGCAGACGATTGTGCTTCCATGTCACCTTCATTCATGGCTCGCTTTCTGTTAATAAAATGGCTTTTGTGTGTCCGTCATCCTGTGTCGTCTGATCTGTGGGGCAGCTTTGGTTGGTTTGTCGTGTCTTCTGATAGATTAGTGACCGCTCATTCGCCAAGAAGGATTGGGCATGTTGGATTTTACCTTTAGTTCTCAGGAGATGAGCTGGACCTAATGGTGTCTGACAGTAGTTACTTTCTTCAGAACACATGCAGGCTTGGATGTGCCAAGTGTACATGTGTAAGGGGTGGGGGGGTTCAGCTGAGCCAGCTATCTAATGTGTAAGCCATGACACCAGCTGTGGATAGAGACACAAAAGTCCTACTGACTGCCCTGCATTATATAATAAAATCCTTGTATTGAAGCCTAGTCAGATGGTCTGAGGTATAAGAAAGGTGCTATACTAGCGCGCCCTACTGGTCAAATGGGTTTACTTTATCCTCTAGGGATGTCATGAAGTGCATAGATCAAGTGTCTCCAGATGGAGTTTAGAGAGGGCGCCATGTTTGGGGCATAGCCGCAGAGGTAGCAGTCACAGCGGACTTGGCCCAAAGACCCTTCTGCAACAAGAAGACACTACGATCTTACATAACACATTACAAATCTGACATTGGGGTGCCGGGGCATTGGTTATTATACAGACAACACAATTTTTTTGTGCTGTTAGGTATAAGAGCTAGTTGGAGGCGAGCACACGTGTGACCATCATGTGACAATGAAGTCTTGTAGCCAGTGCCTGCGTCTACTCATCGCCTCCACCAACTCAAATTTTTTGCATTCATTCAAAATGGGCCGTCCCAATAAATATGGCCTAGTCCCAATTTCTTCTCTACTCCTATTGTTCCTGAACAGTCATTTCTGTTAATTTCAGTACAGTTATACTCTCTAGGGTCAGGTAGATGTGACACTAGAGAGCCCTATTAGTAGAGATGGATGAACCGCTTCAGCACAAGCCGGGTTAGACTTGAATATCCCTAATTGTTCATATATAATTATAATGAAACCAAACAATTTGGGATTGGTCTCGGATGATGTAGAATAGCTGCCGCACCTTGCATTGTGGTAAATTATGCTCTCTTTAGAACGCAGAGTATAGTAGGTGGAGGCGACAAAAATTAAAACATTAATACTCTCCTTCCCTCACCTCTTTTAGGCCTCGTCGTAGCGTCTAGTGCTCTCCTGGTGATGTCATGTGCCTGGGGTCACCGCTGAGGCCTGTGATTGGGTCACATGGACAGGCAGAGTGTCAGGGTGACCCTGGGAGCATGACATCACCTAGGAGACACAGAGAGGGCTCCAGACACTATCAGTACTGAAGGCTCAGGAATGGTGGGGGATAGAGAGAATATCCCAACCATGCTGGAGTCAGTGGAGCGGAGCCTATTGAAGGATGCAAAGAGGTGGAGAACAGTCAGTAAACATGGAAGGTTATAGCAATGAGGGTGATTGATTGTGCTAAATAGTGGTGCACATGGTAGATCCAGAATAAAGGGAGTGTCCTAAACTAACAAATGTAATATGTTGTGCCTTTTATAGTATGCCAAGCTAAGGAAATGTATCTAACATGTCTAGCGGGTTGGGGGCACAGTTCTGGTTTCTGGTCTAGTTTGAGTCCGCCCCATTGTATAATGGATCTGGTCACTGCTGTGATGTCCAGAGCATTAGACTTCAGACTCGCCCATACACAATACACCTTACAGTGCTCATAGTGATAAAGAGGAGGGGGATCTGATGTTTTACCTTAGGCCTTGTGCACATCTTAAGGCTCTACAGTTGTAATTCTGCACCCCTAGAGGTTTATAGGACCATACCGCACCTCCTCCAGTACGAGCTGAATGCACGCAGCCGTCCTGTGTGCACAATGCCTTACACCAGCCGCACACAGGCTTTATATCTATATACAGGTCTGTATATGGGCCATATCTCCCAGCCTGCACTGTGTCTGGAGACTCGGCCTGGTAGTATTCTAGTGTTATATCCAGCACTGCCTCATCGGGGGACTACTCCCATCATCACATGCAGTATAGGACAGTAGTCCGGCCCTGGATCATAGCTAACTATAGGCCAGCTGTCACATGAGTATTGTCCATTTTAGTTCACTGAGAAAAGAAATTATGCATGCTGCAATTATTTTTTTTTCCCCCTCTCTGTCTGTTACAACACATGAATGGGCAGCAAGGAGACTAAAATGGAGTGTGAAAGGGCCCCAATACTGTGAGTCTGGGTCTTCAGACAGAGGTCAGGGATATATGGCCGATCTATGGACCGTGATTGTGTAGCCAGCCTTAGGCTCTGTTCACACAACACTGGAAGATGACTGACGGTCTATATGGGGGTATTCACAGGTCCTATTTCTGGCCATTTTACTGAGATCACTTATAGACTCAGGCCTATGAGGGATCCGGGAAAACCGCACTACACAAGTGTAAAGCGGCCTTGGTTTAAAAAAAAAAAAAAAAATTGTGTGTGCACAGAATGAATGCATATCTGTATGCTGCTGTTATCCCCAGAAGGGGGCGCAATATTACATGGTGAGGATGGAATAATGTGGAGTAATAACCGCGTCTGTATGAATAGCTCACGCCGATTAATACGTCACATCACGCAGACAAATCATTATACGGTTATTGTATCCCCCAATACTTATGTGCACGACTATTACATTACCAGTGTGTACACTAGGTGGTGCTGTGTAGTCATACAGGGAGATCGCCATGATCACATCATTGAGTACACAACTATGGCTGCTTTTACATTGTGTTACTTATGTCAGGGTACAAGCTATTGGTAAACTTGGGGAAATAACATAAGCCCATGTCATCCCCCAGATTTATTACTGACGGCCTAACCTAAGGGCAGGTCATAGATAGTAAAAAGCAGGCGCTGGAGCTGGAAGCCTTACATAATATTAGGCGGTAGTGGTGTATGTGGGATACAGAGTGATGCCAGCCCCCACTCCCAGCTATCCAATACTCTTTTTAAAGCTGGTCATGCACTTTATTGGCAGCCAAACCACAGATTTCAAGGGGAGCGGAGGACCATCTAATGTGTATGGGGTCTTAGATGCTAGATCCTTCTGTTCTCAGGCTGATAGGTGACAGCTTTCTCCCCAATCCCATTCAGTGTACATGCACTAGTCGGCTGTCATGGTACGTTGCAGCCGTTACCCATGTCCGGATACAAGCTATTGGAAAGATTTGTGGGCCCACATGTGGCGATGAGAGGTATGTCAAGCACTGGGTCTACTCCCAGCTGTTCAGTCTGTTCCCCGCACTGTGTGTGTTGTGGTCTCATTTGCATTCATTCCATGCTGTAGAATGTCTTCTGACAAAAAAGTCTCCATTTATGGAATTTACCAAGTGTTCTTTGTCTACAATGTGATGCCAAAACCCGATATCAGGTTTCTTAATGGAATCTCCTAGTGTATGACATGGGCACTAGTGGGGAGAGGTGTATATGGTAACAACACCTAGAAGAAATGTTATTTTCAATAAAGTTTAGAAATATCTCACACATCATATACCAGGGGTCAGCAACCTTCAGCACTCCAGCTGCTGTGAAACTACAACTCCCAACATGCTCCATTCACTTCCATGGAAGTTCCAAGAACAACAGAACAAGTATACATGCTGGGGTGCCAAACGTTGCCTAGCCTTGTCATATCCCATAATGGGAAATATTTTTTTAATACTGCCCACTATGTGCAAGAATATAACTACTATAATACTGTTACTATGTATAAGAATATAACTACTATAATACTGCCCCCTATGTACAAGAATATAACTACTATAATACTGCTCCTATGTACAAGAATATAACTACTATAATACTGCCCCTATGTACAAGAATATAACTACTATAATACTGCTCCTATGTACAAGAATATAACTACTATAATACTGCTATGTACAAGAATATAACTACTATAATACTGCCTCCTATGTACAAGAATATAACTACTATAATACTGTCTCCTATGTACAAGAATATAACTACTATAATACTGCCCCCTATGTACAAGAATATAACTACTATAATACTGCCCCTATGTACAAGAATATAACTACTATAATACTGCTCCTATGTACAAGAATATAACTACTATAATACTGCCTCCTATGTACAGGAATATAACTACTATAATACTACCTCCTATGTACAAGAATATAACTACTATAATACTGTTCCCTATGTACAAGAATATAACTACTATAATACTGCTCCTATGTACAAGAATATAACTACTATAATACTGCTCCTATGTACAAGAATATAACTACTATAATACTGCTTCTATGTACAAGAATATAACTACTATAATACTGCCCCTATGTACAAGAATATAATTACTATAATACTGCTCCTATGTACAAGAATATAACTACTATAATACTGCTCCTATGTACAAGAATATAACTACTATAATACTGCTCCTATGTACAAGAATATAACTACTATAATACTGCTCCTATGTACAAGAATATAACTACTATAATACTTCTCCTATGTACAAGAATATAACTATTATAATACTGCCCCCTATGTACAAGAATATAACTACTATAATACTACCTCCTATGTACAAGAATATAACTACTATAATACTGCTCCTATGTACAAGAATATAACTACTATAATACTGCTCCTATGTACAAGAATATAACTACTATGATACTGCCCCTATGTACAAGAATATAACTACTATAATACTGCCCCCTATGTACAAGAATATAACTACTATAATACTGCTCCTATGTACAAGAATATAACTGCTATAATACTGCCCCTATGTACAAGAATATAACTACTATAATACTGCTATGTACAAGAATATAACTACTATAATACTGCCCCCTATGTACAAGAATATAACTACTATAATACTACCTCCTATGTACAAGAATATAACTGCTATAATACTGCCCCTATGTACAAGAATATAACTACTATAATACTGCTCCTATGTACAAGAATATAACTACTATAATACTGCCCCCTATGTACAAGAATATAACTACTATAATACTACCTCCTATGTACAAGAATATAACTGCTATAATACTGCTCCTATGTACAAGAATATAACTACTATAATACTTCTATGTACAAGAATATAACTATTATAATACTGCCCCCTATGTACAAGAATATAACTACTATAATACTACCTCCTATGTACAAGAATATAACTACTATAATACTGCTCCTATGTACAAGAATATAACTACTATAATACTGCTCCTATGTACAAGAATATAACTACTATGATACTGCCCATATGTACAAGAATATAACTACTATAATACTGCCCCCTATGTACAAGAATATAACTACTATAATACTGCTCCTATGTACAAGAATATAACTGCTATAATACTGCCCCTATGTACAAGAATATAACTACTATAATACTGCTATGTACAAGAATATAACTACTATAATACTGCCCCTATGTACAAGAATATAACTACTATAATACTGCTCCTATGTACAAAAATATAACTACTATAATACTGCTCCTATGTACAAGAATATAACTGCTATAATACTGCCCCTATGTACAAGAATATAACTACTATAATACTGCCCCCTATGTACAAGAATATAACTACTATAATACTGCTCCTATGTACAAGAATATAACTACTATAATACTGCTCCTATGTACAAGAATATAACTACTATAATACTGCCCCTATGTACAAGAATATAACTACTATAATACTGCCCCTATGTACAAGAATATAACTACTATAATACTGCTCCTATGTACAAGAATATAACTACTATAATACTGCTCCTATGTACAAGAATATAACTACTATAATACTACCTCCTATGTACAAGAATATAACTACTATAATACTGCTATGTACAAGAATATAACTACTATAATACTGCTCCTATGTACAAGAATATAACTACTATAATACTGCTATGTACAAGAATATAACTACTATAATACTGCCCCTATGTACAAGAATATAACTACTATAATACTACTTCCTATGTACAAGAATATAACTACTATAACACTGCTCCTATGTACAAGAATATAACTACTATAATACTGCTCCTATGTACAAGAATATAACTACTATAATACTGCCCCTATGTACAAGAATATAACTACTATAATACTGCTCCTATGTACAAGAATATAACTACTATAATACTGCCTCCTATGTACAAGAATATAACTACTATAATACTGCCCCCCCATGTACAAGAATATAACTACTATAATACTGCTATGTACAAGAATATAACTACTATAATACTGCCCCTATGTACAAGAATATAACTACTATAATACTGCTATGTACAAGAATATAACTACTATAATACTGCCCCTATGTACAAGAATATAACTACTATAATACTATTCCTATGTACAAGAATATAACTACTATAATACTGCTCCTATGTACAAGAATATAACTGCTATAATACTGCTCCTATGTACAAGAATATAACTACTATAATACTGCCCATATGTACAAGAATATAACTACTATAATACTGCCCATATGTACAAGAATATAACTACTATAATACTACTTCTTATGTACAAGAATATAACTACTATAATACTGCTCCTATGTACAAGAATATAACTACTATAATACTGCCTGCTATGTACAAGAATATAACTACTATAATACTGCTCCTATGTACAAGAATATAACTACTATAATACTGCTCCTATGTACAAGAATATAACTGCTATAATACTGCCCCTATGTACAAGAATATAACTACTACCGTGTTTCTCCTAAAATAAGACCTACCCCAAAAATAAGCCCTAGCTAGTTTAACCCCTTCCCCTTCTCAATAGTAATGTGGAGAATCTCCCATAGACTGCAATATATTGTATTGCAGTCTATGGGACAATTGCAGGTTCAAGCCCCCTAGGGGGGGATTAATAATTAAAAAAAAAACAACTTAAAAAATATTAAAAAAAACAAAACAATAAAAGTTCAAGTCCCCCCACTTTCACTAGAATACATATAAAACTAAAAAATTACTGTGAAACACATACACATGAGGGATTCCTGTGTCCGAAAACGCATAAAAATATTTTTCCTGTATGGTGAACACCGTAGCTGGAAAAAAAAAAAAAATCAAAAGTGCCGAACTGCCGTTTTTTCGCTGTTTCACCTCTGATAAAAATTGAAATAAAAAGTGATAAAAAGTATGACTGTAGTTCATGTAAAAAATTAAGACCTACCCCGAAAATATGCCCTAGCTCTTTTTTCGGAGAAAATAATAATATAAGATCCTGTCTCATTTTCGGAGAAACACGGTATAATACTGCCCTCTATGTATTCTAGTGTTGTGAGCAGACTAGTAACTGCCTCCATGAACCTAACATACATCATACAGTACTGCGGATTAGGATGGCTTCTACTATATGTCACTATTATGACATGGACAGTCCATACCGCCATCTGTGTACTCAGTGTAACTCTATGCAGATCCTTCCTGTGCCAAACAGAAGGGAACAAGTGACATCCTGAAGGATAATCCAATGACATCACAAGTGGCCGGTGCTACAATCCACCCAGCATAGAAAATGTGCTATTGGGTGTAGCTGGACTGGTAAAGTATTTATGACAGAATTATTAGGGCTGTAAATGAAGGAAATATTAATAGATCCTCCTAATGCATCCACCAGATACATACCTAGGAATGAGAGCAATCACGAAGTGTGAACGGAGCCTTAAAGATACAGATGTTATTTTTTTATTATTGTGGATCTGACAGAGATCTTACAACCATTTCATTCAACTTCAAAAATGGACCCATAGGCATTTACTAAGGGGGGGGGGGGGGGCGGTATTTTTTTAATGGCAGCTACTTATTGTGTTAATGCAATAAGCAGCTGCCGATACTTTTACTCACCTGTCCACGTTCCTGTCCTGGCCGCTCTGCGCTGCCTCCTCTAGGCGGTGCTCATGATGCTGAAGAGCACTGGGACGCTACAGCGCACCCTGGAGGTGGCAGGGGAGGGCGAGCAGGACTGGAGTGTTGACAGGTCAGTAAAAAATATCGGCCGCTACTCTGTGTGGGCGTGGGAGGAAAAAGAGGGTCATATACTGTGTGTGGGGGTATAAAAGGGGGTCATATACTGTGTGTGGGGGTATAAAAGGGGGTCATATACTGTGTGTGGGGGTATAAAAGAGGGTCATATACTGTGTGTGGGGGTATAAAAGGGGGTCATATACTGTGTGTGGGGGTATAAAAGAGGGTCATATACTGTGTGTGGGGGTATAAAAGAGGGTCATATACTGTGTGTGGGGGTATAAAAGGGGGTCATATACTGTGTGTGGGGGTATAAAAGAGGGTCATATACTGTGTGTGGGGGTATAAAAGGGGGTCATATACTGTGTGTGGGGGTATAAAAGAGGGTCATATACTGTGTGTGGGGGTATAAAAGGGGGTCATATACTGTGTGTGGGGGTATAAAAGAGGGTCATATACTGTGTGGGGGTCATAAATGGGGGGATCATATGCTGCGTGGGGGGGGGGGGTAAAAGAAAGGGGGTCATATACTGTGTGGGGGTCATAAAAAGATGTGACATGGCACCTGAGTTAAGCTAGGGGTTTTTTTTTACGAATTTTCACACCCCGAGCTCAAAAGGTTAGCCATCACTGACCTAGACCTAATAGTACTATTAAAGATATAGGGAGGGGTTAAGATAAAGAAGCGACTTAAAGGGGTATTCCCATTCTGTTATATATGGCTATATCCATAAGACATGCCATAAATGCCACCTACTCGCTATTTTCAGTGAATGGAGAGCCTTGTGCATCGCGCGCAGCCCCTCTCCATTCTGTAAACAGTCCCTACAGATATAGCCATAAATGCTGAGATGGGATTCATGGGACTACCCCTTTAATTCCTACTTACCCCTTTAGATCAGTGACCCAGGGGTGTGTAATGGAGTCCAGGCTGGCCCACCTATTATCTAACAAAGTAAGGCTGGTTTCACACAACCGTATTGTATACTGTAGCCACACTTCAACACCCTTCCCCTTCGTAGTTCTACGAAGTCCATTCATCTATGGTTATCCAGGTTGGAGTCCACGTGTTGCGTCCACAATATAGACACTAAAATGTGGCAATTTTGTAGCAATGTGAATGGATTTGGGTGGAGTTACCCTTTTATTCACCAGACTACCGTGTGCTTGGCCAAGATGGCAGTATGGTACTGGAATGTGGTGGTCATTCCCTTGCTATGTCCACCACCCCACTTCTTGGCTCTTTTAACCCTTTCTAGAAGTCAAGCGTCTGGACGGCAAATTCCTAACCGTCTGTTGCTTCAGACTTCATTCCCTCTGCGGTCTGTCAGCCAAATGTGCAGAGTTGGCGGAGCTTCTTTGGATTTTAATGAGTGGAATGAATAGTTTCGCTGGGATGACAGTGACTTCACCGCGCTATCTCCAGCTGCTTCTACTTTACAGATCTCTGATGTGAAAAACAACTGCTTCTTATTCCACCCAGATATTCACGTGGCTTCAAAAGATGTTTTTCCCCTTAGTTGAGGATCCTGTAGACAAAGAGGGAAGACATTCCTCAGCGCACACGGTATCCCTGTACCTCAGAGCTGACATTCCACATAACAACCATCTGTCCGCGGCAGGCTATAGAGCGGGGAGAATGGCTTTGGCAAAGGTGATGAATACTCAGTAGATTAGTAATTTGTTTGTACACTCACTTCACAGTTTTCAAGGAAATCCCCACCCAAAACCAAGAAGATCCGACTGTAAAAACTAGCTAGAGTGTATGCATCCCCGGGACGTACGAGGACACGGACACAAATATAATGGCACCCACACCAGCCTTGTGGATGGTAAGCCCTCGCGGGCAGGGCCCTCTCTCCCCATGTACCAGTCAGTCACTAAGCTAGTTTATGATTATTTTACCTGTTTTTACATTATTTATGTGAACCCTACTTATATATAGTGCTATGGGATTAAAGGTGCTGTAATAAGAAATACGAAGAATAATAATGTCTCATCCCCAGAACCCCTATATCTGATGGGCTCCGGAGGGTGGAATCTGTGTTTGTTTCCAAATCTTCACTAAGATCCTTCCCTTTTCCTGTTCTGTACCCCAAGTGTCAATGTCATTATCCTGTACCCCAAGAACCAGTGAGTCATTATCCTGTACCCCAAGTGTCAATGTCATTATCCTGTACCCCAAGAACCAGTGAGTCATTATCCTGTACCCCAAGTGTCAGTGTCCTGTACTCCAAGTACCAGTGAGTCATTATCCTGTACCCCAAGAACCAGTGAGGCATTATCCTGTACCCCAAGTGTCAATGTCATTATCCTGTACCCCAAGTACCAGCGAGTCATTATCCTGTACCCCAAGTACCAGCGAGTCATTATCCTGTACCCCAAGTGTCAGTGTCCTGTACCCCAAGAACCAGTGAGTCATTATCCTGTACCCCAAGTGTCAGAGAGTCATTATCCTGTACCCCAAGTACCAGCGAGTCATTATCCTGTACCCCAAGTGTCAGTGTCCTGTACCCCAAGTACCAGCGAGTCATTATCCTGTACCCCAAGTGTCAGTGTCCTGTACCCCAAGTACCAGCGAGTCATTATCCTGTACCCCAAGTGTCAGTGTCCTGTACCCCAAGTACCAGCGAGTCATTATCCTGTACCCCAAGTGTCAGTGTCCTGTACCCCAAGTACCAGTGAGTCATTATCCTGTACCCCAAGAACCAGTGAGTCATTATCCTGTACCCCAAGTTTCAGTGAGTCATTATCCTGTACCCAAGTGTCAGTGTCATTATCCTGTACCCCAAGTTTTAGTGAGTCATTATCCTGTACCCCAAGTACCAGCGAGTCATTATCCTGTACCCCAAGTGTCAGAGAGTCATAATCCTGTACCCCAAGTACCAGCGAGTCATTATCCTGTACCCCAAGTGTCAGTTTCCTGTACCCCAAGTGTCAGTGAGTCATTATCCTGTACCCCAAGAACCAGTGAGTCATTATCCTGTACCCCAAGAACCAGTGAGCCATTATCCTGTACCCCAAGTGTCAGTGAGTCATTATCCTGTACCCCAAGAACCAGTGAGTCATTATCCTGTACCAAGTTTCAGTGAGCCATTATCCTGTACCCCAAGTGTCAGTGTCCTGTACCCCAAGAACCAGCGAGTCATTATCCTGTATCCCAAGTGTCAACGTGTCATTATCCCGTACCCCAAGTACGAGTGAATCATTATCCTGTACCCCAAGTGGCAGTGCCATTATCCTGTACCCCAAGTGTCAGTGTCATTTATCCTGTAACCCAAGTACCATTGAGTCATTATCCTGTACCCCAAGTGTCATTGTCATGTACCCCAAGTGTCAGTGTCAAGGTCTTGTACCCAAGTATCAACGTGTTATTATCCTGTACCCCAAGTGTCATTGTCATGTACCCCAAGTGTCATTGTCATGTACCCCAAGTGTCATTGTCATGTACCCCAAGTGTCAGTGTCAAGGTCTTGTACCCAAGTATCAACGTGTTATTATCCTGTACCCCAAGTGTCATTGTCATGTACCCCAAGTGTCATTGTCATGTACCCCAAGTGTCAGTGTCAAGGTCTTGTACCCAAGTATCAACGTGTTATTATCCTGTACCCCAAGTGTCATTGTCATGTACCCCAAGTGTCATTGTCATGTACCCCAAGTGTCAGTGTCAAGGTCTTGTACCCAAGTATCAACGTGTTATTATCCTGTACCCCAAGTGTCATTGTCATGTACCCCAAGTGTCATTGTCATGTACCCCAAGTGTCAGTGTCAAGGTCTTGTACCCAAGTATCAACGTGTTATTATCCTGTACCCCAAGTGTCGGCATGTCACTATCCTGTGCTGTGTCCGCCTGAGTTACCATACCATCCGTGAGTGGGACCCCAGATATTCCACTCACTGGGTCAAATATCCCAGTAAGGACCCCATTACATCATTTGTTCCAGTGGCCACATGATCTTATGAAACCAAGAAACAGCTTAAGAAATATTCGGAGACAATTTCGGAGGTGTCCTATTTATAGCCTGTGACCCACAATCTGGACATGATACAGGCCTCAGCAGTTAGTATGGTCAGATTAATGGCAGCATTCGGGAAGATGCTTATTGTGCAATAACTAACTAGAGCGGCTTTCTTTCTGGTGACCCCAGGGCGGTATGAGAAGAGACGACTCTGCTCGCCTCCTGTATAAATCTCCGCCTCGTCCTGTATAAATCTTCCATGTTGACATTGTACAACCTTAGTTTTAATTTCCTTTCCGAGGATTTTTAATATTAGATTAGAACAATTAGTGTTTGTCGCGGCGATTTCCTTGGGTAGGAAAATGACTGAAAATGAACTGTGCTTGAACCAAAAGCTTATCTTTTCTGATGTGACATGAACCCAAACCAGATAAATTCTGCCATGACGGAGCAGTTCACACGCATATACAAATTCTACTTGGCCTATTCTTATAGTTACAGTGGTTTGCAGGAAAGCTGAGTTACAGCCAATATGGCTGCCATTACAGGCTCCAAAAGATGTTTTGGTGCCACATTTCCCACCAAAAAATACCAGCTGTATAAAAGGGAGAGTTCTATTAAAGGTGTGGCTACATAAAAATACTTTTTATAATATATTGTCCATGAGGTCAAAAGTACTGAAAGCATTCCTGTTGGCCTAGGCAATGAAAGGGTTAATGTAAGCATCCTTGGTGGCCTAGGGCAGTGAAAGGGTTAATATAAGTATATATGGTTGCCTAGGGCAGTGAAAGGGTTGATTTAAGCATCCTTAGTGGCCTAAGGTATGAAAGGGATTAATGTAAGCATATATGATGGCCTAGGGCAGTAAAAGGGTTAATGTAAGCATCCATGGTGGCCTAGGTTAGTGAAAGAGTTAATGTAAGTATATATGGTGGCCTAGGGCAGTAAAAGGGTTAATGTAAGCATCCATGGTGGCCTAGGTTAGTGAAAGAGTTAATGTAAGCATATATGATGGCCTAGGGCAGTAAAAGGGTTAATGTAAGCATCCATGGTGGCCTAGGTTAGTGAAAGAGTTAATGTAAGTATATATGGTGGCCTAGGGCAGTAAAAGGGTTAATGTAAGCATCCATGGTGGCCTAGGTTAGTGAAAGAGTTAATGTAAGTATATATGGTGGCCTAGGGTAGTAAAAGGGTTACTGTAAGCATCCATGGTGGTCTAGGGCAGAAAAGATGTTAACATAAGCAGTAAATAATTAAGAAATACATTTTCATTGACAATAATAATTGCTGGTTCAGAAAGCAAGTATAATACTGGTATGGCTTCCTGGAATAACAAGGTGGGGACCCACTGTGTCACTAAAATGACTTATCTCGTTGGGTTCATCTGTTAACCCCCCTACAGGGATCTTGACTTCACTACAGGGCATCACCAGGTTTTGGAGTGGTCCCACTGTTAGTGACAGTTTACCCAGGCAGGTAATGAGACATGGACAAAGGATAATATGAGGTCAGGGCAGGCTGAGTTTGTGCCAGTAATCAGGCCGAGGTCAGGACAGACGGAACAGGATTAGAGATAGGTTACATAGGTAATCGGCAAAACATGGGAACAGGTCCACCTAGGAACTAGCAAGTTAGGAACCAAAAATGATCAGGCACGTTCCTTTGGGCGAAAGAGTATAATTTACCCAAGGAACTGAGCAGATTGGCTGGGGCACTAAAGCAGTTGAACATGCTGGTTCTTTAAGAGTCAGCCAGGAAGAACACATGCCTTATAGCCGTGTTGGCGAACCTAAGGCACGCTTGCCAGAGAGGGCACGCAGAGCCCTCTCAGTTGGCACGCCCTCCGTCGCCAAGATCGCTCACTAACGGGGAATCCGGTACAGAATTCCCCGTTAGTCAGTGATCGCTTCTTTCAGAAATATGCAGGGCCGCGTGAGGTATGTCTCTCCAGACGCAGATGAGTTAAATACACCAATGAAGCAGGAACCATCCGCGGACAGCCCCTGCTTCACCATTGTGTGTGAAGCAAATCCTTGTTTGCTCCGGTCCCTGGAGCTGCGGGCGCGATGTGATGACCTCACTCACATCGTGCTTGCAGTCCGGGAGAAGAGACCTTACAGAGAGGCAGGGGAGCGAGGAGGAGTGAGTATTAGTGTTTTATTATGTTAAACTGTTGGCAGATGAAGGGAGGACATCAAACTGGTGGCAGATTAAGGGGGCACATTAAACTGGGGGGGAGATGAAGGGGGACATTAAACTAGGGGGGCAGCTGAAGGGGGGACATTAAACTGGGAGCAGAAGGAGAGGGGCATCAAAATGGATGCAGATGAAGGGGGGCATTAAACTGGGGGGGAGATGGAGGGTGACATTAAATGGGGCAGCTGGAGAGGGACATTAAACTGGGGGCAAGTTGTAAGGGGGCATTAAACTGGTAGGGCAACTGGAGGAGGACATTTAACCGTGGGGGTAGCTGGAGGGGGACATGTTTGCCTCTAGTTGCCCCCAGTTTAATGTCCCCATCCAAGTAACCCCACTGTTTAATGTCCCCCTCTAGTTGCCCCAGGTTAATGTCCCCCTGCAGCTACCCCAGTTTAATGTCCCACTCTAGTTTCCTCCAGTTTAAACTGGGGCACCAGGAGAGGAGACTTCATACTGTGGGGCAATTGGAGGGGAACATTATAAAATGGATGAAAATGGGTGGAGTCAACGTAGAAGTGGGTGGAGCTAAATTTGTTGCGGCGCGCATTGCCTAATCACAGGGGTATTTTATGTAATACTCCTCTGAACACAACATAACCAGGAAGTTATTGGCGCTGTAACCCAGTCGTTTACCATCGTCTAGGTTGCAGCGCCAAAAGAGTTGTACCAAACACTTATACAACACATACACAAAGTCATCAATAAAGTTTACATTTGACCCTGTCCCTGTCCCGTCCATACCTTTATAGAGTAAAATACGCCGCTCGCCTCTCTAGCGATATCCATTACACGCTAAAATAATAGCAATAACGATTATTACTAGAGATGAACGTATAAAAAGTTCCATCAGTCACGTAACACATTGTCACCCATTGAATGTCACCATATAAAATCCCAGGTTTTGGCTGCTTTCAGATGGATATAATAGCAGGTGGTGATGGGGGGAGGGCCCACTTATGAAATCTTTGCACTGGGCCCACCAATGTGTTAAAACGGCTCTGGCTATATGTGCAAATGCGGACCGCGGCTTACACTGACTGCAGAGTGTAACCTCTGCCCCGACGCAAGTCATCAGCGCCTGTGATCAGAAGAGGAAGGAGGACGCTCTACGTGGGACTGCAGCCATACTGGGTAAGTAGCATAAACTACTGTGTGGGGGCCCACTGTGGAGCATGTAATACTATGGGGGGGGACAAAGTGGAGCATATAATACTGTGTGGGGGGCCTACTGTAGAGCATATACTACTGTGTGGGGGCCCACTGTGGAAAATATAATACTGTGCGGGGGTCACTGTGGAGCGTATAATACTGTGCGGGACCCACTGTGGGTATATAATACTGTATGGGGGCCACTCTGGAGCATATAATATTGTGTGGGGCCCCTTCACTATTTATATCACACAGTATCTGTTTTATAGCAGACATGTGATATTATTACAGGCTGTAATAACATTGCACGGTCACTATAAAACAGATCCTGGTTAATTTAAGGTTAAATTGTCGTGTTGGCACTTTGCGATAATTTAGTGGGTTTTGGGTTGCAGTTTGGGCACTCGGTCTCTAAAAGGTTCGCCATCACTGCCTTATAGGCTTGCAGAGAAAGGAAGGAGGAGGCAGTGACAACCACAAGATGGTGGGCAGTTGGGGCTGTGAGTATTCTAGTAGCTGAGACCATGCAAAGGAACATGATGCTGGCAGTACACTGGGCAGGTCTGTAGCTTAGCCGGGTGCCAACTCTGTCTTGACCAGTCATAGATACTGAATGGTGTGGGTATGTTCAGGGGATGAATGTGGAAAGCCCATGTGACAAACAGTGAGGTGTATGGGCAACCAAATGGTAAACTGTGAAAAGAACTTTTCTCCAAATTTCGCAAGTTCTTAAAAATAAAACTACACATTATATGTTGGTTTTGGAGCCTCTGGAACAACTGAGGTGCTAGACCTAAAAATCTAGGCAAATTATTTTGTGTTAAGCCATGTCCTTAACCCAGGCCGTGTCATCTTTTACCCTGCCCATTCCTACAGTGATGATGCCACGCATTACAATGTCTCCTC
Source organism: Leptodactylus fallax (assembly GCA_947044405.1). Taxonomy (NCBI): domain Eukaryota; kingdom Metazoa; phylum Chordata; class Amphibia; order Anura; family Leptodactylidae; genus Leptodactylus; species Leptodactylus fallax. The sequence goes on along the minus strand of CAMRHE010000371.1, from coordinate 1,615,930 downwards.
ACTGGCCCCATACTATACAATACAACTATAGTGAGCCCCACACACTATATTGCCCCTCAATTGCTCCCACAGTATAATGCCACTTAGTGGCCCCCACATAGTATAATGCCACTTAGTGCCCCCACATAGTATAATGCCACTTAGTGCCCCCACACAGTATAATGTCACTTAGTGCCCCCACACAGTATAATGCCACTTAGTGGCCCCCACATAGTATAATGACACTTAGTAGCCCCACATAGTATAATGCCACTTAGTGCCCCCACATAGTATAATGCCACTTTGTGGCCCCCACATAGTATAATGCCACTTAGTGCCCCCACATAGTATAATGCCACTTAGTGCCCCCACATAGCATAATACCACTTAGTACCCCCACATAGTATAATGCCGCTTAGTACCCCCACATAGTATAATGCCACTTAGTACCCCCACATAGTATAATGCCACTTAGTACCCCCACATAGTATAATGCCACTTAGTGCCCCCTCATAGTATAATGCCACTTAGTGTCCCCACATAGTATAATGCCACTTAGTACCCCCACATAGTATAATGCCACTTAGTGCCCCCACATAGTATAATGCCACTTAGTGCCCCCACATAGTATAATGCCACTTAGTGCCCTCACATAGTATAATGCCACTTAGTACCCCCACATAGTATAATGCCACTTAGTGCCCCCACATAGTATAATGCCACTTTGTGGCCCCCACATAGTATAATGCCACTTAGTGCCCCCACATAGTATAATGCCACTTAGTGCCCCCACATAGCATAATACCACTTAGTACCCCCACATAGTATAATGCCGCTTAGTACCCCCACATAGTATAATGCCACTTAGTACCCCCACATAGTATAATGCCACTTAGTACCCCCACATAGTATAATGCCACTTAGTGCCCCCTCATAGTATAATGCCACTTAGTACCCCCACATAGTATAATGCCACTTAGTACCCCCACATAGTATAATGCCACTTAGTACCCCCACATAGTATAATGCCACTTAGTGTCCCCACATAGTATAATGCCACTTAGTACCCCCACATAGTATAATGCCACTTAGTGCCCCCACATAGTATAATGCCACTTAGTGCCCCCACATAGTATAATGCCACTTAGTGCCCTCACATAGTATAATGCCACTTAGTACCCCCACATAGTATAATGCCGCTTAGTGCCCCCACATAGTATAATGCCACTTAGTACCCCCACATAGTATAATGCCACTTAGTGCCCCCACATAGTATAATGCCACTTAGTGCCCCCACATAGTATAATGCCACTTAGTTCCCCCACATAGTATAATGCCACTTAGTGCCCCCACATAGTATAATGCCACTTAGTACCCTTACATAGTATAATGCCACTTAGTGCCCCCTCATAGTATAATGCCACTTAGTACCCCCACATAGTATAATGCCACTTAGTGCCCCCACATAGTATAATGCCACTTAGTACCCCCACATAGTATAATGCCACTTAGTACCCCCACATAGTATAATGCCACTTAGTGGCCCCCACATAGTATAATGACACTTAGTTGCCCCTACATAGTATAATGCCACTTAGTGCCCCCACATAGTATAATGCCACTTAGTGCCCCCACATAGTATAATGCCACTTAGTGCCCCCACATAGTATAATGCCACTTAGTACCCCCACATAGTATAATGCCACTTAGTACCCCCACATAGTATAATGCCACTTAGTGGCCCCCACATAGTATAATGACACTTAGTTGCCCCTACATAGTATAATGCCACTTAGTGCCCCCACATAGTATAATGCCACTTAGTACCCCCACATAGTATAATGCCACTTAGTGGCCCCCACATAGTATAATGACACTTAGTTGCCCCTACATAGTATAATGCCACTTAGTGCCCCCACATAGTATAATGCCACTTAGTGCCCCCACATAGTATAATGCCACTTAGTGCCCCCACATAGTATAATGACACTTAGTAGCCCCCACATAGTATAATGCTTCCTTAGTGGCTCCTGCACACTATAATGCCTTCTTGGTGGCCCCCATACAACATTATGCCCTCTCAGTGGCCCAACACACAGTATTGCTCATCTTGCTCCATGCCCTTGGATCAGTCTGCAGAGTCAAGTTCGGTACTTCACATGAAATACCAGACTGTCCAACTGGATCCAAGATGGCTGATAGGTGACCCTCCATTGCCATAGGGCTTGATGGAATGATCTATATGTAAACGTTTGGCTGTCTGTTTTTGTCCATTAAAAAGATCTGCTAAATGGATGTGAAAAATGTGATCTGAATGGAACAATCTGATATGGAAATCTTGTTACGGAGCAGAAGACAGATCTCAATGTCCAGCACTAAGACTCCTGAGGTGTTTTGCATATGAAAGGGTTAATCCATGTACTATGGAAATTCTGAACCGCTATTGTTAAGGGTCCAATGAGTGATCCATTATTTCCTCATCACACATATTTCAAGAGGTTGTCTAGGAATAGGAAGAAATGGCTTATTTGTTACAGAAACAGCGCCACACCTATGCACAGGTTGTGTCTGGTATTGCATATGTATATGACCTACAACTAAACAGAGGTTAAATATCCAAATATAAAAAAAAAATATCAAATTTTATTTGCATCTCGCAATACGTAATGAAATAGTAAAAACAAATGACGATAAAGAGAGAGGCCTAGGTAGAATAGGCAGAGGCACACAGGCGCCTCAATATACCCAAGACCAAACATTAGATGCTATCCCATAGTTAGAAGTGACAACAATAATACATAAAGCTATTAATGAAGAGATCGGGTAAGCCTACATTCTCATGACCGATGAGAAAGTTTAACATTTTTCATTGCCATTTTGGGAAAAGCGGACAAAATAAGAAATAAAAAAAATGGTCATGTGAATAAATTTATTGATGTCAATGCTGCCGTGCACCGTGAGCTGTTAGTGTCCTCGTATCACTACTAGTGGAGACTGATTGTCGTATGCAATGGCTCCCCAGATCCTCACACCAGTAGGGGGCAGTGTGTCACTCCACAGTATACGCTCACCACAAGGCCTCCATACTAGAACCTGACTGTTGTCAGATCCCAAACCAAATCTGGATTCTCTGCAAGCGGTCCAGGTTTCTTGTTCGCCACACCACTGCAGACAAGGCGAAGGTGGCTGGCTGTCAATGGCAGGATACGTAATAGAGATACCTCTATGACGCAGTAACTACTGCTCCCAACACTACCCAACAGCTGGGTCAGACCGGCTAAGATGGTCAGCAGTTTATGGAAATGACCATCCTGCTTCACCACGTACAATGACCTCTCAAAGTCTATTGAAATGTCTTGACTGCGTCCTAGAGGTATATCTAGCAGTCAATGATAGAGGTACACTACCCAAAAGTAGCCTCTGTAAGCCTTTTTTAAAGGCAGCAGGGGAAGCTCTTTTACGCCCTCTAGTGGCCAGACCCAGAGTCTAATCAAATCACACCTGTAATCATTTCCATATCAGCCTGAGACATAACTGCAGGACAAGTTTTACAGCAATCCCACAGGAGAAGATGGAGCAGAACTATCTGTATCCAATGATCTGTATAATGTGGCATCTATCAGGAATTCTCTCTCTGTATTTGTACCAGTATACACAGTGACCCCAATACCACCCAATGCTGCAGCCCTTGTGGAGATCTGCGGGTGGCACTGGCCATACAATAGGGCTCTGTGTCCATGCCAGAGGGTTTTTTTTTTACTTAGCCACTCCATTTTTTTTTTATTTTTTTTTATCTCTGTGGTTATTCTGCAGAACTCTAAGGGCGGTGACATTGGAGGAAAGTGGTTTGGAAAAGTATTATTCATTATTATGTAAGATTAGTGATTGAAAACAGGAAGTGTTAGAGAACCATTGTTCCCCGTCACTGCTTGTTGGATGGAGTCGTGTGCGGAGAGATCAGCACCCCGGAGGAGAATCTTATGTAATCTGGTAACTTCAGCAAATCCACGCTCAGATATCACTTACCGCTAGCTGCTCATACACACCAGCGTGTACACTGAGATCTCTACTAGCAGCCTGGTGAATACAGAAGCTGCTGCTCCTGACCTGGCATAGCTATAGGGGTGCAGAGGTGGCAGAAAGAAAGAAAGGAATGGAAAATATAAGAGGGAATTTTTCCCCTCTCTTGTTTTCCCCATCTTTTTTCCAATTTGGTTCTATTTCATCCCCCCTTTTTCTCTATTTTCTTTTCCTCCTCTCTTTCTCCATTTCTCTCTTTTACCCCTCCATTTCTCTCTTTATCCCTTCTCTTTCACCCCTTCTCTCACTCTTGAGTGAGAGAAGGGGTAAAAGAGAGAAATGGAGAAAATGAGGAGGAAAAGAAAATAGGGAAAAAGGAGGGAATAATAGGAACAAATTGGAAAAAAAGACGGGGAAAACAAAAGAGAAAGGGGAAAAATAGAGAAAGAGAGCATGCCAATATCTGCAGCTTCATCTCCCCTCTCCTTCAGACCAGTGGCCAATAACTGGGCCCAGCGATTTACACACAGATGTTTAGGGGGCTGAGGAGGCGCCTATACATATATAGAGATCCTGCATAAAGGGGAACTAGTGGAAGGTGAGGAAGATACTACTCTCAATACCAAGACCCCTGGGGTCTTCCCATCTCACAAAGGAATATTCCATTATGATCGGTGGGTGCCCTAGCTCTGGGACCCCCACTGATTCTGAGAATGAAGGGGTTACGGCTTCATTCACAGCATTGCCCCGGCCACTTGGCTATTCAGGGAGCTGCAGCAGAACCCCCAGAAATCCAGTGGTCCAGCAAATGGGCACTCCCCGATATACCCGATGACAGGAATGTGACCGTATGTGCGGCATCACATGGACTACACCATTGCATTGTGGGTTAATTAAATCCGGATCTTCTGGAGAAGAATTTGAGCCGTAGACACAAACATAATAAAGCCGCCAGATGTGATATTGCATAATTCTCCTGTTATAGTCATGTGGGGGGATTCCGTTTCATCACGGCATTAACCGTTCGTCTCCCAGGATACAGAGCAGATTGTTCATGTGTTACTCATAGGAGGAGGCGGCCACGTGGAGGGACAGGGACAGGGGTGCATGCTTCAGCCATCAGGGCTCTATTGGGGCTTCATCTGAAACTATTAAGGAGGAGCTCCGATTATACAGCACATATACAGATGCCATACGCCACTCTACAGAGGCGACAGCTGGTCCCATTCTAAAATTGACAGTTTCCTGGAATCCTGTATATGAGGCAGTATCACATACACGCTATGTTTAGAGAAAAAGAAATGAGCGGACAGTAATGTACAAGAGGCTTAGATACACCAGCTCAGTATCACATTTGATTCCCCATGCATGGGACATGTCAAGCTCTGCCACATATGTGCACAGAAATACCCACATAACCTCCCAGAAACATTCGCACAAGAATGTACCCCCTTTGGGGTTCTTTACACAGACAAGGTAGTGAAAATCAGGACGATTAGATGTAATACGCACCAGATAAGCAGACAGTATCACACATGATAGGCTTAGATACACAGACTTAGCAGACAGTATCCCACATAACAGCCTTAATTATACAGCTGGTCAGCAGACAGTATCACACACGATAGGCTTAGATACACCAGCTCAGCAACACACTATCTATTGATAAGACATTGTAAAAGGGGTTTTCCAGGATTGTAATATTTATGACCTATTAATATCACATCAGTGGGGGTCTGACACCGGGGACCCTTCTGATCAGCTGTTTGAAGAGACCACAACATTCAGGTGAGCGATGTGGCCTCTGCATTGAATACCAAGCACAGCGCCATACTTTGTGTAGAGGCTGTGCTTAGTATTGCAACTCAGCCTCATGTGATGTGATGAAAAAACATGACGTCAATGACCCGTGAGCGTCACTGCCACTTTGAGCAGGATATACGGGGGTCCTGGGTATTGGAACCCCACAGATAAGTTGCTGACCTGTCCTAAGACTCCTTGAATAAGAATTGCCTCTCTGTATCTGACTACATTGGGCAAGCAGTGTAACCCAGTCTCAGAACCATATTCCTGTCGGATTATCAGACATTCTGGATTATTCAGCTGTATTCAAGTAAACTGAGATCATCCAGTGTGGGAGCTTTGTGCAGTCCATAACCATCCCGTTCTGACACATAATATTGCATCTATTCTTGGAGCAGACGGCACTAATTCACACCCGCTGTGGAAGGCAACACGTCTTTTTTGGTTGGGAAGTGTTATTTCTGGCCCCTCTATATTATATGTCTATTTAGCAATATTCAAGAGATGTCAGAAATAAATTAGAAACATGGAAGACTGACGACAAAACACGGCCCCTGGTCCATCTAGTCTGGCGGCATGTTATTTCCCTGTATCTTAGACACATATGCCGTATGCCTAGGTTTGCATTCATTCACTGGAGCTTTTCCAGCCACCTCTGCTGGAAGTTTCTTCCAGGCCTTTCAGTAAAATAATAATTTCTAACAATGCTCCTGATGTTCCCCCCAACTAATTTCAGATTGTGCCCCCTTATTAGAAATACTTCATGTCTACCTTCAAGGCTATACAAATTACGTAAAGCATCTCCTGGTCCAGAGACATCCTCCTGTGATCCCAGCTTTAGGCCTCATTCACACGACCAAGCGTACAGGCCAAGACTCTTCCGATGGGGGGTCTGATGCTTCATTCCGATGATAGTCATCCATGTATATGAAATTGGTCCCCCTTCGATGTGCACACTCAGTCATGTACAAGTAGCCTTAGACCAACCCTACTGGATTGAGGCACAGCTCACCTCATCATGACCAGCAGTGTCGATTTGCCAGGGCGACTACCATCTATCATAAAGGGGAATCAGCTTGCCATTCCTTTCCTGCAGATCAAGATATTAACCTGACTCCTGTTCCTGACTTCTGATTTCAACTTGACTCCTGGTTCCAACCCTTGGTTCTTGACTACTTGTCTGCTCTTATCTGTTGTATTCCGACGGCTCTCCCAGCATTGACCCATGACTCTGTTCCTGACTACACTCCTGTCTTGTCCTCTGGCCTGTCACATCTTGACTGCTTTCTTGGCGTTGACCTTGGCTGTGTTCATTGGTATCGATACTGGAGACCTCAGCCCTGCCTTTTGGATTGTTCATCTGGTGCCTGTTGTATTCCTAGTTACAACTCTTGGCTTTGTTCCTGACTATGCTCAGGTCTCATCCTCTGACCTGTTGTATCCTGACAACTCTTTTAATATTTACCCTTGACTCCGTACTGGACTAAGTTCCTGTATTTTCCTCTGGCCCATCACATCTTGATCGCTTTCCTGGCGATGTCTCTTGGATGCGTTCATTGGTGACAATTCTGGGGACCTCAGTCCTGCCTTTTGGATTGTTCATCTGGTGCTTGTGGTTGTACTCCTAGTTACAACTCTTGGCTCTATTCCTGACTATGCTCTGGTGTCGTCTCTCACCTGTTGCATCCTGACTGCTCTCCTAGTAATGATCCTTGACTCTGTTCCTAATTATGCTTCTGCCTTTTCCTCAGGTCTGTCACATCTTGACCACTCTCCTGGTGATGACCTTTGGATGCATTTATTCGTGACAATTCTGCCTTTTAAATTGGCCACCTAGTGCCTGTTGTTGTACTCTTGGTTCCAAATCTTGGCTCCAATACTGACTACACAACGGTCTAATCCTATGACCTGTTACATCCTGACAGCTTTCCTAGTATTGACCCTTGAATCTGTTCCTGACTACACTGCTGTCTAGTCCTCTGGCTTGTCATATTCTGACCACCTTCCTGGTGGCAACTCTTGGCTCCATTTATTGGTAACTATTCTTGGGGCCACAACCTAAGAACCTGACCAGGACAGTCCATACCAGAGGTCGAGAACAGGGAGATTTCTTAGACTTCCCACTCTAGTCTATCCAGCCCCGAAACCAATTAGAAAAATCCACTTCTCGAGTGAGAGACTTTATACATCCGTGTTTTCCTTCTATGTGGCCACAGTGTTGACTCATTTTTAAGCAGTCACTCTCAATCCTTCTCTTCTGAAGTCCTGGCTAACAAAGAGAAGCCAATACAATACTCCGACAAGGGATAGATTTCTCCGCGGGTGCTTTATTTTATTTTCGAAAGCATTGAACTGGAGTTTACAGATGAACCTGCGTTGCTCAATTTTTAATGCTAAAACCAGCAGGCTTTAATTTTCAGAACAAGATGGCGACCAGAAGAATGGTTATGAGTGACGGCAGGCCAGTGTTATTACTTCGACAAGCAGCGAGACAGGGAGGTTTGCACACGTGATGTAGTTACAGATGAAGTGCTCTGGCGCGTGTTTCCAGGCTAAATTTGTATCCGACGATTTCATGGTGCAGAGGAACTGGACGGTTTCAGGCGAGAGAGGCATGTGTGCTGATTTTTTCCAGATGACTTCTGTACAGACGGGGCCAGGCCAAACCCCTCCTCAATAGTATTGTAGCCAGAACGGAACTGTAGCCTGTGTGAGTGCTCCCAGTTCTCCCTGGTAGAATTTGGCAACCTCGGAGTAGCTCGTTGACGGCTCGTTATTGCCATAACCTATTAACCCCTGCATACTCAAGATGCTCTGACATCAGTTTTGATTAAGTGCTGAATAATAGCAATAGATTATAGCGCAGGGCTTTTTCATGTGGGATTTCTGGCAGTCTAGAATTAGACTGTACAAGAAATTGCTGAACGGGACAGTATAATGCATGGGGAAATGCTCCATGTCAGGGAACGCAGAGTGAAACAAGTCACATATTTTCAGATAAATCATGTGGGCCAACACATTGGGCGGAAATGCTTCCAAAATTGGATATCTATCAGAGGTTCCATCGATGGTCCTTGCTTAACATAGCTGGGAACTTTCATCACAGAACCCAAAAAATCCAATAAAGATGACCTCATCTAAACGGGACCTTACAGACCGCAGGCTATAAGCATTCTTTCCTTACTGTACACTAGATCTGTGCAGATTATATGAAGCAACTAGAAGTAGATATGTTCGAGACCCTCCCCGCTTGTAGTTGATGTGGTCGTGCTTGGTGAAAGCCAAAGAACGCTTTTACTTTTCGCCAATAATCATTCTTTACCAACATATGTTTTAACAATGCAATGGCAACACAGAAGCGTTTCCAAAAGTCTCTCATGATCAAGTGTCCTTTCTTGATACACTTCACTCGCTGCATGAAGTTTATAGGCAAAGTCTTCAAGCAATTTTTTTTAAGCAATGTCTCATAAGGAAAATCTTTAAAGAGGTATTCCCATCATGGCAAAGCATGGCTGAGACGGGAATGCAGCGCTCCTTCTCCCTGTCCTTACTGGCAGTTGTAATACAGAGAGTACATTACCATCGTATTACAGCTGTGTGAGCCTGGCAAAATTTGTGCTAATACGTGCATTTAATACTCTGCTAGAAGCTTCTATAGCAGGTACAGAAAAATTCTGACAAAATAGTGCTGCATGCTGCACTATTTTGTGCGATATAATGCCCCTTAGGGCTCGCTATACATGGTGTAAAGCCCCTTAGGGTCCCACACACAGTATATTGCCCTTAGGGCCCCCCCACATATGGTATAATGCTCCACTTTTGCCCTCCACACATGGTATAGTGCTCCACTTTTGCCACCTTTAGTTACCATCACATAGCCATTAGTTTCTGTATTTACAACTAATGATCATGCCTCCTCCATTCTGCGAACCTCCGACACCTGTTCAGTCCATAGATTGGCGGCAGGGAAGGACCACGTGACTGTACTCGTCACTCAACCTCCTCCATCACGCTAGTTTGCAGAGCGCGGTGACTCTTTATAGAGGAGGCTGCGTTATGAGTACAGTCACATGATCCTTCCCCGCCGCCAATCTATGCACTGAACCGATGTGTGCACATGCCGGAGGAGGCACATCAGTTATCAAGCACAGAGAAGGAAGCAACACAAAGTTGTCTTCCCCATTTAACTTAAATCCAGAATTCTGGTTTCCTGTTCTTTGTGAGCAGTGCATTGTGGGAGCTGAGTTACTATACAGTGGGCACTATGTACCTATTCACACAACTGACATCCTCGGCCATGAGCTGTCCATGGTCCATGAAACAAAATCAAGTATGCTCTATTGGGTCCACTTTCACAGACCCATTGAGGTGAATAGGTCCATGTCAAACACATGGCCAAGTCTTGGCATGTGTGAATAGAGCAAGCTACTTGGTTGCTTGGGGCGCTGCTGACTCGTCTGTTTCCAAGGGCAACCAGTACAAGTTTAGGAGCAGTAAGTATTTGCAAAGTTACCCTGTAGCGGTACTATTTGCAAAGTAAAGAGCAGAATTATATTTTACTGAAAAAGCTAAGGACTTACATGTCAACTAAAGAGCAACGTTCTAGAAGATGAGGTTCTTCAGGTCTCAATACACATAACATAATATACGATGACACTATGGGACTGTCACTAACCTTCAATAATTCAGGTGCTCCATAATACCAGGGGATACAGGATGTCTATGAGTGTCAGATTCCAGGACGCTGCCTATTCTTGGCGTGTCGCCGCCCGGTAGATGCCCTCGCCAGAGAAAGGCCTTCTGTGCTCTTTGTTATATACTGTCAATTATGGTTTCAGAAATGGATGGGTGAAATCTTATCTCCTGATGCTCCAAGTTATATTATAGTAATAGAATAACTTCCCATAGCTATGGCCTATTGAAAGTTTTCAAGTACTTAGCCAACATGCTCACTGGCTCTGTGTTTCTATTCTCTTTTTCCAGACTTTTTGAGCATGGTGGATCCAATGAGTGTCCCGGGACAAGAGGAAGAATAGATAGAAGAATCAGCTGCCTAGAGCACAGCTGTCTGCCCTTGGCAGGGCTGTAACTCCCCCTGGTGATCAGCAGGAGGCCTCACACAGCGTTCCATCTTGTCCTAGCCTTGTATATCCGATTCAACATATCTTCTCCTGTGGCGATCATATAGCAAGTTCATCAGGGATTGCGGCGATCATATAGCAAGTTGATCAGGGATTGCTGAACTTCCATTGACATGTGGTCACCATCGTGACCATGCAAATTGTAAAAACAACCATGAATGATGGTTCATCTCCATATGATTTGCATTATTGTCTGCAGCACATCCCCTGTGTACACAATGAGACTAAGAAAGAAGTGATCAAGTGTTAGCTCGGCTGTCAGATGATGGTGCGGCATGTTTAGACTGGGCAATGATCAGGAATGAACATCTGTACGAACGTTAAGTCGGCCTGCCTAAAAGGCCCTTCAAGGTAGGGGACCTAATCATTGGCCAAGATGGGCAGTCTCCTTAACTGGTGCTAGGGGCAACAAAACTGCTGGGCACCAGAGAATAGACACTACGGAAAGACCTGTAGCTGTAATCCAGTGAACAAAAGAGACACTAAACCTATAGATGAATGACAAAAAACTGTCAGTGAACACGTATAAAAAATGGTGGTGGCAAAAAGTGGCATTTATTCTTTATAATTATCAATCCTCAGCTCTCGGCTGTAGAGAGACGATATTGCCCGAGACCCTTTCTTGCGTCAAATGTGCGCCACAAGCCCGATCGAGCTGTGCGAATGTGTAAGGAACAGGGTGAGGAACAAAGCAGGGTGAGGAACAAGGCAGGGTGAGGATTGGGGCGGGGACATTTTCGACTCAATAAATCTCTTTCAGAAACTGGTGTAGATTTCCATTCAGCCTATTCATCAATCTCTCTTTCCCAGTCTTAATAAATCTGCCCCACTGTGTGATGGATCCCTTAAAGTGTACAACAGCTTCATAAATGACTGATTCGCCACCTTCTTCATGCCCCAGCTGACATTTCTGTGTACGACTTGCACAGCTGACTGCACATTTGTGTCAATTCTTTTGGTTCCAAATCTGACATGGAATCAAGTTGTTAAGCAGCGTCGCATTATACGCCGTCCAGGAAACTAAATATAATTCCTAGGGCTTTCATTTATTTACATGGGATTCCTTGTGCCCAGTCACTGTAAACTATCAGGAGCTGAATGTTGTTGTGTGACCACAAAAAGAGCAAAGTCCCTGTAATGAGCATTAGGCTAAAGACAGCGAGCAAACTCCACATTCCAAGATTTCCTATTAACCCACGAGAACTCATGTGAAGCAGGAATTATTTCCGTCTGCTGAACACGGCGTTTTATTGAGTTTATGGTTTAATCCTTCTTTGAAGAGAATTCACAGCCAAGGTGAATGTATTATGCATACATATATATATATGTATACACACACACACACACACAGTATATACAGTTAGGTCCAGAAATATTTGGCCAGTGACACAATCTTCATGATTCGGGCTTGGCCATCACATTGGATTTAACATGACACAACTGAGATACAATAGAAGAGTAGACTTTCAGGTTTAATACAAGGGGTTGAACAAAAAAATCTGGTGAAATGTTTAGGAATTGCAACCATTTTTCTACAAAGCCTCCTCATTTCAGGGGCTCAAAGTAATTGGAGAAATTAGCATTACCGTAAATAAAATGTTCATTTTTAATACTTTTTAGAGAACCCTTTGCAGGCAATGACTGCCTAAAGTCTGGAACCCATGGACATCACCAAACGCTGGGTTTCCTCCTTTGTGATGCTTTGCCAGGCCTTTGCTGCAGCTCTTCAGTTGTTGCTTGTTTGTGGGTCTTAAGTTTTGTCTTGAGCGAGTGAAAGGCATGCTCAATCGGGTTGAGATCAGGTGATTGACTCGGGCACTGCAAAATATTCCAGTTCTTTGCTTTAAAAAACTCTTGGGTTGCTTTCATAGTATATTTTGGGTCATTGTCCATCTGTACTGTAAAGTGCCAACCAATCCACCTTGCTGCATTTAGTTGAACCTGAGCAGAAAGTCTATCCCTATACACTTCAGAATCCATCCTCTTCTATCACATCATCAGTAAACACTAGTGACCCAGTACCAATGGAAGTGATGCAGTGCTATGGAACAGGAGCCACTCCAAGCCTTCTCCATACTTTCTTCGTCCCATAATTCTAGTTCAGGTTGATCTTAGTTTCATCTGTCCAAAGAATGCTGTTCCAGAACTATACTGGCTTCTTGAGATTTTTTTTTTTTGGCAAAGTCTAATCTGGCCTTTCTATTTTTGAGGCTTTTGAGGGTTTGCACTTTGTGGTGAACCCTCTGTATTTACTCTTATGAAGTCTTTGCTTTACGATAGACTTAGATACTGATACACCGACTACTGATTCATTCTCCTGGATGATGTTAAAGGGATTTTCTTCACCATGGAAAGGATTCTGCGATCATCCACCATTGTTGTCTTCTGTGGACGTCCAGGCCTTTTTGAGTTTCCAATCTAACCAGTGCGCTCTTTTTTACCAGAATGTACCAAACTGTTGATTTGGCCCCTCTTAACATTTCTGATATCTCTCTAATGGATTTCTTCTATTTTTCAGCCTAATGATGTTCTGTTTCACTTCCATTGAGAGCCCCTTTGACCGCATGTTATAGGTTCACAGCAGCAGCTTCCAAATGCAAAAGTCATACCTGGAATCAATTCCAGAGCTCAAAGCTGTGTTTTTTTTTGTTGTTGTTGTAGGTCTAACTGCATTTTTTTTTTTTTTTTTGCCAAAGTCAAGAGTGGCTTCAAAGGGAATAAGAAATATAATGGAAGCAAATATACGTTTCCCTTCTGCTAAATCTACTCCTGGCTTTGACTGCAGCAAAATCTACAATGAAAAGCACAGCTTTTCCACAACATGTAGTCTTAGCCTTACTCTGGTCATCCAACAGATTGTCTGCCACCTATTCCTGATATAGAAGTGAAATGATCCAGAAATCACCTTGATATTGACAATCCAGTTCACACTCCTGACAGTCACATAGGAGGTGCAGAGGCACTGTTGTAAGCATAATGGAGACTGCTAAACCTCAGGGATGGAAGGGGCAACTGAGTCTTAGGCACAGGGTGGGGCAACTAAATCAACTAACATTTGGAACAACATGGCGCAACTAATCCACTGGATGTAGGGTAAAGAGAGGGACAACTAAATCACTGGAATCTGGAGACAGAGTGGGTCAAATAATCCACTGGATGAAGGGTACACAGAGAGAAAACTAAGCTGCTAAAATCTGGAGACAGAATGGGGCAACTAAGTCACTAGACACCCTACCTAACTTTTAATATGATTAAGTAAAAGCTTTTTAATGTTCCAATTGGGGTCGTTGATCTTTCTTTGGACCAAAGCTGGCCATTAACTTTAGATTTTAGACTGCTGAAGTGGCAGATTTTAGACTCTGCTTGCTGTTGGTTGGACATGTATAAACTTACGACAGTCTGTCCCATACAACCAACCATCAACTAAAGTTTGTCAGAACCAAAATCTGTTGTGTTGGAGTTTTTTTTTTGCTGTCTGTCTGCCATGATCTTTTGAGTATGGGCTAGATGGTCTGACCAAGGAGCGAATTTTGTATTATGGGGCGTGTGTTTGTACTACTAACACACCCACAAAATGTCTGTCATGTCCTATTTTTAGCACTTCCTTAGCATTGAACAACTTTCATCTGTTAATTTTGCACATGTCTGTGTCAGTCGAAGGTTTGTGGTTGTTCATGTGTTTAGGATGGTTGGCCGTATGAGCAACCAACCACTGTTTTTTTCAGATGAGCAATGGCAGTATAAAATCTAATGTGTATGGCCAGCTTTAGTCACTAGATAGAGAACACAGTAGGGCAACTAAACTGGAGAGACATAGAAGGGAATCTTACGTCTGAAATGATCACTAGACCAGAACTAGCAAGTGGAGCCCCAATTTAGTTGCTGTTATAGGACATCTTCTACTGCACAAGTAGAGAATTGGCAGATTAGAAAAGTTGTGGTGGAAATACATGAATATCTGGTTAAACTGAATGAGTTGCTATACTGGGTTCTGGTGAAAAACCCCCTTTAAGAAAAAAGACATGGACCACACATCCCAGTATTATATTTTCTCAGCAAAATCTACATTTAACTTAAATTTTAAGGTACAGAAGCTCGCTAGTACCTTCACAACACACTCTGTATAGTGGGTGTCTTCACTGTTGCGTGCGGCACCGCATTGCGATGTCACCCCAGCAGCACAGCGCATATAGGGAGAATGACCCAGCAGTTGAATAGCACCCCTGCTTCCAGGATAAGCCCCCAGGCTTTGGGTCACACCAGCCCAGTGCCTGGGTGCTTAGTCTGGCAGAAGAGATGCTTTGGGGTTGCTCCTCCTGTAGGTACTGTGTTTGCCTCATCCAACAGAGTAGGGACCCACTATACAGAGATCGCCATGAAGTTGCTAAAAGGCTTATATACAGTACATTGATCAAGAACCTTGCATCAATTTTTTGTAGATTTTGTTGAGAAGGCTACATCCAGTTTTTAAAGAATCCTTAGTTCATTAAAGGGTTACACAAGTGCAAGACATCCTAAGGAACAGCGCAGAGCACAGCTCACAGTCCTGCATCCCTGTCCCTTTAAGAGGCTGAGTATACATGTGGCTAGAATGTCAGTTTCACTATGGAGATCAGACACTGCAGCAGGAGGAGGAGAGGCTGAGTCTGACACCCCCACACTGCAGGGGGAATCCCTGCTAAACACCAGCCTGGGGATCACAGTCCTGCCAGAGTCACAGCAGCAGTGCCCTGTCCTCTACCACTGCCTACATGGGCAGGGGGGTCCTCTAACCACCCCCAGCCCCAACCTATTCTGCAAGACTCTGCTCTAGAACAAAGTCCTCTTTATACTGTCACCATGGGAGCAGCACACAGAAGCTGACTCTCCTCCTCTACTCAGTGCTCTACTTGTAGCTGTCTCCTGTACACATCCTACCTACTACACCATGCTGCCCAGACCCAAGAACACCTTCACCCTCAAACAGGACCCCAGAGAGACTATGGTAAGTGAACCCTGCATGCCGAGTCTGTAAGTGTGCTGTATGCCAAGTCTGTGTGAGTCCTACATGCCAAGTCTGTGTGAGTCCTACATGCCAAGCCTGTGTGTTTGTTTACCAGAAGTGCAAACATTGTAACAAACTGGTAAACAATGTATCTCCTAGGAAGTTAATGGGGAGTATATTTAGGTCATCGTACCCCTTGGTATTTCACTGGCCCTTCACCAGGGTCTTGTGTTTACATTGGCAATGTGCTGTTATGTTCTAGCAAAGCTTATTGTGTGGTCAGAGTCACATGCCATGCCCTGGCACTATGACACAAAGCCCCTCTGTTTTGGCTCTCGTAGCCCTACTTCCTCTGCTTCTTCAGAGTCAATTTTGCCATTTTATAGCAAATAAGTAGTTTCAGTATAAAATGAGATATCTTTCGGCCTGAACACTACCTGAGTGTCCAGCGTTACAGATGGGGCAGTGGGATGTTGGGCGTTGATAATAACCTGACGCCTATACAGATGGAGGAGTGGATTGCCAGACTAGTGACTGGGAAATTATAGGTCTGTCTGTAATCCTTCATTAAGTAATGGTTACTTGTTAAAGTCTGGCAAGAGCAGAAATCCCATATGTAATCCCCTATGGAGAATGTCTGCTTATTAACCCCGCCGCTACTGGAGGTCTCTGTAGACTGAACTGCGTTCTGGTTGGCAAGTACAGGGTTAAGTGGGAAAGGCCGCAGGGCACAGTCTGTGGGATTATGACATATAGAACACTTTGATAGTATTAAGCATGTGGGAGATGTCAGGAGGGATGTCCGAGCAGCAGAGTATTGAGTCACTGTAGCAGCTGATGCAGTCCTTATGTCCACACCTCTGCTTGTCCCATCTGTGCAGTATATGGCAGTACTGGTGTGCCACAGAGACACTTACCTGCCTGTCCTATGTATTTACTTTTGTAGTTGTACTCATCTTACCTACTTCATATGACTGCAACAGCTAAGGTCAGGCTTGGACTGGCCCAAAGGGGAGCAGGTGAATGCCTGTGCCTAGTGGGCCCCTAGATCCCCAATCCCTGTAAGAGTGGCACAGTAGACCTACTGCACTACATACAGACAGTGTACAGCAGCTCAGCCCGCCTATGTGCCCATATAATAAACTGGGTAACATAACAAGCTACCCTGTTAATTATATAGAGATGCATGGGGTGGCTGAGATGACATCCAAGTACAGAGGCCGGCCGACCACTATCCCTCCTCCAGGACCCCATCTCCTTACTGTCACTGTGGCGTCCCCATCACCAGTTATCTTGCTCACAGAGGTAAGGGGGCCTTAATCTAAGGCGAAGGTAGCAGGCTAATACTGAGGTAATATTTGTATTTATCTGTATAGTGGGCCCCCAGACTGAATTCTACTGGTGGGGCCCTAGTCCGACACTGCGCAAGGGCATAGCTGGGTATGGTGGTGGTGGTGGGGTTACTCGGCATGTGCCTTGGAGGTTTTGCCACAGTATTCAGATAAAATGGATGTGGGCAGTAAACTGAACCTTTGCCTTTAGTGAAGAAGTCTTAGCTAGGATTCTGACAACATTCCCCTGCAATATATGGCATCTTATAAGTACAAGGCTCAGGTGGTAAAGGTAGGATACCGTACAGACAGGTACAGCTAGGGTAGAAAGTAGGGCAGCTAGCTTTACCACCTATGATATGCAGTACAATTGTACCTAGTTGCACCGTTTAGGGTAAATATGTCTTGCAGTTGTGCCCTGCACTGTATTTCTACATTCCTGCTCTGCCTCTTATCATGTGTGGCGCCTCCTAGTGGCAGGGTCAGATCATTGCCTATAGTTGCCCTATTTTGTTTTACGTAAGAAAATAAGTTCCTATTCTTGTATCTCAAGCTACGTAGGGGACTTGACCTCCTCATCTTCAGATTTTAACCATTTCAGACTGTTTTGTATGTTTCAGGAAAACATCAATGTATAAGTAATACCACCACTACTGTACATCCAAAGAGTGCCTGTATAACCGTACCCTATACTGCCATGCCGTGCCCAAATAACAACGTCTGAATAATAGAGAGGCATAAATATTAAACACCACAAGCACTCCAAATAATAGTGCAATACTATACAGAACCTGTATAACCCATCTAATGTATGCCACAGTATAGGCATACAGTGGCATAGGTCACCTCTATAGGATAAGTCATCAATATGTGATCTGTGGGGGTCTGACACCCGGGACCCCTACAGATCAGCTGTTCCAATGTTTGGGTGAGCGCTGTGGCCTCTTCACTGATTCCCAAGCACAGCGCTGTACATATCATAGGGCCTGTGCTTGGCATTACAGCTCAGCCCCATTCACTTGAATGGGACTGAGGTGCTGTTGTACCAAGTGACTATTGAATGTGACATCGTCATCACAAGGAAGAAGTTGCAGCCACCACCTCAAAAAAACTTATCAGAGTCTGTGTCGGACCCCCACTAGTCGCTTATAGATGATTTGTCCAGAGGAGGTCATCAATACAGAAGTCCTGAAAAACCCCTTTAAGGAAGTGATGGATAGAGGGTAAATATATTTGGCCAAAGTGGATACCCCCAGTGTGACAGGCCTCCTTTATAGCATTACCTGTAGGTTTGCGCTCACTCATATAGATGGGGGAATTGGTTTTAATAAACTACATTTTGGTCTCAGATAGGATTGAATGTGTGTGGGGGAAGAGATGTTTTTGGGGTATGATAAGACATAATATTAGACATTTTGATAGTTAATAGATTTTTTTAGATGAAAATGTATTTATATATTATGTATGAACTAATTATATAATAATAATAATAATAATAATATTATAATATATAGAATTATTTTATATGATATAATATAATAATTAAAAAAAAAAACTACATTGACATTAATGACGCGGCTATACCTGCTCCGTGCATTGTTACGGCTCAGAGACTATGGCGGCTGCTGCATCATATCAGAACTAAGCAGAAGCCATCCTCCAGCCCTGGCCTCAGTAAAGCTGAATAGTTAGAAGAGAGTTTATTGGCATGGAGGAAGTAACTTTGCTGATGTGGAAACATTACAAAAAAAAAAACCCCGCTGTATAGCGGACAAGATAGTGCTTGTTGTAATGACAAAGCGTGTAATTGTCTGCATCTATTCTGTAGCCAAGCTGTCTGGAGACATAAAACGATATCCAAATATAGACCATATAAAATCCTCATAGACAGGAACATAACACATTATTATATTTTATGGGAATTTATTATTGGAAAGCCTAAAGGTGCCAAACGTCAGCCAAACCCGGGAAGACTGGACGACTATCTTATGTATCCCGACTCTCCCTGATCACAGAGGGCCTAGAAAAGAAGGATCAGGCAGCTGGATTTCAACAGGCCTGATCCTTTTCTTTTAATCTACTGCCTGAGGAGTTTCCCCTATCCCCACTGAGAAAACAAGCATGCTCAACTTAGTTGGTGTGTGCAAATGGTTAACTGACTGGAAAAAAAAAGGGCTTTTCCAGGACTATCAATTGATGACCTATAATAAGATCAGTGGGGGTCCAACACCCAAGCCCCCCACCAATTAAAGAGACTGCAGCGTCCTGGTGAGCGTTGCAGCCTCTTCACACAAGTCCAGGCCCAGGCACTGAGCTGTAAACAGGCCATGTGAAGCGCAGTCACAGAGCATCACTATCGTTTACCTATGTTGGACCCCCGCTGATCTTCAATTTATGAACTATCCTAAAGATCATCAACTGATAAGCCCCGAAAACCCCTTTAAATATCCTGAATTCGGTTCATTCTTGTGTATGATCTTGCTGAGCTCTATGTAACTCTCTTGTAAAAAATACAAAAAGTTCGAAGATGATGACTAGACCCCAGTAGTCATTGAGGCTTGGAGAGAAATTTGACCCAATGGCATCTTTTGAACGACCATTTATTGTTTTACCAGGGCATCCATGTTATGTTGCCTAAACACAGTAGAGTGGCCTCTCAACTCTACCCCAATGGCAAATGTTAGAGAGAAGGACTGGGCGGATGGATTTTAGTATACCCAATCCTTTTACTTTTGGGAACAAAAGCTACCCTCCAGACCAGTGACTTGTACCCCTTTCCCATTCAGAATATATACTGAGCCTAGTCTATATGTATATGCGGGGATGTATTGGTACAGATAGCCCCTTACAGGGGTCTTGTGCATGGCCACTCTTATTGGTTCACAAAAATTCTAATGTCATCAAGGTATTCTGATGTCACCGAACTACCCAATACTACAGTATTTTGGTATGTGCCACCAGATAGTGCCAGTCAATACCAAACGTGGGGCACTTTGTGAATGTTATTGTAGAAACAGGTCCGGGTGTGTTGATGTAACCCATCCTGCGTAACGCAGAGGTATCATGTGACATTAGACGAGTGGTAGAGTGAATGTAATAGGCTTGGTCTTATAAAAGGGTAACCAGGTGTACAAAGGTTACCTTAACTATAAACACCCTGGAATGTACATAGGACACACAGCTACAAATATCTATTCATCAGGTGACAATCTCTCCTTCCCTTTAAATATCACTGACCTTAAAGGTTATAGACACCTTTGACCTGAAAAAATGTTTACGTATGTTGGTGGTTACCTTGGGTTATTACGAAGTTTCAGGTTGCATTCTTCAGTCCTTCATTCATTTTTAGATGCTAGGATATGACATTTGCAGCTTGCTCCTAGTTTAAGGCATTTCTCAGGTGGAGGGTCCGTCCTAGTAACACATAGTGGATGTGAGGTCTTGTGTGGCCAGGATGATGTTACCTTCACTAGCCCTCATGTATCAGAACAGCTTTGTGTCCGGACTGAAGTCTCCTTCCACAACCTATGAGGGATCTCTTCTCCCATGTGCTGACAGACACTGATGCTGAGGAGTATGTGATTTCCCCCCACAGTCTTCTCTCTGTATACTTATACAGAGCCTATGATATCTCTCCCTCTCCCTTTTAGGCTGTCTTATGTGTGCCCTCCACACATTCTGATACAGAACGGCTTTTGTGATCTGCTCTCCCTGAATACATGGATGCATTCCTTACTCTCCACACTTTAATCTACCTTATATACCCCCCCCCACACACACACACACACACACACACTGTGTATATTCACACTGTTTTTTTTACGTCAATTCTGCTACATTTTTCATAGCAGAATTAGCATGATATAAAATATTGGTGTGCTCACATTCTGTCTCACCTGCGGTGTGGCTACTTATTGTAGCTTGTGAGCTATTTACGTACAAAAAGCACACCGAAAAAGATAGAATACTTTTTTCCCCACAATGCAGATTTCAAAGAGTAGTTCACAATGCAAGAATACCCATTAAGAACAATGGGATGTAGAGTTTAACCATTTTCCACACTGACCCTGACAGTGATATATATGTGTAATGGCCCATAGCAATTGAAACTGATAAACCGTGGCAAATATTTGAGGCTCAGCCTTGTATGTCTGCCACAGATGTGTATCTGAATCATGCGAATATACCCTAACACTGAGAGAAAGGATGAAAGGAGAGAGAGGTAACACAGAAGCAGTGTGCTGTCAGATTCAGCAGGACAACCAGCTAGGTGAAAGGGTTGCTTAGACTCTACAGTCATGGCCAAAAGTTTTGAGAATGACACAAATATTATATTTTCACATGATCTGCTGCCCTCTGGTTTTTATGTGTGTTTGTCAGATGTTTTTATCACATACAGAAATAGAATTGCATTCATATTATGAGTAACAGAAGCTTATATTGACAGTTAGAATGAGTTAATGCAGCAAGTCAATATTTGCAGTGTTGACCCTTCTTCTTCAGGACCTCTGCAATTCTCCCTGGCATGCTCTCAATCAACTTCTGGACCAAATCCTGACTGATAGCAGTCCATTCTTGCAGAATCAATGCTTTCATTTTGTCTGAATTTGTTGGTTTTTGTTTGTCCACCCGTCTCTTGATGATTGACCACAAGTTCTCAATGGGATTAAGATTTGGGGAGTTTCCAGGCCATGGACCCAAAATCTCTATGTTTTGTTCCCTGAGCCATTTAGTTATCACCTTTGCTTTATGGCAAGGTGCTCCATCATGCTGGAAAAGGCATTGTTGAGCGCCAAACTGCTCTTGGACGGTTGGGAGAAGTTGCTCTTGGAGGACATTCTGGTACCATTCTTTATTCATGGCTGTGTTTTTAGGCAAGACTGTGAGAGAGCCGATTCCCTTGGCTGAGAAGCAACCCCACACATGAATGGTTTCAGGATGCTTTACAGTTGGCATGAGACAAGACTGGTGGTAGCGCTCACCTCTTCTTCTCCGAATAAGCTGTTTTCCAGATGTTCCAAACAATTGAAAAGGGGATTCATCCGAGAAAATGACTTTACCCCAGTCCTCAGCAGTCCACTCCCTGTACCTTTTGCAGAATATCAGTCTGTCCCTGATGTTTTTTCTGGAGAGAAGTGGCTTCTTTGCTGCCCTCCTTGAGACCAGGCCTTGCTCCAAGAGTCTCCGCCTCACAGTGCGTGCAGATGCACTCACACCTGCCTGCTGCCATTCCTCAGCAAGCTCTGCACTGCTGGTAGCCCGATCCCGCAGCTGAAACACTTTTAAGAGACGGTCCTGCCGCTTGCTGGTCTTTCTTGGGCGCCCTGGAGCCTTTTTGGCACCAATGGAACCTCTCTCCTTGAAGTTCTTGATGATGCGATAGATTGTTGACTGAGGTGCAATCTTTCTAGCTGCAATACTCTTCCCAGTTAGGCCATTTTTGTGCAGTGCAATGATGACTGCACGTGTTTCTTTAGAGATAACCATGGTTAACAGAAGAGAAACAATGATGGCAAGCACCAGCCTCCTTTTAAAGTGTCCAGTGGTGTCATTCTTACTTAATCATGACAGATTGATCTCCAGCCCTGTCCTCATCAACACCCACACCTGTGTTAATGGAGCAATCACTGAAACGATGTTAGGTGGTCCTTTTAAGGCAGGGCTGCAATGATGCTGAAATGTGTTTTGGGGGATAAAGTTCATTTTCTAGGCAAATATTGACTTTGCAAGTAATTGCTGTTAAGCTGATCACTCTTTATAACATTCTGGAGTATATGCAAATTGCCATTAGAAAAACTGAAGCAGTAGACTTTGTAAAAATTAATATTTGTATCATTCTCAAAACTTTTGGCCATGACTGTACAACAGTAGGATGCTTTAAAGATGACCATTCATCGCTGCAACCTGCTGCTATCTCTTTGCATCCGTCAATAGGTGCTGCTCCAATGATTACGGAAGAGTTAGAATTTTTTTTTCTGTAGTCCCCACTGTTAATGTTATTTTTCGTGCCCAATATGCTAATTAATTAGGTTCCCTACTGTCCGGTGGGCGGTCTTGGGCTGGAGCAAACAGTCTGGTACCTGAAACTAGATGCCTAATTCGCATATTGGGTTCTGAAAATCATAGAAATGATTGCTCAGAATGGTGAGGGCTAGAGAAAAAATTCCAGCTGTGCTGGAAACAGTGGGGAGGATCCTATTAAACAATGCAAAGAGTTGGTAAGGAAAGGTAACTTCATAGTATGGGGCCATATGCACGCGACTCTACAGTCTGTCTTGCTATACAGAGATGTTAGAAGGCATAGAGTTATACAATTGAATGTAACCTAGTATGGTCATAACATAATTACATGAGATGTGCCTTTTATATTGGGACAGCTAGAGTTAAAGGGGTATTAAGTTTTTGTAAATAAAGTTCATTGAAATAAAAAAGTGGACACAGGAGATCTGAGAGCGGATCTCTCAGACTGCAGCTACCAAATAAGTCATGAGCGGCGGGCCGTGCTCTCAGGGACTGAATTACTGTATTGTGTTCGGTTTCAATCAACTTTATTTATAAGACCGTTTGCTTAAATAAAAACGATCTGATAAAAAAAAAAAAAAAAAAATTGCAATTTTATTTCTCTATTAAGACCATAAGCACTCCTTTAAGCAACATAAAGCTGATGAATATTCCATATTCTGTAATATGTGGTGTTAGGGTTGGAGCAGGTGTTACGAGCAGCCTTGGGACTGGAACCACCGGCCCCGTTTCCGTCGTTTTTATTTTTACATTTCAGTTTCTGTGATCCCACAATGGGAGTTTTCACATTCCAGCTGAACCTGGGAACAGCTTTTACAGAACAGAAAACACGTCTCAGTTCCAGAATATAAAGGCTTTAGTGAGTCATACTGGACGGTCTTGGAAAGTACTTGTACACATAGTGTCCTGCCCGTGTTCAGCAGAGGACTAAATTACAATAGCAGAAGAGACCGAGAGAAAAACGGGCTCTTCAAAGTCTATAGAAAATCAGCAGTGACTTCTCAAAAGTTTGGATCGGCAGGGGCTCCAGTTGCCCCCCAATCCCCTCAGTGCTCCTTTGGCTATGATCATTGGCTCTTCTCAAAAAAGCTAATGTGTACTTTCTATAAGCCCTTGCCCCTCTGAGACGAGTGGGGGCGCAGCTGAAGGGGCATATTAACCGGCTACACGTTTCTGCCACTGCATTTCGGAAATTAGTTAAGGGGGGGTCTCAGCACTTGGACACCATGGACACCTTGCACAATTCTTAGACAATCCCCCCTCACCCACGCTTGTTACATTGCCATTGATGGATCTCACCATTTTGTAAGAACAGCCGCATAGCTCAGCGCTCTCTAAGCCTTCACTGCAATGCATTATGGGAACGTAAACAATTCTATACCCGTTTTTTTTTTTTATAAAACAATAACCTATGTAATGTGTACTATCACTTTAAGAAAATTCAACTAGACATGGGTTGCTATTTGTATTAATGGATGGTGACAACCTGTGATGTGTTTTTACCCTTCAGGTCAAGAGCGCAAAGTCTCCAAAAATAAGCGACTGCAGAGCCGGCCTGAAATGCCTGCCAGGTGAGGAAATGTGTGTGCAGCATGCCTGCCTGTTACCGTGGCAACCACGGGCAGCCCACTGATCACAACCGTAAACTTCCTGTCCAGCCTGCCTCTTGCTGTGTCTTGAGGCTACAACGCGTGTCTCCGCTAAAGCTTCCTGTTCTAATTTTGTGTTTTATTGCCGAAGCTCACATTTTTATAAGGAGGGCCGTGCCTCTCTGGGGAGTAACTCTTTTTGTACTCTTCTGCCAGGCCCACGCTGTCTGGAAATGTGTGTCTTAAAGGGGTTTTCCATTTCTGTGTAAATAAGATTTATTATTGTAGACACCAGTTTCACATTCTCTGCTTGCTGCCAGTAAGCATGAACCATCATATTTACATATGAAGGCTATAAACCTGTCCTGATGTCATGGCTTATTGTAACGCATCACTGCTGTCACTTTTGTAACAGTAGGACATGACCAGGACGGGTTTACAACCTGACGCCGACATCTTTTCACTGACAGCAAGAAGAAATCTTATAAATGGTTAAACTGAAGTGAAATTGTAGATACACAGTGAATCACATTGGTAGAGTCTGTGAGATAGGACAACCACCAATTACAAGAATGAACTGTCTCTATAGGTTTAGGCTCAGGCCACGACTCCGGTTGCATGACCAAAGATCGCTGTGTAAGTGATTAAAATAGCATTGTGATCTAGAGGATGGTGTGACTGCGACTTACAGTTGCAAAAAAGGTCAAAACCTGCTCTATTTTTTGTGACTAGAAGTCACGGTCGCAACATCCTCTAGGTCACAATGCAAATCCATTCCCTTCCATTGGTGGTCAAAGTCATGGAGTGATCGTACCCTTATAGAGCTTCTCAAATACTCTAATTATTAGGAAATCCAAGCCCAAGTCTCTGAGAGGTGCCAAAAGGGTGCTCTATAGTTTATGTATCTTAAAGGGAGATGGCTTCATAGGTTCTCACCAGTGCCAACTTCAGAACTTTAGAGGGATAAACATCTGATAGCTGTTGCCAAATGCTTGTTTGGCAAATATCTATTTTGGTGGCAACTTATCTCCTTTTACATCTGCCTTCAGAGAAGAGTCAGGTGGTCCCCATATATGTTAGATGATTGGCCGATCCCACCAAAATTGGCAGGATTAGCTGTCATAAACCTTAGGCTTCATGCACATGTCCAAGTGTGCCATCCAAGGGGGCGTCCAAGGGCTGTTCTGTTCTGATGAAAATAGAGCAGAACAAAAGCCACCATAACAATAAGTGAATAAAGGAATGGACTTGGATGACACTAGGACGTCACTCTGAGTGTCATTCGACTGCATTCCGCTGCAAAATCGGCCCCAATTTGGATGCGCACTCGGTCATGTGCATGGGGTCTAGTAGCTGATCCACTTGACCGTGCTGTGCACTCAGTGTGTACACCCAAGGTTTATTGAGAGATCTGTGAGAATAGTCTGGGAAACGGATCGCAGTCACGATTCTGCCCAGATTTGGCCTCCCATCGTTTTCAATGGGAGCCAGAGATCACAGCAGGACGCGGAAAAAACAAGCGTCCTGCTCGATCTCGCCACAGATGCCTTGACTCGAGACTCCCTGCTGAATAGGCCCAGTGATCTGGGCATCAGAATTCTGCTACAGCGACAGCCGGAAAATATAGAGGAATCTGAGGCGATTGTCTGCCTTGAAATCCTCTTCATTTTGAAGAGCCGCTAAGAGTCTCCACCTCACCACAGCTCTACTGTTCCATACTGTATATAGTACAGGACTATAGAAGTACGGCAGTGAGTCCTAGCATCATAGATCACTACAATGCAGGAATTCCAGGCCTCTGGATTGAGTTTGGGCCTAGGTACGGATTGTATTTTCTGCTTCAGACTCCTCAGTTTGTATGGGGCCTTAACATAAACCAGTAATGCTACCAATCAGATTGGAGCTCTTATTTTTGTATGGTAGGATGGTAAAGTGATCTGATTGGCTATTATGGTGACTTCCTCACCTTTAACCTATGCACTAAAATTCCATTAATCCCTCCCCGACTGTCAGACCCTTACTAAATATTTTAAGGATCATTTCCTAGAGTCAATCTTTTACGGATCCCAGAGGTTTTATCTTGTGTGACAGCCATATAGCGAGGATAAGCCATGTATGTCAGAACAGCGGGGGTCTTACCTGTGTAACCCCGGCATATGGCTAAATTGCAGTGGCAGCCATGTTAAGAAAAGCACAGTATGACATTGTCTCCTGACAGCTCCACTCAGTCATAAAGACATGTTGGAGAGCGTCTGTCCCATTTATGGCCATTTGGTCTTCATTTTATTTGCCGTCTTCATGTAACTTACCGTACAAAGGTTATCGAGGAAATATAGTCCCTTACACCAATACTTTGCATATAGAAGACGCTGACTCCATACCACAACAGTAAAGCAAATAACAATTCCGCAACTTATATTGTATAGTAACCAATATCTGCATGCCATAAATAGAAGGACTATGGTTTATGTTCTCTAGGTGCAGCCCTATATATGTAACCATGAGTGGTGGCGGCCATTTTAGGATCACCATTTTGGTAATGGTCACCGACTTTCTTATGTCCCACAGTGAGATGCTAAATAAAACCATATTTTTCCCGCTCACAGGAGAACACGTACATGAGGAATCCTTAAGGGTCAGGAAACGTTTACATTTTAAAGATGGCTACCATGATGTTTTTGGCACGTTGTATTGTACCAGCCACCGAATCGCCTTCAGACCAGATTGCTTCAGTTCCACTCAGGTAACAATATTACGGTATATTACTAAAATTTCACAACGGTACTATCAGTGTAGTACTATGGCCTACAATTTATAGTACGGGACATGGGACCCTATAAGTTTGCGCAGAAGTTCAGTAGAAGATTTCCTACTCTCCCTCACACTGAAGCTTCAGGTAGAATTAGCCTGAAGACTGAGCAGAATGCTTATCCACTAGCGGAAAATGAGGAGTGTGCTTCCCATTGAAATGAATTTTTGCAGCTGATTCAGAAAATTATGCAATGTGAACCCAGCCTTACAGTGCAGGGAGTGTGCCCCTACACTGTGTAGCACTAGCAGCACTGATTCCTCATGCTAGGGGACGATACCCCCCTCAAACTGGTAACAGCACCAGAGGACCAGCACCAAACAGGGTTCTACGAAAATTTTCAATGTAATTATTTCTAAAAGGGAACCTGTCAGCAACATTACAATAATGTTTAGAGTCCAAATGTGCAGGCCGATACTCCTCTGAGGGGGGTGCCCGATGGTCTGTTCCGTTCCGATGAACACTACTCTTTGTCATCAGAACAGAACAGATCGGAAGCCCCATGTAATTGAGTACATCACAGAATGCACTCTGATGACAGTCGGAAGGTACTCTCATCCGACTGTATTCCACTGCAAACTCAGCCCCACATCTGAAGCTTACGCGGTCGTGTGCATGGGACCTTATTGCTGTATATTCTGTAGTGGCTGTGCTTGGTATTGCAGCTCAGCCCCATTCACTTGAATGGGGATGAACTGCCAACAGATCATGTGATGAATGAATGTTGTGTCAATGGCCTGTAAAACTGAACCAGCTGATCTGTGGGGTTCCCTGGTGTTGGACCCTCACTGATCAGATATTGATGACCTATCCTAAGGATAATTCATAAATACGTAACTCTCAAAAAAAACCCTTTAAGGCGCCAAGTAGCGGGCCGCAGCAAAAAAGCTCTTTTTCCTGCAGCGCTTTTCAAAGACTTTCTGCTTCCATTATACATATAGGTAAACCGTCACCAGTTCCGTAGGTATAATTGACATGCTGCGATTTCCAACACTGTGACGATTTTCTAAATCGCAGGGTGTCCAGAGCGTGTATTTTACGTAATGTGAGGATGGGATTCGCCACACTCGAAGAGTTCAGGGAGAGGGCTATAGAGTTAACGAAGGGTGGAGCTGTGTTTTAACATAATCTCCATAAAACTCCACATGTCCCATTTTGACCTTGTTGTAAGAGTTAATCCAGTGTGTTTGCTCTGTGGCAGGATTCCTCCGAGGAGGTGATATTTGACAGTGACAATGACATTGCCCTACCCTGCGCTGACAGGATTTTGGCAGGTAAGAGCTGACACATTACTCTGGCCAAGTGAGAGGAATCCAGTAAATCGTTCCTCATGGCTCGGTGCTCGCATTGTTCAGACTTGCACAATATGTGTGATGCAGAGGAGAGCGGAAGAGGCTCCTGAGCTTCTGGACTAGTGGGTGGTTCTGCTGGACCAAAATACCAGGTTATTGGAGACGAGCCTGAAAAGGAAAGGATAAGGCTACACAATATAGTGCTTCTAGATTCCTTAGGCCATAGAGTTGAGAGACCGCACGTTCCAGACACCCAGTGCAGTTCTCATTTTGTGTTATTTTATAGCACTTAGGGTAGTACAGGGTTAATAAGAGATTATGGTTGTGTAAGGATCACTTTGTATATTCATGTGTGGACGCTTAGACATATATTGTTACCGGAAAAAACCTAAGAGTCAGACCACGATGTTGCTATGTAGTCAGTGGGGGAAGGGTGTTACCAAAAATCTGCCATTTTCACTACTACAGTGCTGGCCAAAAGTATTGGCACCCCTGCAATTCTGTCAGATAATACTCAATTTCTTCCAGAAAATGATTGCAATCACAAATGCTTTGGTAATATCTTCATTTAATTTGTCATCAATGGAAAACCACAAAAAGAATTGTCAAAAAGCCAAATTGGATATAATTCCACAACAAACATAAAAAAGGGGGTGGACAAAAGTACTGTCACTCTTTGAAAAATCATGTGATGCTTCTCTAATTTGTGTAATTAACAGCACCTGTTACTTACCTGTGGCACATAACAGGTGGTGGCAATAACTAAATCACACTTGCAGCCAGTTGAAATGGATTAAAGTTGACTCAACCTCTGTCCTGTGTCCTTGTGTGTACCACATTGAGCATGGAGAAAAGAAAGAAGACCAAAGAACTGTCTGAGGACTTGAGAAGCAAAACTGTGAGGAAGCATGAGCAATCTCAAGGCTACAAGTCCGTCTCCAAAGACCTGAATGTTCCTGTGTCTACCGTGCGCAGTGTCATCAAGAAGTTTAAAGCCCATGGCACTGTGGCTAACCTCCCTAGATGTGGACGGAAAAGAAAAATTGACGAGAGATTTCAACAAAAGATTGTGCGGATGGTGGCTAAAGAACCTCGACTAACATCCAAACAAGTTCTAGCTGCCCTGCAGTCCGAGGGTACAACAGTGTCAACCCGTACTATCCGTCGGCGTCTGAATGAAAAGGGACTCTATGGTAGGATACCCAGGAAGACCCCACTTCTGACCCAGAGACATAAAAAAGCCAGGCTGGAGTTTGCCAAAACTACTTTTTGGAAGAATGTTCTCTGGTCAGATGAGACAAAAGTAGAGCTTTTTGGGAAAAGGCATCAACATAGAGTTTACAGGAAAAAAAAGAGGCCTTCAAAGAAAAGAACATGGTCCCTACAGTCAAACATGGCGGAGGTTCCCTGATGTTTTGGGGTTGCTTTGCTGCCTCTGGCACTGGACTGCTTGACCGTGTGCATGGCATTATGAACTC
This sequence comes from Leptodactylus fallax, assembly GCA_947044405.1. NCBI lineage: Eukaryota > Metazoa > Chordata > Amphibia > Anura > Leptodactylidae > Leptodactylus > Leptodactylus fallax. Next base: position 1,585,483 of record CAMRHE010000371.1, on the reverse strand, counting down.
TGAAGACTACCAACAAATTTTGCAGCATAATGTAGGGCCCAGTGTGAGAAAGCTGGGTCTCCCTCAGAGGTCATGGGTCTTCCAGCAGGACAATGACCCAAAACACACTTCAAAAAGCACTAGAAAATGGTTTGAGAGAAAGCACTGGAGACTTCTAAAGTGGCCAGCAATGAGTCCAGACCTGAATCCCATAGAGCACCTGTGGAGAGATCTCAAAATGGCAGTTTGGAGAAGGCGCCCTTCACATCTCAGGGACCTGGAGAAATTCCAGCAGAGCATTGTAAGAAACTCATTGATGGTTACTGGAAGCGGTTGTTCGCAGTTATTTTGTCTAAAGGTTGTGCTACCAAGTATTAGGCTGAGGGTGCCAATACTTTTGTCCGGCCCATTTTTGGAGTTTTGTGTAAAATGATCAATGATTTGACTTTTTTTTTTCATTCTCTTTTGTATTTTTTCATTGCAAGCAAAATAAATGAAGATATTATTACCAAAGCATTTGTGATTGCAATCATTTTCTGGAAGAAATTGAATATTATCTGACAGAATTGCAGGGGTGCCAATACTTTTGGCCAGCACTGTATATCTACAGACGCCTATACAGACTGGGTAGTTGACACACGTTTGTGGGATTTTGCTGCAACTTTCAAGCCATCTCCACAGAAAAAAAAAAAACAAAAAACACAGAATGTGGCTTTAGAGGCAGCTTCTAGAGGTTGGTTAGTGCAGTTAAGACTCAAAGTGGCTTTCCCATCTTGTGATGATATTGTAAGGATTTGCTGTCACTTTACAACTGAATTCCAGAAACCATTATGTGAATGCAGTTGTGCTGTAGTTTCTCAACATAATGGGTACCTAGTGATGCCACTGTGCACAGAAAGACCATGAAAGGACCACAGTCTTTCATTCCGGGGATCATGGGGGTTCCAGTAGTCAGACCTACACTGATCAAAATGTTAATGCATATCATAATGATAGCCATAGTTTCCAATTCTCCCGGAATGTTTTAGAAGTTTCCAAAAAGAGGGACAACCTCCCTGGCTCCTGGAAGAGTGGGCAAATCTTCCGGGTCCGATGGAATCCTTTCATTTAACATGTGATATAGGCTGGTCGCATCTCCAAAAGGGCCTGTACATTTGCTTGTCTGTGTCACAAAAATGGTTCTAACATGCATAAGGAGTCAATTCCCGATGGGAATGTGGTCCGTGCCTGGACAGGAGAACCTAAATCTAGGCAAGTATGATGGATAGGAGGTCACTTATGAGATGAAAACTTTATGTGTCCAAATAGGCTTCATGGGCCACAGTGAGAGCACAGTCTGGACCAAACAATAGGACTGCGATCAATTTATTTGATACAAAGCTTTCCCACAGGCAGGTGTATAGCTATAGAGGTGCAGAGAAAACAGCCACCAGTGGGTTGGGGTCCAGATTTTGCATTGGGGCCCAAGTTACACCTCCAAGGAGCCCTTTCCATTCACCTATTTCTTCCATCTTTCCAGTGGCCAATCAGAGTAAAGTAAAAGTTGTCACGCCCTCACTGAGCCTGAAGTTCGTCCCTGAAGAGTTGCTGGTCTACTGCAGAGGGTTACGGCTCATGCACTTCCATTTCAGTGACAACGGCTTGAAGACAGAAGCTTTTAGTGTAAGTGAAAATCTATAAATTGTTACATCACATGACCGCTGGTGCAAATTCTATGTAGGAAGAGAATAAAGCAGAAGTGTTGCGTGTCTTGTCTGTTCTGCTTTTGGATTAGGGTTTTCTTGAGGGGAAATTTGAGGCTTCTCATACTGTGGTTCCTTCTCTCTTCTCACTTCCTGTCTGGTTAGACATATTCGGGGAGCTGCAAGAGCTGGTTTTGAGGTTGGCCCAATGTCTCTCCTGCATTTGCCCCTTTTTTCCATTTCCCACACCATATTTGTCCAGCAATGGGAACCAGCGACCATCTTCCCCTGCACAATGTGGGGTGGAGATGGTGCAGGGAGTGCTGGTTGGCACATCTGCAGTACCATGACCTCTAACATTTGAGGAAAAATGCAGTAGTCAAGCAGTGGCCATATATAAGCCACTCCAATGATGAAATCCCTTTTCCTTCTATTAAGATAAAAGTCAATAGTAATGGTTGTAAATCCTGAGATAATTGCAAGGCGCAGTAAAACCCCATTTATGTGGCCCTATTATGGAGCCAATGACAGGGGAAGTCTTTATAGGAAAGCTTGTTCCCGAAATCTGCCCTATTAAAACGTCCTGCCGATCCATTGACAATTGAAAAAAATGCCCATTTGTTGGCCGATCGCATCTTTTACGCAGGATTATCTGTAGCACATCTTTCTGTGTGAACAGGGATGTTCTGCCGATAATCCATTGAATGGGTGCGATCGTTCTTCTGCCATGATCTTAGCAGTGGCTTGTGACCGATGCAAATGTGCGACATATAAGACTCTATTCACACGGCCAATCCCATTCTTGCCCATGTGGCATTCACTTGTGTGGATGAATTAGGGCCCGTGAAACGAGACCCAAGAGGCCAATCTGTAAAAAATGCCATATTTTTTCACAGATAAAGGGCATGTGAATAAGCTCTTATATGGGCTCTTAATCTTCTCAGCCTGTGTAAAGGATCAACATGGCTGAGTTTTTATGGGGCAGATGTGAGGCACGTTTTTCGGAAATACCTATGACTGGCACACGGTACCTGGGTAAGGCTCTTAAAGGTAAACTGTTAGAGGATTCAAGGTGCCCTAACCACAAGTAGCATGAAATACTGACAGGCCGTACATGAGATAGCTGCTGTCTGTCCTAAGGGACCATGCACACGACCGAGTATGCATCCGAGTTAGGGCTCGAGTTTATCATGGAATGCAGTCAGATGATACTTGGAGTGACATCCGAGTTCCATGGTAAACTCAGCCCCCAACTCAGATGCACACTCGGTCGTGTGTATGGCCCTAACTTTAATGAAAGTCTGCTCTCCATGCATGGACCTCCTTGCAAGCCTATGATGGGCTTGTGTTTATACACAGCAGCCAATCTGATGAGGCAGAGTCGCAGGGGGAGGGACAGAGCAGCCTGAACCAATGACCAGATGGGGGTGTGTCTCAGACTACCTCAGACTCCCTGTAAGCATTGTGGCTAAGCTCTAGACACTGATCATTGGAGCTGAGCAGCAAGATCTGTGGAAATAAATAGCAGGTGTAGATATGGATTTACATAGCACTTATGCACTTCTGACCGGGCAGTCACTTTACATTAACAGTAATAAAGTACACTGTATTGGAAGAGTAAACCTACCGTGCCTTTAAATATTTCCACAATCCCTGGTATAGTCGCTTCCATGCCTCGATCCAGCGTATGGTATCTCACATACTGACTTGTTTATCTCTCTCCCTATTAGATGACAAATACCATGGCTAAGAACCAGCAGGTCATCAGCTCAGTGGTGAAGCAGGAGGCCATGTTAAGGAGTCTAGGTGAGGAGTGATTTACTATAAATAGTAATTGACATGATCCGAGGCTCCATGTCCAGTGGGGGGCGCTACCTATAGATCAATTATAACAATCTGAAACCCAAACCAACACTATCATAGCTCTATATAATGGCTGGTAATAGTCCTATGACCTTAACTGCCTGGGAACTATGGGTGTACCCATTTCTGAATAACATTTTATGATTTACATATAAAGTGTACCTCTAATGATAAAATAACATTTCATAAATGAATAGTACACAAGAATATAAGAAACTTTGTAATATATGTTATTAAAGGAATGTTTCCTTCTCCATGTATTAGGCTGTTCTCCTTATCTGCACTCATACTGTTTGTTTATATAGAGTCTCTGCATCCAGCTCACACACAGAAGTCTATGGAGAGAGGAGGATGATAATTGATTTATTAGCTCATTCTGTGGAGAGGTAGCCTGTTATCTAGCATAGCAGTAATAACAGAGCTCTCTGTCTCACAGTGTAGCAGCTGCAGTTATTTGTATATTCCAGCAGCCTCCTCCCCACCCCCCTCTCCATAGACTTCTACAGTATATAGAAAGTAGCTCAGTCTGATAAGTGAAGGAAACAGATTTCTTTATTAAGATATATTACAAAGTTTCTTATATTGACACGTACTATTCATTTATAAAAAGCTGTTTTATAATTGGAGGTATTTTGTATGATTTTGCCTGAGTAACAGCAGTTTCAAAACCTAAATCTCCCAGTATAGTGTACGGGCTCTATGTCTGCACTGAGTATAAGGTATCTACACCGGGCACCTATACAGTCAACTGTTGTGAAGAAAACTAACTGCCCCTGTATAACAGGAGCTCAGCTAAGCTGTTAGACGAGTGTCTATCAATAGCCTTGTCAATGGTTCACAGTGGTAACCAGCAGAACTGTAAAAACAGCTCTGGAGTATAATACAGGATATAACTCAGGTTCTGTACAGGGTAAATAATGTAATGTATGAACACAGTGACTGCATCTGTCATACATGTGCCCTACGGGTTAATTAGAATGTTCACAGCAGCACAGAGGACTTCAGGAAATTTGTATGCACGCTGTTATATCAGTGATGACCCAGATCCCATCCATCACCATTATGTAAATAGTTGTTCTCAGAACAGTGCCAGGGTAACCCCACAACAGTGGCATAAAACGACTGCAAGTGACCAGGGCAACAGTCAACAAGCATACTGACAGCAACATCCCTAACAGCTTAGCTGAGTGCTTTTAAGGCAGTGATGCGGTTAATATTCACTACATCAGTTCAGTGATACAACACATCCAAGAATGCAAATCATCAGAGCAAATTCCGGAGAAGGGGAAAGTTCAGCTCTGAAGCCTGCAGCATACTGAATGCACCCTGTATAGCAACTCAGGTTCAGTTCAGGAGTGCAGCTCTAGAGTATAATACAGGTTGTAACTCAGGATCAGTACATGTAATGTATGTACACAGTGACTGCATCAGCAGAATAGTGAGTGCAGCTCTGGAGTATAATACAGGATGTAACTCAGGATCAGTACAGGATAAGTAATGTAATGTATGTACACAGTGACTGCACCAGCAGAATAGTGAGTGCAGCTCTGGAGTATAATACAGGATGTAACTCAGGATCAGTACAGGATAAGTAATGTAATGTATGTACACAGTGACTGCACCAGCAGAATAGTGAGTGCAGCTCTGGAGTATAATACAGGATGTAACTCAGGATCAGTACAGGATAAGTAATGTAATGTATGTACTCAGTGACTGCACCAGCAGAATAGTGAGTGCAGCTCTGGAGTATAATACAGGATGTAACTCAGGATCAGTACAGGATAAGTAATGTAATGTATGTACACAGTGACTGTACCAGCAGAATAGTGAGTGCAGCTCTGGAGTATAATACAGTATGTAACTCAGGATCACTACAGGATAAGTAATGTAATGTATGTACACAGTGACTGCACCAGCAGAATAGTGAGTGCAGCTCTGGAGTATAATACAGGATGTAACTCAGAATCAGTACAGGATAAGTAATGTAATGTAAGTACACAGTGACTGCACCAGCAGAATAGTGAGTGCAGCTCTGGAGTATAATACAGGATGTAACTCAGGATCAGTACAGTATAAGTAATGTAATGTATGTACACAGTGACTGTACCAGCAGAATAGTGAGTGCAGCTCTGGAGTATAATACAGGATGTAACTCAGGGTCAGTACAGGATAAGTAATGTAATGTATGTACACAGTGACTGCACCAGCAGAATAGTGAGTGCAGCTCTGGAGTATAATACAGGATGTAACTCAGGATCAGTACAGGATAAGTAATGTAATGTATGTACACAGTGACTGTACCAGCAGAATAGTGAGCGCAGCTCTGGAGTATAATACAGGGTATAACTCAGGATCAGTACAGGATAAGTAATGTAATGTATGTACACAGTGACTGCACCAGCAGAATAGTGAGTGCAGCTCTGGAGTATAATACAGAATATAACTCAGGATAAATAATGTAATGTTAGTGCGTACACCATCAGAACAGTGGTGAGTGCAGCTCTAGAGTATAATACAGGATGTAAGAAATAATACAACATACATACCCTTTAAGCATTACTGATACAGTCTCCTGGTTTTCTCAGATAAGAGGGAAAGCACCACTGTCATGGACTATCCTACACATATGTTTGAGTCAGTCATGGACTGGGAGAATGAAATTGAAAGGCTGGGAGCAACTGCCTGGAGAGTAACCCCCCTCAATGAGCGCTGTGATACCTGCACCAGGTAATGTGATCAGGAAATAATGGAAACTTCCAATATCCACTGATATATCTAGAAAGAAGGGAAAATTATTTTCTTTTCACTTCATTTTTCACATACCATCCAACCATTGTGACAGTGTAACCAGGTACACGTGAACATGCAAAGTGGATGATTTAATTGAATGTAAGTTTTTTCCCCACAATGCTTTTCTGTATTGGGATGTGTTACCTCACTGTCATCTGACTGCACATTGTCATGAATACTTTTGACCATCGCCGGTTCATTCTAGGACATCACATCATCTGAGATGGCGCTAGTTCAGTAGTTTCCAGCACAAGTTATTCATATGGTCTCCTAAATGTACATAACAGAAGTGAAACCCATAATTATGAAACCAGTGAGAGGTTTTGGGTACGTTAGATAGCGGATCCTGTCTAAATCCACACTCAAGTTTCAAGAATTTCTGAACCTAAATGTACTTTCTCACAAATCTGACAACTATATATACAGAGTCGAGTCACGTTATTATGACCGATATCTGGAGTAACGGCACTACACGTCATAGACAGCGGCAGGAGATAAGAGGTGTGCGGCAGCAGCTATATAGGTCATCACTTGAAGATCTGACTCTCAGGACCCTGTAGAGAGCTGCTTCTGATTCACAGGCCATGTGATGTCTCGTTCATCTGTCACGTGGCCCATTTGCAGCTAAGTCCCATTCAAGTGAATGGGGCCGAGTTAGGAAAGCAAGTACAGCTGCTATACAATGTACGACACTGTGCTTGAAGAGGCCGAAGCATTTACTTGAACGCTACCATCTCTTCAAATAGTTATGGTCGGGGGCTCGGGTATTGAATCCCTGCCGATTTTCAAGTGATAACCTATGCCAAAGATAGGTCATCCATTGATAAAGCCTGGGAAGCCCTTTAAAGCTGCAAACTATGACTTGGCCTATAGGACTTCTTCCATTCTGGAAGGGGCCATCATCTTCTGACTTTTTGTTCTTCCATATTCAGCCTTTCCAAGTATTTTGTGGTTCCTTGTAAGCTGCTGGACAATGACTTGAAAAACACATTTGCGCACTTTCAGCAGAGGCGTATTCCTGTGAGTATCGGCAAGAATTCATGTATATCTACCATAGTAATAAGTTATGTATTGTGAACCGATATAATGGTGTAATCTTGTGTCTGTGTCTTAGAGGTGGTCATGGCATCACCCTGGTGGAAGTGATCTACTGAGGTCGGCTGGATTTCAGACCAACACAGACCCTGATAAGGAGGACGTGAGGTAAGCAGAGCAGATTGTAGTGTCCGAGTGTCTTCCGTCCTCCACTGATTTCAATAGGGGGTTCCGTTTCGATTCGTCTTCATGAAGGAGGATAGGACCTGCTCTATAAATATCAGAACGGATCATCGAAACCCCCCTCGGAAGAGCCTCGAGCTGCACACTCTGTCATGTGCCTGAGGCCTTATAGTACATGTCCACCACTGTATCTCATATATAGAATAATTCAACTTGACCTCGAGGGTTGCAGCCCAGAGATGTTTTCAATGTAGAGTATGCTGCAGAGCTGAAATCTCCCAGCATCTTCTGCTGGCTCAGTATCTAAACAGAGCAGGTCATGGTGACTTGTCTTCACACTTTTGGCCTCTCCCCGGCCATAAGGCAGAGCTAATGACTTTATAACTTGCACTACACGGCACATTATCCCATACTTTTACTCAACGCCACTCCTGTAAGGTGATCCGCTGTCATTCTCCGGTTACATGCCGTGACCTCCTGTCCTGAGATTTCTTTGAAAATACGCTTCTCCCTTGTATTTGGTTACCTCTCGTTGTCTCTGTTTCCTCTGTGTCATTTTATACATGGCACTATAACACAGCGGGTTGTCGGTCTGAATGCAGCGGGGTTGTTTGTAGCCAAATTGGCTGCTTTGTATAGGAGTTAATCCTCTGACTGGTTACTAATTATTGATTCCATTTTCCAGGTCGATAAGATCCCTGTTATTTGGAAACCATTCACAGTGTGTGATTATTGACAGCAGCGAGGACCTGCCCTCTGTGACCGACATCCAGGCCTCCTTCCTTAAGCTACGTGCCTTGTGTTGTAGTGGTAAGACCATCTACTATAATGTGTCTAATATCTCCGACGCTCCCATAGAGAATGAATGGGGGGTGGGGGGCATGCTTTGCTTGGCGCTCCATCAGGATGGAAGAAACAGACCCCTGTTCTCAGGATCGGTGGGGTTCCTAGCAGTCAGACCTCCACAGATCATGAATTTATTCCAATTTGCTGAGTAAAAATGATAATTATTATGCTCCCCTCCAATAATAGTGATGAAAGTTGGCTGAATCCACCAATTTTTATCCACTGTGTATGGGGGTGTCCTGACCCTCCTCTGAAATAGTTTGGATTTCAACATGCCCAATCCTTTGTACTCATGGGAGATAAGCCACCATCAGGTGTGAAGACGGGTCATGCTGCTTATTTTTTTCCTCTAGGAAAAAAAATCAGCTACAAAAAAAATCTGCTACTGGCAACCATTGGAATGAGAGAGTTGGTAGACCTTTTTTTTTTTTTTGGCGGATTTTTTGTGAGCATGCTCTAAAGGTGCCCATACAAATTACAGTACAATTGACGAAAAGGACAATTTCAGCCATTAAAACGTTTGTCAGGTGAATTTTATCAAAGAATATAATTTTTGTGTACCTATTGTATACCTAAGTTGGCCATGTTTGAAATTTTTTTTACCAATTTGTACTATATAATGGCCAATACATCCATATGCTACAATGTTAGATATAGGTTCCCAGTAGTTCCCAATTTACACAGCCGCCTCCTTTGTCTGGGAAGTAAACCATCCATAACCCCATCTGGGCCTATTGAGAAACTTTTTGCCACTAAGTACCATATTTAGGCAGCACTAAAACAAGCTCTGAGTCAATTAAAGTCCTGCAATGATCATTTATGAGCAATTTATAGCATTTTAATTGATCCGGAGACCGCCTAAACTAATATATAAAGGAAGAGTTATCAATCCCATGAGAAGAGCCTTCCTCCCTGACTCCATTAAGGGACTATCAGACAGCGTACTGGATCTATATGTTGTCCGAGGGTTACATAGTTTGACATTAATAATGGACGTATTTCAGGAAATGACTAATGTATAATACTAGCTATACAGGAGATGAATCATTTATTGTCTGGTTAAAGGGCACTTCCCCTCACTAGTACTATTAGGCCCCATGCACACGACCGAGTGTACTGTCCAAGGTGGGGCCAATTTGCAGTGGTAGGCACTCAGATGACATTTGTAGTGACTTCTGAGTGCCATTCCGTGATGCACTCACCTCTATGGGGGCTTCCGATCTGTTCTGATGATACGAATCAGGATAGGACCTCCTCTATCTTCATCAGAAAGGAACAAACCATCGGACGCCACCTCGGGAGAGCCTCGGACTGCACACTCAGCCATGACCATTAGGTCTTACTAATGATCCCATAAACATTCTCAATGTAAACAGTAAGACATAGGAATTGTCAGTGTCAATCCCATCATGCCAGTGACAAATTTCCATCACGTCTGTTTCGTATGCCATTGACATCATGTTCTTTTGTCAAGTGGACTGTTTGCAGCTCAGTCTTATCCGAGTCATCGGGGTTGAGCTGTAATACCAAGAACAGCCCCTACAAATGTACGATGCAGTGCTCGGTATTGAGTGAAGATTGTGAGCCTCCCGCCTCCAAAATTAATAATTTTCATACCAAAATGTTTGTAATATTTCAGCAGTGTGTCTCCGCTTCTTCTAGATACCTCTACACCAGTGCCGAATGAGAAATGGTTGTCAAGTCTGGAAGGGACTCGCTGGCTGGACCATGTCAGGTAACCACTGTAACAGGGGCTACCAAGTGTAACGTCGGCCCCTGATAAAAGTGTAGCAGTGTAAGGGTGGATTCACACGTGCGCTGGCACTCCGTCCGCCGCGAATACAACCTAAATGTTGGAATACAGGATAGGGAAAGGTTTGCAACGCTTTGCTTAAAAAACCCATTCACTTGAATGGGCTTTTAAAGCAATGCGCGGGTGTACGCTTACACCCTCTGTGCCGCAAAGCCGTTTTTTTCGTTGGAAACAAAGTCGGACTGCAGGACTTTGTGTCCGTGGAAAAAAAACTAGTTTCGCAGCTCAGAGGGTGTAAGCGTACACCCGCGCATTGCTTTAAAAACCCATTCAAGTGAATGGGTTTTTAAGCAAAGCGTCGCAAACCTTTCCCTATCCAGTTTTCCGACATTTAGGTCGGTTTCACGGTGGACGGAGTGCTGCCGCAAGTGTGAAGCCACCCTAAGGTAGCAGGTTAGAGCCGGCGCTGTTCACACTACTGAAGAGATGTAATGTGATGCTCCAGGGGCCCAATACTGATTTGATAACAGGGCCCCCACCTACCACATATAATTTATCTTGCGATTTCCTATGTGGTAAAATAGACTTTGGTCCCATCAGGTATCAGCACTCATGTATGTCTGCTACCTCTGCACCCCTTACCCCCTGAAGCTGAAGGCAAAAGGGATTGTCTCATGATAGTCCCCATCTATAAGCCATTTAGGACTTACAACTGTCTGAAAAGAAATGACCCCTGCTTGAGACCCTACTAAAACCAGCTCCTGTTCTTGCCTTCCCATGCCTGATACAGCCAATCATGCATATGCACAGCGTTATAGTCATGGGAACATATGTTGGTGGTTATCCAAAATCTTAGCGGGTAAAGTGGACTCGGGACACTGTAGAAGTATGAGGACCCTGCTTTGGCAAGTACACAATGGCCAGGGAGTGATGACAATAGATACACAAGCCAATGGAGTGCTGGTCTTGGAGGAACACACCGTTGTGGGGGGCGGGGGGGATTTATGTGTCTGAGCAGTGAGGGTTGTGTGTGAACATGGCGTCACTGTATAACCTACTTACATGCCTTCTCTTCTCTATTCCAGATCATGTCTGAAGAAAGCCAGTGAAGTCTCCATGTTACTGAGTGAACGGAATAGATGTATTGTTCTTCAAGGTAAGCAACACTCTTTAATTCCCAGACAGAGGGAGCTATTGTACTATTATACATGCATACGACTTTTGGTGGAGTGGTTGTGCGGTATCGTCACATGCAACCAGGGCCGTACAGAGGTTACATGGTGCCCTGTGCAGTACCCTTCTCATGGTGTATCATATAGTGCCCAATTACATAGTGTACAAATAAACATACCATACAGTGACCAAATAAAAGTGCCAGACAGATGTCTTAATAACATAACGCAAGAAAGAAGGGAAGGAGGGAGCATCCTGTGCAGATGCCCATTTGTAGGTTTGGATACCAAGTATAAGATAAGAAGAGCATGCTCTGGGTGCCTGGGTCATAAGGACCAATGGCACCCCCATTCAGTAGAGACAGATGATGTTCTGCAAGGGTCATACACCCCTAACAAAATTGCCACACCTTTCTAAATTACATAACACAACAAGGTAGGAAAGGAGGGAGCATCCTGTGCAGCTGCCTGTTTATAGGTTTGGATACCAAGTGTAAGATAAGAAGAGCAAGCTATGGGTACCCAGGTCATGATGACAAGTGGCGCCCTCTTTAGTAAGAACATTTAATCTGCTGCACACATGACATACCCCTAAAACTTGAGATGGTTGCAAAATACCATAACTGGAAGGCAGGTAGCCAACTACCAATGTGAAACAAGAGTGTAAACTGTGACCCCTGACCCTTCACTTGCTGAACCAAAGCAGTAGAGCCTAGACACACCTGTTCTTTTTGCCAGGATAAAATGCAAAACTGCAGCATCTGAATATACCCTTAGAGCCACTCTCTATACTACTATAATATAGCATTATAAAGAGTATCTATCCTTCGTCACATCGCAGAGCCTGAAGATCGGGATGTAAACTGTCTGCTGACATCACTGGTGCAGGTGTTATCGGACCCTTACTCCAGAACTCTGTCCGGCTTCCAGAGTCTAGTCCAGAAGGAATGGGTATCGGCCGGCCACCCCTTCATGCAAAGGATCAACCACTTCAAACAATACGACAAGGAAGAAGTAAGTGACCACAAATCACACATGCCCATAGTGCAAAACCCTGAAATTGACCGAATGACCAAAGACTAGTATGTCCTCCATCTTGTCTATAGTAAACTACAAGTCTCATCTAAGTGAGTTGTGATACAGCAGGTACAATGCTGCTGGGTTCCAGGCGTATTATACAGCCAGGACTCGGTTCTGAGACAACTCAGATTCCATAGGGAGCCAAGGCAGCTACAAGGCCTATCAATGGCCTTCCAGCTGTAATGTATGGATGCTTTTAGGTCCTGCTAAAAATAGGACCTAACAGGCATCTAGTAAAAGGCACAATATACTGCAACACAGAAGTCTTGCAGTATATTGTTCAGATGATCAAGTGGGACTGTAAACAAAAAAAAGTGAAAAGTGTCTTTATTTTTCATAAAGTTTAAAAATAATCCCACCCAATTCCTACTGCAAATTAAAAAAAAAAAAAAAACTGAAAAAAACCCAAACTGGTATTATCTCATGGGTATACATCTGAACTATTCAAATATAATGTTATTTATTCTGTATGGTGAATGCTGTTATTAAAACAATATGCAATGCAAGAATTTTTTGTGCTACCTCCCTTGCCCCAAAAAAGAGCAATAAAAATTGAACAAAATATTGTATGTACCAGAAAATGGTACAGATAAAAATAATAAAAAGTTATGAGTGTTAGAATATGTTTTTTTTCACAGTGTTTCACATAAAAAAAACCTATATAAATATGGTATCGCTGTATTTGCAATGATCTGCTGAAAAAAAAAAAAAATGTAGTTTTTAACACAGTGTGAATGTCACTAAAATGAAACACAAAAAAATAATGATGGAATTCCAGTTTTTTATGCAGTCCCGCCAAAAACATTATTAAAAAGTAAATCCTCATATGGCTATGTCAAAGGAAAAATAAAAAAGTTAAGAATTATGAATTGTGGAGATGGAAAAATGAAAAAAGTCGCCGAACACTTAATTCTCAAACCAATGACTAGCCTCTTTTTTTCTTGATTTACAGCTTTCTGACTATTTTATTTTTCAAACGTTATTTGAAATATTATTATTGAAGAATTTGAAATATTTTGCAATTTTAAATTTTTTTTTTAAAAACACAGTTTACAAAAGGTGCCCCATGATTGCAATTCAACATTTCCCAAGCCAAGATCTATTATGAAATGTCTCCAATATAGCACCCCACCCTGGCCCTGTATAATAATGTGGATCATGGAAAGACTCCTCTATATTCTCTTCTACAAGTCCATCACACCTTCTCCTGACTATAAACTGATCTGTGTCAAAGTGCAATCTTGTTCCCCAGAAAACTTTTGATCCAGATGCAAATGAGTTGTTAGGTTTACAGAGTACCTGTTTAAACCTATGGTTGGTGCCCAGTGCCACCCCCTAATATAAAGATTGACAGGTGCTGCCCATCATGCATTATTGGATAATTTTCCCAACTGTTTCCATAGCAGGCAAGGCGTTAGATCAACAGTAGGAAGGTACTTTTAGTGCCACCTATCTGCTGATCAAACACAGGATCCATCTGGTTAAAACCCAACACATCTGACCCTTACTTCCTTTAGACCACTATTTCCCATTGGAAGGGGGTTACAAGCCAAGTTGAGAAATTTCTTCTCCACGCTGTGGGAATGCAAACTGCCGACATTACAATTGGCCAGTGTTTTATTGGCACTGCAAAAGGATCTTTGATGATGTCACAGTCATGTCACCAGTCACGTACAAGGCCAGAGCTTGTACAATAGCTACAGAGCTGCCTGTATTGAAAGAACATGGAGGTAGCAGTGCTGTGTGGGGAGAAGGGTGGATATAGTAGGGCTGAGTGTGTTGGGGATGAATGGAGGTAGCAAAGCTGTGTGTGCAGGAAGGAAAACATGGTGGAGCAGAACACAGTTGAAAAGCGTAATAGAGGCCAAATATAGCTAACTTTTTTTTTTAAATGGGACAAAGTACCACAGTAGTGGGGGATTCTGAATGAAAGTCTTGTCTGAAAGAGAGTCACGTCTTCAAAACGTTTGGGAATCACTGTTTTAGACCATGCCAATACACATTAGATTGTTAGTATCAATGGGATTTATTACATATATCATATGTGTATTGCCAGTGGTATAAATTGCTAATGGGGGCTACTCACTAGTGATAACATATAGAGCATCCATTTTGTCCTGTCTCTTGCAGTCCCCGGTGTTCTTGCTCTTCCTGGACTGTGTGTGGCAGTGTTTGCAGCAGTTCCCCACTGCCTTCGAGTTCACAGAGTCCTATCTCCTGGCTTTATATGACAGCACTTACAACCTGTTCTGCAGCACCTTCACCCACAACTGCCCCTGGGACCGCATTAGAGGGAGCCAGGTAATATCCAGACCGGGAAAGTATCCATCCAAAGGCATGGTCACATGTACAGTTATATACATGCTTTGGATGCAGTGACCCAATATCTGCCCAATTTCTTCCAGAGGCACTCATCTAGCCAGACCTACACCCCAGTAAATGGCTGGAGGGACATTGTGCGTGAGAAGATATTGCTGAATGGAGACTACAAGTCGATGGAAGAGGTGAAGTCACCTCCGCCGACAGTCTGGGAATGGAGTCTGTTCTACCGTCACTCACGAAGGCAGCAGTTCCGCAATCCCATGTATCACATCCGGAAACAGGCAGTATTAAACGGAAATGGACTCATGCATAACGTGGACAAGGTGAGACCCAGGGTATTAGGAAATGTGGTGATGTAAAAAACACTGGCCAATAAAAGTCTAGTTGCCATGGATGCATCCATTCTGTGAATAGTAGCGCCCTCTCTAGCACCACTCCTGTTCCTACATTCTGCTCATGTAATTACCATGCTTTTTGGGGCTGATCTCAGATGTTGTACCCACAGCAGTCACATTATATGGATATGATATGAATGCGTTTTTTCTGACTACCTCTTTTAAGCCTCATCGTAATGGAAGAGAGAGTCGGAACACAAGCCGGAAGAGCCTCAGGTTGCGAAGACTGGGTTGTGTGCACGAGGCCTTAAGGAACGTCCACACAGGACCTAGTTCTTTTGATGCTCCGTTCTGTTATTTTATAGGACCTTGTGTCGAAACACAAGCCAGAAACTGGGTGGTATGCATAAGGCCTTAGAATACTTCCACACAGGGCCTAGTTGTAGGTTTCAGTTTGTGTTATGCAATGCAAATGTTATAAGCAGCAGAAGACACAATGGGGACAATTTATTACTACAGGCAAAAAAGTGGCGCATTTTTTGACGACTTTGTCTATTTTCTAACCTGCTCACCACTTTTGAGCAGAGTGGGTAAGCAGGGGTGTCACACATAGTGATTTTAGGAAAAACGCTGCTTGGACAGACTAGAGAGCAGTTACAAAGAGCGCCTCTTGCACTGGAGGACCTGCCCTGTCCTTCATTACACAGCCCACTTATTGATGTGAGGGCACTTATTATTACCAACCGACCCTTAGAACGTGTAGGGATTGTCCACAGTGGAGAACCCATTTAAAGATGAACTGCATTAGGCTATATCTTCCTAGAACTGCAATAAAATGACAAGGCGTCCACATTTCCTATGTGGTTTATGTCCGTGTAAAATGCTTATGCAAGATTTTTTTTTTTTGCAATAACAAAGTAATGTATGAGGGTATACGGCCAAGAAACAGGTCATTTCCACACGACTGTGCAAAAAATGAACCTTGCTCAAGCGCATCACAGACAAGTAGCTTCCATGCTCTCTTCTGTGCACACATGAAGGTCTTTGCAGGGACGGGGACGATGCACTTGTAAAATATTTGCTGGCTCTATTTATTCTTGGGAGTGCACAGTAAAAGGGCAATTGAGAATATTATAGTTTAGTTTCCAGTGGGGACAAAGATTTTGATAAAAGGTTCAGAATAGGTAAAAAAAAAAAATAAATTAAAAAGCAAACTCACCTTACCGTTCTGATGCTCCTCTGGTCCGCACGGTCCCTGCTTCCCATTACCTGTCAACACACAGGAAATGCCTACTCAACCAATCAATGGCTGCAGCAGTGACCCCCGTGATCGACTGAGCAGGATTTCCTGTGTGTCAAAATTGGTCAGGAAGTGGATATCAGCAGGGGCTTGTGCAGAATCGGAGTGGGGGAGTATTGTTTCTTTTATTTTATTAACCTATTCTGAGACCAGTATGAAAGACTTCTCCCCATGCAGCAACCCCTTTAGGCTGCGTAAATGCAGCGTCTTTTGTTGCAGATTTTGCTTCGTTTTTTGAGCCAAATTCAGGAGTAGATTTATCAGAAAGGAAACATCTAAGAGCTTCCTTTACACGTTCCATTCTTTTTCAAGCCACTCCTGACTTTGGCTCAAAAAAAAAATAAAAATTTTGCACCAAAATCTGCAACAAAAAACACTACGTTTCCACAACGTGGGGCCTTAGCCTTAAATGGGTTTTCCAGGAGTTAGATATTGATCGCCTATCCTTAGGATAGGTCATCAGCATCTGGTCGGTGGGAGTCTGACACCTCGAACCTGCAGTGGCTCTCGGGTGAGCAATAGTTTCATTTCACAGGCCAGTGACATCGCACTCATTTGTCATGAGGCCTGTTTGCAGCTCAGTCCCATTCAGGTGAATGGGGGATGAGCTGCAATACCAAGGACAGCCACTATACAATGTAAGCAACTGTATTTGGTATTCAGTGAAGAGGCCGCAGCACTCAACCGAACAACAGCTGACCCCTACCAATCTGATATTGATGAGCTATTAGAGGTCATCAATATTACAACCCCAGAAAACACTTTAATGGTTCATTTTCAGGCACCTGAATTGACTATTAACCCATACACTGTCTTCTCTTCTTTAAGTTGGATGTCTCCGACCCCTGCAATGTCTATCTACTTTCCAAAGGCGTGCTTGTATTACAGTCACCATTCTTCCCAAGAAAAAGCGTCACAGTGTCAAAGAGAGGGGGGCGCCGCTCCCAATCTGTAGAGAGCTTGCTGGAGGAAGAGAAGCAATTTAGGAGCAACATGTCCTCTGAATATCCCACGGTGGACCTTCTACTTCCCCTGTGTGTGGGGCCCTGGGTCAGGCTGTGGAAGCGATGTTACCTGCGTTGTGCCACAGAGGTTCAGGTGAAGCACAAATGTTAACATTTCTGGTCCTATTTCTTCTTCTGTCTCTATTATTTTTTTCACTTCTGCTTTTCTCATTTCCCTTGAACGTGTCACATAAATTCAGCTGATGTTTTCCTGTAAAGTTCTCACTATTATCACATACCTACAAATAACTTTAACACATTGTCCTTCAAGGCATAGCAGCTTTAGTAAGAATAAGGTTGTCCTGTAGGAGCCTGCCCCCTGCTGGTGTAAAAACGCAACAGCAACTTGCAAGGACAAAAATCATTATTATGCTAGATTCACACTAGCGTTCGGCTCTATCCCACATGGGGACCCGGAAGACGGAGAGCCTGTCCGCTTAAAAAGCAGTTACCTGAGGACACCCACGGAATCTATAGACTATAATGGGGTCCGCTGGGTTTGTACTGATTTTAGGCAGAATCTGTGGCGGAGTCCCTACGAAGATTGCCTGTTTTTTGGTTGAAATGAACTTTCTACACATGTAAGAAATAGATTAGAAAGAAAGCAATTTTTAGTTGCACGCGAGTTGATGTCTACGGGAGCAATGTCGCATGCGACTTCGTCATGCAACATACAGTATAGTTGAGCATGTTTGGATTTTGTGTGACTGTTGCACCATAGAAATACATTGCATTTATTATCGGTGTGTAAACCTAGTCTTAGACTTTGCTGTAAAGAGTTTACCGTAGTTTTTTTTTTCTTATGGTCTTATGACGTCAAAGGGAGCTGAGGATGCAGTAACGCTGCACGGCCACTAGACGGTGTGCGGAGCAGTGCAAGGCACAAGTGGAGCAGTTGTCTATAGCAACCAGATAGATGGAAAGCCGCACCTTTATTGGTTTCCATTGGAAACTATTCCACTTTCATTTGCATTAGTGTAGATCAGGGGTCAGCAACCTTCGGCACTCCAGCTGCTGTGAAACTACAACTCCCAACATGCTCCATTCACTTCCATGGGACCTCCAAGAACAACAAAGCAAGTATGCATGCTGGGAGTTGTAGTTTTACAACTGCTGGAGTGCCGAAGGTTACCTACCCCTGGTGTAGATAAACATTCACCAGGGTGTGAAACCTCCAGCTCCTCCTACACAATATAATGGTAGAAACTCACCGCGGTATGAAGAGTCACATGTCCATTACTCCATTAGTCTTGTAGTGAGATGCCTCCTCCTCCTGGTGGTCAGATCAGAGCAGGGGCCTGTGGAGGATATTAGAATTGTGGTCAGCTTATCAGGGCTAATAGACGAATTCTACACACACATATATATCTTCATATGATCACAGCGGACTGGCCTCATTCACACAGGGACGTTACTGCGGCGTGGCTTGGATTCACACAGGATTATTCACTTGCCAATGGTATGGCCCATAGAAATACATGACTTGCATACGTAACAACATTAGATAAGGCCGTGCATATTTTTTCACGGATGCACAAATTTTTAACAATCCCACTGTGAAAAAAAACCAAAAATGGAATACATTAAAATGAATGGATTGGTATGCCGTCAGCAATAAATGCAGATGTCGTGCGTACATGGAGTGTGGATGTGTGAATAAGCCCTTACTGCGCCATTTTCAAGTTGTTAATGCTTGCACAATTTTGCAAGTAAACAGCAATTTTACCGACAAAACCATGTGGCTACTAACAATTTGAAAACGCAAATTTGTGGTAAAATAGCACATCACAGCAATTTTTAGGAATGTCTTAGATGCTATGTGGGGGTCTTACCCTAAAATTAGTTTTATAAGATGGTTATCCACTTATTGATGCCCTACCCTTAGGATAGGTCATCAATATTAGATCTGTGAGGGTCCAACACCGAGGACCCCCCCCAGATCAGCTGTTGCAGGATAGTGCACTATGGTGTGTGTTTTTTATTTTTTTTTGTTAAAAAATGGGTAGCCCGTTAACAATAAGTTACCCCCTATCCAAGTTGGTTGGGCGTCTGGTTGTCAGGACTATCACCAATCACGAGTACTGGGGTGTTCGTTTTTGGCATTTGTTAAACTGATGTAAAAAACACATGATCTGAATAGAGCCAAAAAACAGGATTTGCCATATATTGGGGGAAGGCTCTGATCGGCACCAGTAGACCAGGCTGTTAAAAATTTGTTCCCCTAGGAGGAAGAAGACAGTAGCTTTCTGAGTCTGGAGAGGGAGAACAGGATGAGTATGGGGATGAGTTGTGTTGTTTCTCCAACAACAAACCATGGATTAACTCTGATATAAAAACACTACTTAAGGAGAAAAAGATGGCATTCAGGACAAGAGATAAGGAGGGGTTGAGGGAAGTACAAAAGGAGCTGAGGCATCAAATCAGGCAGGGAAAAGCCAGTTATAAGGAAAAAATGGAAAAGCAAATGGAAAGAAAAGACATAAGGGGGGTCTGGGAGGGGCTCAAGTCAATTTCGGGTCATAAACAGTCTGTCTGCCAGATTGAGGCAGATGTTAACTGGCTTAATGAACTAAACCTATTCTTCAACAGATTTGATCACACACCAGCTCCTCTCACCCCAGTATGTCCTTCAGTTCCCCCCACCACAGTGACTTCACCCCATGCGGCTACTTCCCAACAGACCAGTAAATCCAGAAATCTGTCTTTATCTGACCACAGTCTGACCTTCACACGGGCCCAGGTGAGGAAGGAGATGAAAAATATCAAGGCGAGGAAAGCCGCAGGGCCAGATGACATCAGTGCAAGGCTAATTAAGACTTGTGGGGACCAGCTGTGTGGTATAATTACATATATGTATAATATGAGCCTGAGGCAGGAAATAGTCCCTGAATTATGGAAATCTTGTGTGGTACCAGTTCCAAAGAAACCTCACCCTATGGACCTCAACGACTACAGACCTGTAGCACTGACATCCCACTTGATGAAGATCTTAGAGAGATTGGTTCTCACACATCTCCGCCCTCTAGTGAGCCCCGCTATGGACCCTCTCCAGTTTGCTTATCGGCCGGGCATTGGGGTAGATGATGCCATCATCCACCTTCTGCACAGGGCTCTGTCTCACCTGGAGAAACCAGGGAGCACGGTGAGAATAATGTTCTTTGATTTCTCCAGTGCTTTTAACACCATACAGCCCAGGTTACTGAGAGACAAGCTGGGCCTTGCTGGAGTGGACCACCACCTCTCCAACTGGATCCTAGACTACCTCACAAATCGACCTCAATACGTGAGAGCCCAAGACTGGGTGTCAGATACCGTGATCTGTAATACCGGGCACCTCAGGGTACGGTTCTCGCCCCTTTCCTCTTCACACTGTACACTGCAGATTTTAGGTGCAACTCATCCAGCTGCTACCTACAGAAGTATTCTGACGACTCTGCAATAGTAGGTCTCATCACAGATGATGATGACAAGGAGTACAGAGAACTGAACCGGTTTTTTGTGGACTGGTGCCACCGGAACCACCTGAAGATTAACGCGGGGAAGACCAAGGAGATGGTGGTGGACTTCCGTAAATGCAGATGCCCTCCTAAACCAGTGGACATCCTGGGGACGGGCATCGAGATTGTGAACACCTATAAGTACCTGGGTTTGCTCCTTAATAATAAGCTGGACTGGGCAGATCATATGGAGGCCCTGTACAGGAAGGGCCACAGCAGGCTCTACCTGCTTAGGAAGCTGAGAGCCTTTGGAATCCGGGGGGCACTTCTTAGAACTTTCTTCAACTCGGTAGTGGCATCAGCCATCTTCTTTGGAGTGGCCTGCTGGGGGAGCAGTATATCAACCAGGGACAGAAATAAACTTGACAAGCTGATTAGAAGGGCCAGCTCTGTCCTGGGGAGCCCACTGGACCCAGTGCAGGTGGTGGGTGACAGAAGGATACTGTCCGTGGTGAGCTCCATGCGGGAGAAGAAGTCCCATCCCATGCATGAGACTGTGATCGCGCTGGGCAGTACTGTCAGTGACCGACTGCTCCACCCTAAGTGTGAGAAGGAGCGCTATCGGAAGTCTTTCCTCCCCACCGCGGTTAGGCTGTATAACCAACACCGACCTAAGAGGAGATCATTACACACAGAGAACTGAAATATCTCTCTGCCTGTTATATCCCCCCCCCCCCTCTGCTACGTCCTATCTGTCTGTCTGCTATTAATGTAATGCCTCTCACCTTGGAACATTCCTGTACATGTTGTATTTGTATTTGTATCTGCTTATCTTATCTTTGCTGCTGTAACACACTGAATTTCCCCATTGTGGGACTATTAAAGGACTGTTATTGGAGTGGCAGCCCACTGTTCTGGCATGACACTCCATTCAAACTGGTGTGCAAAACACCCCAACTCTAGTGATTGGTAGGGTCCCAGGGGTACAAACCCCATGATCAGCAAATTACCCCCCTATACTTTGGACCAGAACACCCCTTTAATTATTTTTATGAAAATACTGAATTTTGGTGAGTTTTTTTCCCCATAGACTACACTGACTATTACTTTTTAATAACCTCTGTTATCTTTTTCCGTGTAGTTCGACAGCCAGCGCCCTCCAGTGGCCAGCATAGCCGAGGAGCTGAAAATTCTAGAAGATAGACTGAAGAACATACATGTCAACAGCCAGGGGCAAAGACTCAATGGTTCAGTCTTGTCCGATATAAATGGCGTCTCCTCCTCTTGGTACAGATAGCAGACACTGCCCGGAACTGCGCAATATTTTTTTAATCTCTTCAGAGGACATATAGAAGAAGCCTTGAATACTGAACGGACTGAGACAGCGAATATGAGATAAAATGGAGGAATCAGATCTTCTGACACAAAATTGCAGTTTTTTGACTTTTCCTATGGCAAAAAATATTTTCTGAACAATTTGGAAATTGTTCGAATGTTGGTCTTCTATGGCTTGGGACTAAAGCATTATGGGAGCGCGTTGCGTAGACTATAGGCAGTCTATTTTATTTTTGCAGCTTTTTTTTTTTTTTTTTTTAACAGGAACGTGCTCATTGCAGTCCCGGCAGCCCCATAGAAGTGAAGGGAACGCTGGCCTTAGGGGGACTTTTGGTTCCCTGCCCTCATGATCAGTGGGGGACTCGACAATCAGGACCCCAGCAATCAGACGCTTATCCCCTGTCCTGTGGATAGGAGATAAGTGTCCATAACGGTACAACCCCTTTAAGCTACATTTAATATAATTTACTGGATCAAATGATCACTGAAATCTTAAATCTCAGTACAGGCGCACAGGTGCATGCGCCAGCTCTTCAGCCAGCCCCATGAAGACTGCCATTCAATACGCCAGTCTTCATAAATATGCCCCAAAGAGTCCAAAAATATGGTAAAAAGTGAAATCTCATCTTTAAAATGCATTTTAAGGTTTATTCTCCAGAGCTGCATTCACACTTCTGCTGGTTATCATTGGAAACTATCAAGCATCTTGTTGTCAGGCACGCCTCTAATAGCTTACTTGATACAGAGGGGGCAGATAGTTTTCATATATAACTTACTGTGCAGTGCCTGCTATAAAGATGGCCATAGCCACTAAAACAAGCACGATGCGGACATACATGTTGTAGTTACTATGGACTGTATACTGGACATTAGTATTGGAGTTGCCATTTTATGACTGAATAATACTGGCCCATGCATTTATTATAGTCCTAAAAACACAGAGCTATAATACACTTAGCTGACAAAATGGCTGCTTAAACAAAATGGAGGGCCTGACTAGGAACCTGGTAGATGGAGAAGCTGATCATAGCAGCCAATCAGATTCCAGCTTGCATTTCTCCACTGCAGGTTAGCAGTTGAAAGCAGTGATCTGATTGGTTGCTATGGGCAACTGCTCCACTCCATGTTTGCACTGGTTTCTACACGAGGCCCAGTGTCTTGTGCTTATAGTCATCTCCCTACTGCTTCCCAGTCTATAATGTCCCCGTCAGACAGATACTTTAGGTTATAGCCCTGTCTCACACTCTCTCGTGTAATGACTCCCACTGTATTATATTGACTCTCTAAATTCCTTTCTCTGTGAGAAATCTTTTGACTAATTTATCCTCTTACTTGTCATAGACGAGATATATAAAACTTAGAGTTGTCCGCCACTGCCTTGTTTGTTTCCTGTTTATATCTGTTTCCAACAAACCATTATGGCTGCCTCACAAGGGTCACCACCCAGCTTTTCCTCAGCCCCGAACAGCAATATAGCATGTGGTGCAAAACTTGGTGACAGACACTGTAGTTAATTTCATCACCCAGATTTGCATAAGGAAGAATAGTGCTTTATAGAATAGCATATATGACATTCAGAAGTCTGGAAAAGCTGGGTAACAATTCAGCAGATGGAGATACAGCTGACACGTACCGAGCCCGACAGACCCCATTGACTATAATGGGGTCGGTCTGGTGTATGCTGTTTTAAAACTGAAATCGGTAGACAAATAAGCCATCCCTCCACCGATTTCAGGCGGACATTGTGACGGAGCGTCCGACACAAATGTGAACATAGCCTTAGAAATATCTTGTGAAAAAAACCCTGTCTGTATGCCCTAAGGGTAATATGGCCATCATGGTGGGGTCTTCTGCTCAGCACCCATTTCTATAAGCTGTTCTTGCTCCTGCCGTCATTTAAAGGGGTTTTCCAGGCTTATCAATTGATGACCTATCCTTAGATCAAAGATCGGTGGAGGTCCAACACCAGGACCGCCGGCCGATAAGCTGTTTGAAGAAACTACGGCATTTGGATAAGTGCAGCGCAACTTACATCGTATAGTGACTGTACTTGGTATTGAACCTCTGCCCCATTCACTTGAATGGGACGGAGATGTGAACAGGCCATGTGACCGATGAATGTGATGTCACATGGCCGGTGAAGCGGAAGCAGCGTCTACTTCAAACTGCTGATCGGAGGGGGGGGGTCCCAATAATCTACAGCTGATCACCTATCCTAAACCTGGAAATCCATTTATTACATTATGGCTGCTGCTGGATAAATATCTGCCAGACAAAACTTCCACTAGTAAAACTGTCTACTTATTGGGGCGCTGGCCCGAATCTGCAGATGGCTGCCATGGCTGCAGTCCGGAAAACGGGATGCGTCAAGGACTAATATTTGCCTAGAAATATTTTCCCACCTTATCTGACATCAGGTATGGCAAGACACAACTGCATGCTGGTCGAGGTCCCAGTCTAACCCCCAGTGAGTCAGGTACAATACTTTCTGGCCGCCAGGTGGTTACCTCACTAACTGTCCCACTCAGTGATGTCAGATCAGTCAGAAGAATATGCCTGGACAATCCCTTTAAATGGATTTGTCCTCAATGACTTCCTTAACACTACATCAGTTTCCCTGTATGCTGACTGCCTTGCGGCGAGATGACGCGTACAGTAGCTTATCCAATGCTATTTCATTCCGTGTATAATTTTTGTAGTGATGTAAGATGCTTATATTAGATATTTATAATAAAAACAAGAGATGACTACGTTGTGTATTTTATGTACTGTATATCAGATTGGTGGGGTCCGGCACCGCCGCTGATCAGCTATTTGCATAGACCGCTGCATTCGGACGAACAATGGAGCCTCTTCACTACACTGTGTAACTGCTTAACAGCTCAACCCCATTCACTGCAATGGGACTTTGTGGCAAACAGGCCATGTGATCAGTGGACGTGATGCAGTGCTGTAGTGATGAATCAGCTTTGTGGCCCCTTCATTCTAATAAATGTGGGGGGTTCCAACGGTCAGACACTCCACAATCTTAAAGTGATGGCAATCTACGGCAATGAGTCTGACTCACGCAGAAGTCGAACTGGCGGTATTATATACTGCTAGAAAGCTGACAGTGTGCTGGATTCAGTGCACTGTCAGCTTTACCGATATGCGCCAGGGTGCCGGAGATATTGGTGCCGTTAGTTTTGGCACAGATATCTCTCCACTGTCAGAAGGGCGGGCCTTACAGCCTAGCGTGTACAATAAGGAGCAGTCTGCCCACTATCCATTACTAATATTGTTCTGCCATACTGCCACGAGTAACTGTACAATAGCAAAGAAATAGCTGAGAAATGCCCAAGTAACCACAATATAGGAGATCCAGGAA